>CAUYUJ010016371.1:531023-552125 GCA_963575745.1 Prorocentrum cordatum
AGCCCGCTCGTCCAGGCCGCTGCCGCACACGAAGACCTTACAGCCGCCCCGGTCCGCCGCGGCGGCCTCCCACGCGGTTTCCTGCCAGGGCGTGCCGCTCGCGTCGGCCCGCCGGGCGAGCTCGCCGGGCGCAGCGGCGGCCTCCACCGCCCACACCCGCAGCGGGCTGCGGTACACCCCGTCGACCACCACCATGGGCAGCGCAACGGTGCGGTGCAACGGCGGCGGAAACGCGGCGGCGTCGGCGGCGTCTGCAGAGCGCTCTGGCAGGAAGGCAAGGTAGCCCTGCACCCGCAGCGCGTCGCCGCAGTCCAGCAGCGCCTGCAGCATCGCCAGGGCCGCCTCCAGCTCCACGCCCCCTCGCGGCAGCACCAGGCAGGCCGTCTCGCAGCTGGCGTCGTGGCCGCCGGCAGCTGGGGGCCCGAAGGACATCGTGAAGCCAGGCGCTGCCGGCAGCGCGGCTGGCGCCTCTGCCGCCGCGCGCCCGGCGGCGCGCGACCGCGCAGCGCCGCTGGCCGAGATGGCGCCCAGCAGCTCCCCGGGCGCGACGGCGCCGCGAGAGCAGGGCCCCACCACGGCGGGCTCGCCGGTGCCCCCGGCCACGCGCAGTGCCGCCCCAAGCGCCGCCGCAGCGGCGGTGTTCGCGCCGACCTCGGCCGCGGGCGCGGCCAGCAGCTCGTCGTGTCTGGTGAGCACCAGCACGTCGGCAGCCCGCACCTGCGCGGCAGCGCGCGCGGCCAGGGAGCTGCCTGGCACGCCGTCCGCGCCAGCCGAGCGCAGGAGCGCCGGCGCGCGGACGAGGTCCACAGTGCAGACCACGCCTGCGAGGCAGAACGTCGAGTCGGCACTGGTAAGGCCTCGGGTTGCGCACAGACAGCCCCCTCATATATTCCTGGCTGGCCTCAAAATGCCCACCCGACGAGTCTGGTGCGGCCTCAACACCCTAGCGCAGCTTCCAGCGGCGCCCCTGGGGCGCGCTGAGACCGCCCTGGACTCCTCGTGGGGCCTGTCCAGGCCAGCTGAGACTACCTGGGCGGGCTGCCTGCGTGTGTAGCCCCAAGCCTTACCAGTCGGCAGAGTGCTGGAAGAGCTTCAGGAAAGGCCCTGGGTCGGCCGCACCCGTCGTCTCGACCAACAGGTGCGTCAGCCGCAGCTCCGCGCGCGCGCGGGCGAGCTCCCCCAGCAGGCGCGTCAGGTCGCCCTCCGGCGAGCAGCAGAGGCAGCCCGAGCCGAAGTCGTACACCTCGGAGAAGTGCACGCAGGGCGGCTCGCTCACCGGGAGCCGGGTCGTCTCCAGCGAGAACGCCCTGGCGTGCAGGTGCAGGCACACCGCGCAGCGGGCGCCGGACACCCCGAGGTCGCGCAGCAGGTGCCGCAGCAACGAGGAGCGGCCTCCGCCCGCGGTGCCGGTGACGAGGATGACCTCCACGGGCGGCCGATCGGCGCTGCGCTCTGTCACCGGAAGCGCCATGTTCACCTACGTGCGCGACAGCGTCCCGTCACTAGGCTCAGACCCCCTCGGGTCATAAAACAGTCGCAGCGGGGTCTGTTTGAGGGCTTTGGCCTCCCGGGTCTCGGGGCCGTCAAGATATGACTCGGGATGGGAAGCTGGGCCTCGGGGGGAGGGGCCCAGGCCCCAGGAGGAGCCAAGTGACTAAAAAAACCGGCGTCGGTGGTCTGGGTCTGTTTTGCGCGCGCAGGACGCACCAATGCACAGCCCCCGTGCCCAGCCAGGGCCGTCCTGGGCCCTGGTATGGTACAGGCGCTCCCCTGGCCGAAGCCAGGAGGGCCTGTTCGCCATCCCAGGGCCCAGGATGGCCCTCCAGTAGGAGCTCGACCACAAGAAACGGTCCACAAGACACCCAACCCTGAGACCCCAGGACGTCCATTGATGTTTGGTGTGGGAGCGTCACGCTTCCCAACGCAGAACCATCGAAATCCAAGAAACCCAGGGCACCCTGGAGGCACGCAGGGTGTTTCTTGGCATGGACCTCCTCTGTATAGGCCAGGCGGCATTGGTGCCTTCTGCGAAATGCGGCCGGGACCCGCTGCCCGCTGCAGTGGGCCAGAGATGCAGACGGCACCAACAACTTGGCGGCAATCGAGCCAAAGAGAATACCCTTGGGGGGTGCGAGCGAGAGGCCACACAGGTCCGTCCAGAACAAACAAAGCCTGGGAGCAAAGAGATCTGAGCCACGTAAGGCGGGCGGGGACGGAGACGTCCCAAACAGACATCTGAGCGAGTCCACGCGATTTGAGGTAGGGGGCCGCCATCTTGGCACGGCGGCCCTGTCACACCGGGTCCGTCTTGAGCTCTTGGCTAGCCCCAACGCGCGGGCTAGCAGACGGGCCGAAGCACTCCGAACTCAGACGCGAACGCCCACTCCACGGCAACATCCGCACACGCGCGCTGCACGAACGGCGATCGGACGTGCGACGGGACGCCGAGGGGCAACCCGGGAACGCCACACGAAAAGGCATCGTCGGCGAAACGCCGAGGGGGGAGGACAGAGGGGGGGATGCGAGGAGAGAGGAGCGCAAGTCGAAGCCTGGCCCGGCCAGCCGCACAAGGAGGCCGCCCTCCACCTGTGAAGCGCTTGCAATGTATTTAAAAACAAACGTGCGCGACGCTGCGAGAGCAACCTTTTGAATGCGGGCCGCCTCCCTCCGTGAAGCTGTTGCAGCTCTCAGGCTTCAGGGCCAGAGATGGTGAGAGAATCCAGCGAGACGCCCAGTGAAACGCCCGGCCCGCCCTTTCGACTGGCCTCGGGGTGCGACAATGGAAGGGCTCCCAGAGATCCGACGTTACGAAAACACAGCATCACAAAACATCACGCCCAGAGCCCCGGACCCCATCTGTCCGCGTCACTTTGCCAGCCAGATCGATCTGTGAATGTCCCGGGGGCCGAAATTGAGCGAAAACGCCCGTTATGAAAGCATTGCAACGCCAGGATCTCAGGGCTACTGATCGGGAGTATGAGGACGGAGGAGGCAACGACTTGTTGGGCCCTGGAAACGGCAGGGCCGTTTTTTACCGGTTCCGTTTTGCTGTTTTTGTTGCCGGTTCCGACGCCGTTTTCTTGCCGGTTCCGTCGCCGTTCTCTTACCGGTTCCCGCTCCGGTTCCAATCCTACCCGTTTTTGTTGCCGTTTCCGGTCGCCTTTTTTTTGCCGTTTCCATTTTCAAGGGGCACTTTTTCGGAAACGGTGAAAGACGGCCCTGCCGCTTCCGGGGCCCACTAAGCACGACACGTGATTAGAGCCCAAAAATGCTCGAACAGCAAAGGCGATGCTCTCAGAACGCAGACCCGATGTGTGAAGCCAAGGCAGGCTCGACCAGAAAGGTTCTGAGAGCACCCCGCGCAGGCCACGAAAGGCTCGGAGAGCATCCTGCGGCGGGCGTCTAGGGCATAGGGAGACGCCAGGACGCGCCAACGCTGCCCGAGGAGCGCCCCCCCCCCCACCCCCCCGAAACGCTGCCCCCCCCAAGGGAGCGGGGCGGCCCTCCCAGGTCATGGGGCCCTCCGCGCCGCCGCCGGCGGGGCCGTGGCGGCGCCGCTCCCGGGCCTCTCGCGCGCCGGGGGGCGGGGCGGCGGGGGCTGCGCGGGCGGGGAGGGGTCGAGGGCGGGGGATCTCGAGGATGTTCGGGATCCAGGGCCGAGGCGTCGAGGACGGAGCGAGGAGCCGAGCTCGTGGCTCCAGGATCGCCAGGGTCGAGGCGCCAGAACCGCCGGGATCGGGGGTCGAAGATCGAAACTCCGTGATCGAGAGGATCGAGGACGTCGAGCACATCGAGAATCCGCGACTCGCGCGAGGCGCGATCACCCCTGCGCGCCTCCGCGGGTGACCTCTGGGCACCCAGGGGTACCTTGGGGCGTCTTGGGCCGTCCTCCTCGTCCTCGTCCTCCTCGTCCTCCTCCTCCTCCTCCTCCTCCTCCTTCTCCTCCTCCTCCTCCTTCTCCTCCTCCTCCTCCTCCTCCTCCTCCCGTTGCCGATTGCGACGTCGCGGGGCCGCCGCGTTGCCGCTTCTGGCCGTCTTGGGAGGCACTCCTTGGAGCATCCTGGGAGCACCTTTGGGACCAGCGGGGGTGGCTTGCGTTATGCTGCTCCCCTCGTACTTGAGGACGGCATCCCAGACAGAGTTTCGAGTACTCAGAAAGGCATCGAAGCAGTGTCTGCCCGACACGCTTGCGAAGTGCCGACGGAACATCGCCTCCCAAAGGCCCGACACGTGAAAACCCTCCAGCTTGGATGCTTTCCTGGTGCTCGAATTGTTTCTGGTGGTCAAGGCCAAAGTATGCCGGAACATCAGAAGACTTGCGCCGGCTCCCACCACTTTCCGTACTGCAATGCGCGGGGCCATGCCCCCGCCCATCTGCCCCCTGGCAAGGGAGAAGCGACTATCCGCCACCGTGCTCCTTGGCACGTGGAGGCGTGGAAGGATGCCAAGGTCTGACTGGTAGCGATTTTGAGTTCTACCATGGGGCCGCCCCTCTCTCTTTACCAGGAGACTGCTGCGTGCATCCCCCTGCATACCGAGGCGACGTATCTCGCGCCCGCTCGAGGACGGCACACTTCCAGCATGCTCTCTCGAGGATGTTGCATTTCCCGCACGGCAGCCAACGTCTGAACCCCCATGCCGCGCGTGCGCGCTCGAGGATGGCGCAGTTCCAGCATGGCAGCTGATGCATCATCCACCATTCCACGTGTGCCCGCTCGAGGATAGTGTACTTCGCACATAGCAGCTAATGCACGGACCCCCCATTCTACGCGTGCCAGCTAGAGGATGGTGCATTTCTCGCAGGGCAACTAAAGCCTGAACCCCCATTCCACGCGCGCCCGCTAGAGGATTGCGCGCTTCCGGCATGGCTGCGACCTCCTAGACCCCTCATCCCACGCGCACCCGCTCGAGGATCGTGCACGTACCGCATTGTCAGGCGCTGCCTTCAAGCGACGCAGGGCCTCTCAAGCCACGAGACCTTCTTAAAAACCAGGGGTACGCGTCCCACGCCTGCAAGATGCCTCGAAGACAGCCCAATATGGCCCCGAGGCGGCAGAAGATTGTTCCAAGACGGCCACACATGCCTCCAAGAGGGCCCAAAGGACCACAAGCGGACTTCCAACAGGGTTCGAAGAAGCCAGAATCACTGATTTCCCTCAGGTGTTCGAGTGAATGTCGCCTTCTCCCGATTTCGGGCTGCCGTCAGCTCAAGACGGCCCACGAGGATTCCACGACGACCCAAGAGGCATCCAAGACAGCTCCAAGACGGCCCAAAGGGGCCTCGAGTTGAACCCAAGACGGCCTTAGAAGGCTCTTGGACGGCCCAAGGCGGAGCCAGGACGGCTCCACGACGGCTCCCATACACCCACCATGCGGTCAAAGGGACCCCAGGACGGTCCAAGAAAACCCCAAGCTGGCATCAGAGGGCCCCAAGACGGCCCAAGGGGCCCCCAAGACTGCCTCAGAGGAGGCCAAGACCGCCCCAGAACGGCCCAAACGAATTCATCATCATCATCATCATCATCATCATCATCATCATCATCATCATCATCATCATCATCATCATCATCATCATCATCATCATCATCATCGTCATCGTCATCGTCATCAGCATCAGCAGCATCATCATCATCATCAGCATCATCGGCATCAGCATCAGCATCAGCATCATCATCTTTATCATCATCATCATCATCATCATCATCATCATCATCATCATCATCATCACCATCATCATCATTATCATCATCATCATCGGCAGCAGCATCATTAGCAGCAGCATCATCAACAGCAGCATCATCACCACCATCATCATCATCAGCATCATCATCGTCAGCATCATCATCATCATCATCATCAGCAGCAGCAGCATCAGCATCGCGATCTTCATCACAAGGATCATCATCATTCTTATCACCGCCGTCATCGTCACCCTCGTCGTCAACATCATCACCATTCTCATCACCATAACCATCATCATCATCACCAGCAGCAGCAACAGCATCAGCAGCATCCTCATCATCACCATCACCATCATCATCATCATCATCATCATCACCAGCACCATCATCATCGTCAGCATCATCATCATCATCATCATCATCATCATCATCATCATCATCACCGTCATCAACAGAAGCAGCACTGCCACCACCAGCAGCACCACCGTCAGCACCATCATGATCAGCAGCAGCAACAGCAACATCAGCACCAACATCAGCATCGTCATCATCAGCATCATCATCACCACCACCATCATCACCATCACTATCATCGCCATCCTCATCGTCAGCAACATCGGCATCGTCACCGTCATCCTCAGAATCATCCTCATTCGCCCCCTCATCACCGGCAGCATCATTATCATCATCATAATTAGCATCGTCGCCATCAGCATCGTTCCAATCGTCATCACCGTTGCCAGTATCACCATCAACGCCAACAGCAAGTTCACCATCACGAGTACCATCACCATCACCATCACCATCATCAGCATTAGCGTCTTCATCACAATCGCCAGTACCATGTCAATCGTCAACATCATCGTCATCATCAGCATCGTCATTATCATCATCATCATCATCATCATCAGCAGCAGCATCACCATCATCATTGTAATTATCGTCAGCATCATCATAATCATCATCAACGCCATCACCAGCACCATCACCGTCATCAACATCAGACACACCGATCCTCAGCACCGTGATCGTCATCGGAATCCGCATCACCAGAAACTTCATCAGCATCCTCATCAGCATCAGCATCAGCATCAGCATCAGCATCAGCATCAGCATCAGCATCAGCATCATCATCATCATCATCATCATCATCATCATCATCATCATCATCATTATCATCATCATCAGCATCATCATCATCATCATCAGCATCAGCATCAGCATCATCATCATCATCACACCACGAACCCTCGTAATCCTCATCATCCGTATCACGCCTCTCCCAAGCCAAAAAACCACGAAACGTCACACGTCACGGCGTCCCTTGCCCCCTCGAACCGTGACCACTCACAATGCTGGCCTGGCACGATGGCAGGGCTTCTCGCAGACAGTTGGGTACGGCTGACTGTTGGACGAGAGTCAAGTCGAGTGATGCGGCGAAGCTGTCTCTTCCAGCGCTCGAGCTTCCGCTCCGCAAGGGAAAGCTCGTCTGTTGGGGGTCCCACAACGGTGAGACGACAGACCGTGCAGTGACCTCGGGACCCCAACAGACCTCACCGCAGGGTACGTCACCACACCGTTTTGGGACCTCGGAGGCCCCAGTCGCCCGAGACGTCCTCGGAGAACGACCCGAGTCCAAAACAGTGTGGTCACCCCGAATCACCGCACAGTGAGGTCACTGCACCGTTTCGAGGCCACCGAGTCGAGTCGGGGACTGCTGCGATGAAGACAGCACGGTGGGGTACGACAGCGATCGGGGCCTCCTGCCTGAAGTCTCGAGCGCCTGCGCAAGCGATCCCCATCCCCACTGGCGTGGCCTTGGCCCCGCTGGCCGACTGACCCACCTAGGTGGGGATACCTGCCTGGTCCTTCGGGTTTCGCGGGGCCTATCCCCATCCGGGAGGGTGGTACTGGTGGGGCTGAGGGACCATGGCCCAGTGGGGATGGGGGCAGGTTAGGCGATGCGGAACAAAGCACGGCGGAACCTCCGCGTCAAACAGAACAGTCTGACAAACAGTCTGAGGAGGAAGAGAAAGAGGAGGATGAGGAGGAGGAGGGGGAGGCGAGAGCGGAAAGAGATGAGGATGCGCATGGAGAATAGGGAGAGGGGTGGATCCGAGATCGGGCAGGAGAGAGACAGGGGGAGAGGTCCTCCCCTCCCACTCCCCTTCTACTCCTCATCCATGTTCGCTCCTTGCCCCTCCTCTCCTCCTTCCATGTCCTCCTGAACCTTCCCATTGCTATCTTTCCCTCGTTCATCCCTTCTCCTCCTCCTCTGCCTCCTCCTCTCCTCCTCCTCCTCTTCCTCCTCCTCCTCCTCCTCCTCCTCCTCCTCCTCCTCCTCCTCCTCCTCCTCCTCCTCCTCCTCCACTCCTCCTCCCGAAAGGGCCCCTCCAGGGCCCCGTTCTTCACCCCCACGTCAGGCCACCCCCCGTTCACACGCGCGCGACTCCCGCTCGACTTTTGCTCGGGGCCAGCAGTTCCCCGCGGGCCGGTTTTTTGTGGCGATCCCCTGGAAGGCCTGCGAGCGGCCCCGCAGGGGCTGGGACGATCACCAGAGACGGGGGCCGTCGTGCTCGCCCCGCGCTGCCCCGATCGGAGGGGGTCCACCAGAGACCGAGACAAGAAGCTGCACGGACGCCGGCGTTTCGCCCCCCCGTCCTCCGCCCTTCCCCATATCCCTCACCCGCCTCCTCCTCCCCCTCCTCCTCCTCTTCCTCCCTGTCTCCTCCTCCTCCTCCGCCTCCTCCTCCTCCTCCTCCCTGTCTCCTCATCCTCCTCCTCCTCCCTGTCTCCTCCTCCTCCTCCTCCGCCTCCTCCTCCTCCTCCTCCTCCCTGTCCTCCTCCTCCTCCTCCTCCCTGTCTCCTCCTCCTCCTCCTCCTCTTCCTCCTCCTCCTCCTTATCCCCCTCCCTGCAGCACCATGACTCGATAGCGATACAAGATGAATCACTACCCCCCTTCTTCTACCCCGGGAACGTTTGAAGATCATCGCGCCCCCCTCCAAGACACAAGCATCTCAACAAATAATATGTCTCACGCATGTTCCCATTCCGTCTTCTTCTTCGCCCGTTCCTGTTTCTCCCGCTTCGCCCCGGTTTCGTCACTCTTGCGCTGTTCTACGTAGTGGCCCTGTACTTTTTTCCGCTGCCTTGCACTTGCACGGCTTAGCACTTCGCTTGACCTCTTGACGCCGCGCAGGTGCCCGCTCGCGGTCGCGATCAAAAAGTGTTCCCGTGCCGAGAGTTCCTGGACTTTCTAAACAAGTGGCTCCGCTGCAAAAATTGGCTCCGTTCGTGCTTTTCCTGGTCATTCAAAAACACTCGGATTTCATGACACTGGGATTTCGTGTCGTGGATGGACGTGCTATTCCAACATTTGGCTTGAAAACCAAAAACGCGGCTCCGATGCCCGGCCGATCCAACCTTACATCGGCTCTTATTATCGCGCAGCGCGAACTCCATGTTACGCCATGCGTTGGAGACTTTTGCAGCCTTTGCAACGCTGTATGCTGCAATTGCATGTCTGGCATGCAATGCAATGCCATGCCGCACAACGCCATGCGATGCCATGCAGAGATCTGCAATGCTGTGGGATGGAATGCTGGGCCACGCAACGCCATGCCATGCTGCAGTATACATTGGCATGGCATTGCACGCGATGCAGTGCGAGCTTATGTGCCGCTGTGCGATGCCAAGCTTTGCTCTGCAATGCTGTTGTATGCTTTACTGGGCGACAATATGCCGTACCAACACCATGCCATGGCATACACAGTAGTGCAATGTTATGCAACGCTATGCAATACAATGCCTTGCTACGCAATGCTGTGACGTGAAATTGTTGGCTACACAATGCGCATGCAATACTATGCCATGGTACGCTCTGACGTGCCGTGATATGCCATGCTACGCTATGCGACGCATACTCGTTCGGGGCCAATGTATTCTTCGACGACCAACTCTGCGAATAGAGAGGGGCTCTACGCAACGGTATGGGGGCCGGGGTAGCACGTCAGATGTGACGCGAGCGACCCTGGCTTGGTAGGAACACTGCTCTCCTCTCTCTGCCGAGGACGCCTTGAGAACGGCGCCCCCCCCGCCCCCTCCGCGTATTGCCTTTACGCACAAGCTGTCCCACTTGTTCTGGTGGCACGTGCTTGTACTTGCGATTCCACCAGATCCCCCGCGTGGTTCCCCATATGCACTTGCTGTTCTGAGTATCGTTTAACCAATCCCCATCCCCAGCGGCTTGGCCTGGGCCCCACTGGCCGATTTACCCCCCTAGATGGGGATATAGGTCGTTCCCTTCAGGTTCCGAGGGGTGTCTCCCCAACTGGGGTGGTAATGTGGTGGGGGTCTCGAAGGGGATGGGGATGGGGATGGGGATTGGTTAAACGATGCCGATGTTCCACTCTAAACGCTCCCTGCTCTTCCAAAACTGCGCCCCCGCTGCAGCGCTGGCGGCCAGCGCTGCAGCGGGGGCGCGGTGCTGGCCGCGGCTGGCCCTATTTTAGGATCGGCGCAGTGCTCCCGTCGTCAGGGATGGCGCCCTCGCTCCAGCACGGGCCACGATCCTGGATCCGCGTGTGTCCTCGTCGTTGACGCCCCCTTCCCTGCCCCTCTCCCAGCCTCCCCCTGGTCATCCTGCTTCTCCCTCTCCTCCTGCTTCTGCTGCTGCGGCTCCTCCTCGCCCTCCTCCTTCCTCACCATCCTGCCTCTCCTGGTCATCGTCCTGCTCGTCCGCCACCTCCTCCTCCTCCAATGTGCACAACTCCCCCTTTTTCAGACGACGCGTAACACGATGGGATCCCTGTGGGTGTTCCAGGTCCACTGTGACACCAGCTGGCGGACAGAGAAGACCTCAGCGCAACGGGAAGGGATGGGAGGGGCAGGATGCCAGACGTGGCGCGAGGGCACCTAGCTTACCCACCCACCCTCGCCCCCCCCTCCCCTCCCCCCTCCGCCCCCCTCCTCCGCACCTCCCACCACCACCCTACCATTAAGTCGGGCCTGTCCCCCTACGGGATTTTCGACGAAAAAACAAAAGTATACAAAAAAATTAAAAGCAGTCCAAAAATAGTCTGGGGACTTTTTTTTGATTTATTTTTGTTCGGCAGAAATCCCCCTGTAGGGGGACACGCCCGACATACCCCTACCACCCTCCCCTCCCCGTCCCCCTTTCCCCCGTGGGCCCTCCCCCCCCCGGCCCCTCTCCCTCCCGCCCGAGGCCGCCGCCCCTCCCGCGGCCCGTTCCCCGCGCGCACCCCCGCGCGCGGAGGAGACGCCGACGACCCAGACCCAAGCCTGGACGTCGCCATGGTCTCGCAGCGTGGAACCCAAAATCGGGGATCCTCTGACCCGGGTCAATCCAGACCTGGGTCAGCAGGACCCCAAAAACTGCAATGCAGGAACAAAAAAAAAAAACTGCAACGCAGGTCCTCGCAAACCCGGGTCAGCCAGTACGCGCGGCCGCCTCGCGGCCACGAGCGGCTCCCTAACCCGGGTCAGCCAGAGGGGGCCTTCGCAGGATCCTGCAGGATCCGGCGCCCTGGCTGACCCCCGTTTGCACTGACCCCCGTCTCGAGGCTCCCGACAAAAGGTCTGGACTCTTGCCCCGGGACCGGCTCTTCATCCCGAGCCGTTTTTGCTGCGGTCCCGAGGACCTGGAGAACTACCCAGGAGGGCCCAGGGGCCAGCGTCGCCAGAAGAGTTCTGGCGCGACTGTTGTTCACGACGAGACGGGATCTGGGGATGCCGGCGACCACAACGACCGAGACATCATCCAATAGTCTTTCCCATGCGTGGCCCCAGAGGTGCCGACATCTCCCCCGGGCACTTTTTCGCCTCGGGCCTATTTTTGATTGTCCCGAGGTCCAGTAACGGGCCCCGGAAGTCCAAACCAAGGAAACGCCGGTTGAAATTACCCACGCTGAGCACCCTAAAAGCAGCACGTGTGAAGAGGCGGGTCGAAAAGTAGGAGGTCGGCTAATGAAACTGTATACTCCTCAGTATTCTGAATGGATTCATCGGAAACGCACGGTCGTGTGAACCGTAGTGCGTATTTTAACAGAGATCGTGGCTGTCTGGACCCAGTATGTATTCGGCACTGAGGCAAGAGCACGATGCCTGAATGCATAGTGAGGCAATCTCCAGCGAAACTGCTGCCAGACAGGGCGGTCTGGGGCTCCTGGTCGCCACTGCGGGACTCCTCTGCTGTCCTTGCTACCTGCATTAAAATCAGCCCTCTGGCGAGACGCGATGAGGAAAACCGGCATGCACATGAGCTTTCGGAACTGCACGCGGACTTCTTGGATCGGCACTGGACCCCTCTCCCTGAAGCGCAGAGCGCGCCAGGGGCGGCGCCCGAGGCGCCGCCAGGAGAATCCACCGCCGATCCCTGAAATCCACGCGGAGCTCCGATCCGACCAGCCACAATCCTATCCGGCTGCCTGAGACAAACCCGCCACCGCACCAAGGCAGCACCGCAGCGCGAAGGAGGCTGACTCAAAAACGCACAGCTGAGCTTCTCGGGGGCCTCTCGAGGGCCGCTCGGGAGCCTTTGCGATCCGTTGGGGGGGCCTCTGCTGGTGTTGAAGGGGACCTCTCGGAGGCCTCTGGTGGTCTTTAATGGTCTAAAACTAATTCTTCTAGGATCTGCTATAACGCCCGTGACCGGCCCCGTCCCCCTCCCCCTGGCCCCGCCGGGTCAAGTCACGATTGGCGCCAGCGCCGCTGGGGAATTAGCCATCCCGCAGCATTGTAGGACGGGCCATTGCGAATCGTGACGTGATTGGCCATCTTCCCCCCTGCCCACCAAACAATCCCCCGCTCACGACCGTTATCGCCAGGGGATGGAACAGCTGTTTCGTAGTGGTGGTGGTGAGGGTTTATGGGGGGACTCTGAGAGGCCTCTGGCGGTCTTTGGTAGTCTTGTGTTCCTCGAAAGTTGGCGCCTCCGCGATAAGATGCAGTCGGCCTCCGCTGGACGTTGGGGCAAGAGGCTCCTTCTCCTCATTCTCCTCATCCTCCTCCACGATTTTCCTTATACCTAACTCCTCCCTGTCTCGCCCCGACGCGAGTTTTTAGGGCGGGTCGGGCGTTTCGCCTGAGACTTCCTCACCACTTACGACTCCGAAGCTTAAAACATGGTAACAGTTTCACTGATGGAGGGCGGGTCGTTTTCAAAATGTGGCTGACGCATTAGCGCCGCGTGCAGTCGTTAAACAAGTTGCAAGGGTTTCACGGATTGAGGGGGGGGGGGTTCAAAATGCGACTCTCGCCTGAGCGCCGCGCACATTCGTTTTAACCAATTACACAAGTTTCACGAATTGAGGGCGGGTGGTTCTCAAAATGTGGCTCTCGCCTGAGCGCACCGCACACTCGTTTTCAAAACTTGCACACGTTTCACGGATTGAGGGCGGGTGGGTTTCAACATGTGGCCCTCGCCTTAGCGCCGCGCACATTATTTTCAACATTTGTGAGAGTTTCACGGATTGAAGGAGGGTCATTTTCAAAATGTTGCTCTCGGCTTAGCGCCGCGCGCATTCGTTTAGACAAAGCAAGAATTTCACGGATTGAGGGCGGTTCCTTTTCAAAATGTCTGTGGATCTCGCCTTGGCGCCGCGTACACTCGTTTTTAACCACTTGCACGAGTTACACGGATTGAAATAGGGAGGTTGTCCAAATGTGGTTCTCGCCTTAGCGCCGCGTACATTCGTTTAAACAGCATGCACACATTGCACGGATTGAGGGCGGGTGGTTTTCATCATGTGGCTCTCGCCTTAGCGCCGCGCACATTAGTTACAACAAGTTGCAACAGTTTCACGGGTTCCCATGATCAATGTACCAGGTATTGTTTTTGGAGCGTTTCAGGATTATGCGGGTGCAGAACTTATGTTGGTTCGCTGTGTTGAAGTCCCCAAAATAGCGTCCTGGCACGGTTCACAATCGTCAGGGCGCAGCAGCCAAGTTGACCCGTGGCGTGGAATACTCGAGAACAATGTCTTGGAATACCTTAATGTTTTCAAACGGTTGTCTTCCAACGAGGCATTTCCCTCAATGGCAATGAACCGTTGTGGGGGCCTACGAAGAGGAAGCTTGGAGGGAGAGTTCATTTCAATACCGTTGATGACCCTTGGGTTTACACAGGTCCTCCTCCTCCTCCTCCTCCTCCTCCTCCTCCTCCTCCTCCCCTTCCTCCCCCTCGGAGTGGCACCACGCACATGCCAAGCGACACGGTGGACGGCAGCGATAACGCTGGCAAGACAACCGAGTGCACGAGTGGGCGGTACGCGCAGCGCAGCCGCCATGCCGAGGAAGACTCGCCTGCCCTTCGGCACACAGGACCTCTCTCTCCGCCTTCCTCTCTCTCTCTCTCTCCCTTTCTGTTTCTTATTTTTTCTCTCTCTCTCTCTCTCTATGCCTCTCTCTCTCTCTCGCGTTTTCTCTTTCTCTCCTCTCTCTCTCTCTCGCTCTCTCGCTACGCCTTCCTCTCTCTCTCTCTCTCTTTCTGTTTGTGTTCCTCTTTCACTCTCTCTCTCGCTCTATCTCTGTTTTTTGTTTCTCTCTCTCTCTCTCTCCCTTCCTCACTCTCTCTTTCTTTCCTTCACTCGCTCTCTCTCTCTCTCTTTTTCTCTCTCTCTCTCTCTCTTTCTGCTTAGGTGGACCTCTGGGAGGCCTTGGGTGGTCTCTGGTGGTCTCCTTGGGGGAACAAGACGTCTGACCAGGTCCAGGGTCATGGCCCAAACTGGCCCCAACCGCAGACCTGGAATATGTTTGAATATCGTTGGGCAACTTGCAATAATAAAGACACTCACTGCTTCAAAAAAGGTATCCAACCGCATTCAAAGATTCTCAAACAGGCTGCAAAACTGTTCAAATACACCCAAACATATTCAAGCCAGACGATGTGAGAGCTGGGCTGGGATTCCGGACTGGACCTGGGGCGGAAGCGTGCGCCGTTCGGTCGACCGTCCCCCCCTATCGGGAAATCAGTGCACTCTGCAGGGTGCGCCGCGTATGCGCTGCTGCCGATTGCAATAAAAGGGGGGCCCTGAACCGGGCGCGCTCAAATCAGAACGCAACCGCGCGATACGATTGTCGACCCGAGGTCGAGCTCATTGGGTCAGAACCGGACAAATCACCCGACCCTCTTTGGGTCAGCACCAAAGGTCACCCTGGCGAGGGGACGCTCCTTCGTGCAGACGGTACCAATACCGCTAGTCCGGAGAGGTGCGTCCTGCCCAGAATCTTGAAGCGAGTCCAGCGGTGCCCACGAAGGCCCCCCAGGAGGCCCCCCCAAAAAGGGACTACGAGCCGAGGGTAGCGTTAGGTCGGGCATGTCCCCCTTCAGGCGGATCTTGGACGAACCATAGAAAATACTCAAACGAATACCCAAGCATAGTCAAAATAATCCCCAACAAAAAATGTTGTTTGACAGTGTTTGAAGATTCCCCCTGTAATGGGACAGGCCCGACCGCCGGTTCCTCGAGATGGCGACAGGAGACGCCGACGACGCCGACGGAGGCCGCCTCCCGCAGCCGCAGCGCGGGGCGCGCCCGCCCCCGGCGGCCGTCTTCGCCGGCCCCCGCGGCGACGCCGCCGCCTCGCCGCGGCCCCGCGGGTGCTCCCGCCGCCCGCGGACCCGCGCGAGCATGCGTCGGCGCCGCCGCCGCCGCCGCCACCGCCGCCACCTCCGCCGCCGCCGCCGGCGACGCCGACGCCGACGCCGACCGCCGCGGCGCCGAAGGGCGACGGCGAGGACGGCTCCGCGGGCGAAGGGAGCCGTGCGCAGGGCGCGCTCGCGCCGGGAGCTGAGAGCACGGCGGAGAGGGCCATGGGCCGCAGGCGGCCTCTGGGGGGGGGCCCTCGCGGAGCCCCGGGGCCGTCAGAAGGCGGCGCGGAGCGAGACAGCGGCCCCGGGGTGGGTCAAGTAAGACGCCGGGCGTCTGGGCTTATGTTGCCCCCATCCTACTCAAGGACCACATCCCAGAAATGAGTTCGAGCACCCGAAGAAGTGCCAAAAGAGTGGCGAAGCAGTGTCGAGACAGTGTCGGGCGAGTGTCTCCCAGGGCCCGACACGTGCAAACCCGTGCGTTTCGGTGTTTGTTTGTTTTTCTGGGCGCTCGAGATTCTTCCTGGTGGTCAAGGCTAGAAGTGGGTTGGAGCATCATGAGTCTGGGGAAATGTCCACTGCCCCTGGCCAGGCCTACCCCCCGGGGTCCAGGATCGGTGCGTGTATATGCCCCGCGTCCCTTTGCAAGAACTTCGGCTTCGGCACCGCCTGTATCCGAGGCTATGCCTCCTCTCGGCCTCGCTCTGAGGCTCCGCCGCTTCCTCCCTCCTCTTCTCTGCCTAAGTCAAGCTTCGCGCGGCCCGCTCAGCCTCGACCGGAAGAGGTGCGCTCTCGACCCGCGGATCATAAAAGAGTACATGCCCCCCCTTGGCTTGGCCGGGGAGGCGCGTGCACCGCCGCCTGGGCCCCGGAGGGGCCCGAGCCAAGGCATTCGGACCCGGGCGCGGAGCTCGGCAAGATCCTGTCGGCAGCGAGCAAGAGCCGTGCGCGGGCCCTCGGTGAGCGACCGCCGAGGCTCATGATGCTCCAACCTACTTAAGCCTTGATGACCACGGAGAATCTCGAGCGCCAGAAATAAGCACCGAAACTCAAGGGGTTTTCACGTGTCGGGCCCTGCGAGACACTCGCCCGACACTGCTTCGACACTGCTTCGATACTCTTTTGATACCTTTTCGGTTGCTCGAAATTATTTCTGGGATGTGGTCCTTGAGTGAGATGGGAACAACATAAGCCGAGGCGAGAGGTTCACGTATCGTTTCCTGCAGCAGTGAACCCGCCTTTGGCAACTCCCGATGTGTGGCCCATGCCTGATGAAAACGGTGGGTTTTGGAGCATACCTGGAGGCACTGCAACGCGAGGCACCGCACTGGTTGGCGTTCAGAGCGGTGCGACACGGCTGGGAGAACGAGGGGGGGAAGTGAGCAAATCTGGGGGGTTCACACATATTCCTGTTGTGATGCTGAAGTCCACGGGATTCCAGGTACCAGGTGATTCCAGGGGACTGGTGGGTTGGTATGGGTGCTGGGGGGGGAGGGGAACAGGGGGAGAAACCTCCCTCCACCTCAATATCCGCTTCACCTTTCTCACATGTCATCCCCGCACGTCCTCCTCCTTCTCCTCCCCCTCGTCCTCCTCGTCCTCCTCCTTTCCACGCTCCTCCTCCTCCTCCTCCTCCTCCTCCTCCTCATCGTCCCTCGTCCTCCTCCTCCTCCTGCTCCTCCTCCTCCTCCTCCTCCGCCTCCTCCCCATCGTCCTCCTCCCTTTCCGCGCTCTGCCTGGTCACCCGTGAACGCGGGAGAAGGGAAGAGAGAAGCGGGGAGAAGGAAATGAGGAAGATGGGGAGGAACGGAAGACAACGACGACGAAGATCAGGTCACGACCGAAAACCGACGGGTATCCAAACCGCTACCTGGCCGCACGCAGCTGCGGACACAAGAGAGGCGTGCGCGAGCGGTGCGTGAGCGCGTGCCTGCCCCCAGAATCCCCCTCCCCCGGCGTCCTGACTACCTACCAGACCACCCCAACCCAACCCGAAGACCCGAATTCCGGGTTGGGGGGGGGGTACGGGTTCCGTATGTGTGTTCTCGAGGTTCCCCGACCCCCCCCAACTGGAAATGGAGGTCAAATCGAGACCTTCGGGTTGGGTTGGGGTGGTTTGGTGGGTGGTGACGTCCATCTCCAGCGGCCATCCGCTGTCAATCCCCAGTGTCCGTCCCCAACGTCCGTCCAAAATTTCCATGACCAGTGCCCATCCCCAGCGTCCATCCCTAGCGTCCACCCCCGAAGTGGACCCCCTCTGCACCACGAACACCCGCCCAGAGCGAAGAGGACGCCGCTGGGGCTCCCCTGAGATCCGAGGTTGCGAAAGAACAACACCGCGAAGCATCAAGACATCCCGAGGCCCTCTCGTGATGCGTCGATTTTCGAGCGGGATCGATATTGGGGAAACCAACGGTACCGATGCGTCCCGACCAGAGTCACGAGGCGAATCCAGCGGTGGCGACGAGAGCCTCCCAGGGAGGACCCCGAAGGGGACAACGAGGCGAGGGTAGCAGTGGGGGCACCTTGTCCTCTCCTGAGGTCCGTGCTGGCTCCAGGGCCCGACAGCTGGCGAGAACACGCCCGCTGCACCAAAAAAGGCCACCCTTTGGTCGGGCGAGTCCTCCCACCAGCCGGTTTTGGACGACAAATCAACAGCACCCACAAACAATACCCCGGAATGGTCAAACAATACTCATAACATCGCCCTCAAACTAGTTGTCGACTAGATTTCAATCTTCCTCCTGTAGACCTGGACATCCAACATCTCGATTTTTTCGAGACGCGGGCCCCCGACCTCCCGACCACTTCCCCAGGACTGGCTTTTTATCCCGAGTCGTCTTTTGACGGTCATGAGGTCACGAGGCCCAGCGACGGCCCCGAGAGGCCAAAAACTGAGAAACACCTTCGTCTCGATGTTTGTCGAGACGCCCGATGTCTGGGGAAGGACGTGCCCGACTTAATGCAGCTCCATGATCCAACGGTCCCTGGCCGAAGGGGCCCGGTCGCAGGTGCTCTGGGCCCGGGGCAACCGCCGCCGCGGAGAGAGATAGAGCCAGCGCCGGGAGCAGCCGGCAGGGAGTGGGCCTATACGGCCAAGCACGTGACCAGACACCTGCAAGGACGTGTTTGTTGTCGTCTCCCTCCAGAGTTATGCTGTTCCCATCCTACTTAAGGACCGCGTCCCAGAAATAATTTCGAGCACCCGAAAAAGTGTCAACAGAGTGTCGAAACAGTGTCGGGCGAGTGTCTCCCAGGGCCCGGCACGTGTTCGGTACTTTTTCTGGCACTCGAAATCCTTCCTGGTGCTCAAGGCTAGAAGTAGGTTGGAGCATCCGAACTCCAGAGACCCGGGCCCCCTCGAGTCATGAGAAGATCAGGACGGGAGGTGCTTGGCCACTGCCGGCCTCCGGGGGCCCTCACCAGGCCTCGGGACCGTCAAACAACGACTCAGGAGGAGAAGCCCGTTCCGGGAAAGGGGTCGAGACATTCGGGGTTAGACGCCATGAACCATTCAGGACGTCGGGGGTCTGGGGACGCAGCTCGATGATGCAAGCCTGCAACCCCGAAGAACGTCTCGTGCCCCGAGTACAGGCGAATGCCATGAAGTCACGCGACTCCTGTCCCTCCTCAGGGCGCACCGCGACAAGAGCTCTTGTGTCGTTAAACGGGGCGAAAGGAGCCCCATGGCAAGGCAAGAGGGACGACGACGAAGAGAGAGGGGGAGGGGGGAGGGGGGAGGTGGGAGGGGAGGGGAGGGGGGAGGGGGGGGGGGAGGCAAGCATGGAGGGGAGGGGAGGGGAGGGGAGGGGGGGCAGAGGGAAGGGACGACGACGAAGAGAGGGGCGGGGAGGGTGGCAGGGGGGAGGCAAGGAGGGGAGCGCGCGCGCACCACGACAAGAGCTCCACGCGTCGGCCTACCGGCGGCCAAGCCAAGAGGAATCAGCAGGTGCCGATGCCGCTGCGCCCGGGGCCTCTCCCGGGGCGCGTTCTGACCAGGACTCCGAGGCAAGTGCAGCCGGGGAGACGCGGGCCTGCAGGGAGGCCGAGATGGGCGAAAAAGATAGAACTGGTAGCCCTTTGGGAACTCCGGATGTCATGACAAGCGTGGGGGGGATGCCGTGGGGGAGGGGGTGTCTTTTGATCCGCCGACTGTACTGTTAGGTCGGGCCTGTCCCCCTGCAGCGGGATCTGGGGCGAAAAATTGAATACAGTCCACAAAAATTCAAAGAATTATCAAAAATAGTCAAACATCGTCCCCTGACTCTTTTTGTCGACTATTGTCTCATATCCTCCTGTAGAGGAACACGCCCGACTGAACTGTACTGGGGGGCGTGGGGGGCATGAGGTGGATGGGGGAGGGCGTGGAGCACTCTGAGGCCGTGGGGGGCGTGGAGCACGGGCAGACCTAGAACAGAAGAAAACCCTTCGAGAGCATGAGTCCTCCTCCTCCTCCTCCTCCTCCTCCTCCCCCTCCTCCTCCTCCTCCTCCTCCTCCTCCTCCCCTCCTCCTCCTCCTCCTCCTCCTCCTCCTCCTCCCTCCTCCAACTACTCCTCCCCCTCCTCCTCCTCCTCCTCCCCCTCCTCCTCCTCCTCCTCTTCTTCTCCCTCCTCCTCCTCCTCCTCCTCCTCCTCCTCCCTCCTCCTTCTCTCCTCCCCTCCACCTCCTCCCCCTCCTCCTCCTCCCCCCTCCTCCTCCTCCTCCCCTCCTCCTCCTCCCCCTCCTCCTCCTCCTCCTCCTCCTCTCCTCCTCCTCCTCCTCCTCCTCCTCCTCCTCCCCTCCTCCTCCTCCTCCTCCTCCTCCTCCTCCTCCTCCGCCGGTCAAAGCACCCCATTCCACACGATCGCCGAAGGTGCACCCTTTCGCCAAGAGTGCACGGGTGCCTGCGAGGGGCGCGAGGAGCGCCCGGGCACCCTCCCCGAGCCGACCCCGATCTCAGAACCTCGGTCCGACCGCACCTCCTCCCTCCTCCGAAGACCTTGACGGGCGCGCCACGGCGGGCGGGCGCCGGCGGCGGGCGCCTCTCGCGGCGCCGACCTCGCCCCGCAGCGCCCGGGCTGGCGCCGCCTGGGTCGACCGACGGAGGCCCCGGGCGCGCGGCCCCGGCCCGCGCGGGGCACGGCGCGACGCCGCCGCCGACGCAGCCCCGACGTCGCCGACACGTCGCCGACGCATCGGGCGATGCGTCGGCGATGTGCGGCGCGAGCCTCCGACCCCATCTGGCACACAGGCAACACATTGACACACACAGGGAGCTACAGTGCGGGCGCGGCCGCAGGAAGGCCTCGCAGGGAGCCCAGGCCTGAGAGCCCGTGCGCGAGGTGCACCCGAGGGGAACCCTGGAGCACCCTGAACGCAGCAGCTCCTTCCACGCCTGCGGGAGGTCGCCGCGCAGCGCGAGGAACGAAGAAACCCAGGACACCCTGACGAAAAGCAGATGGTTTCTTGATGCGCGCCCCCACTGTACTCTAGGAAAGCCGTAGCACCAGACCCAAACATCCGACGTCTCGATTTTTTTCGAGACGCGGGCCTCCGACCAACCGACCACTTCCCCAGGAACGGTTTTTCGTCCCGAGTCGTTTTTTGACGGTCCCGAGGCCCGGCGAGGGCCCCGAGAGGACAAAAACTGAGAAAAACCTTCGTCCCGATTTTTTCGAGACGCCCGATGTCTGGGGAGCCGCCAGAGAACGACTCGGGAGGCCCGACGAGGCCCGGGAGTGGGGCTCCAGGCCACTGGGGGGGGAGGGGGAGGAGGGGGAGGGGGGGGGGACAAGCTAGATGCGCTCGCGTCATATCTGACGTCCTACCC
>CAUYUJ010016371.1:554725-829725 GCA_963575745.1 Prorocentrum cordatum
GCACTGCGGCATTCGGTGGAGCTTCCTGCGGCGCCACGAAGCGTGTGAGGGGTGTGCCGAAGGGGGGGGGGACGCATGTGGACGGTGGCACTGGGGCCTTTCGGAGGAGCTCCCTATGGCGCCACGAAGCGTGTGAGGGGTGTGCTGAAATGGATGTGGGGGACGCATGTGGACGGTGGCACTGGGGCCTTCGGTGGAGCTTCCTATGGGGCCACGAAGCGCGTGAGGGTTGTAACGAAAAGGGTGGGGGGGACGCATGTGGACGGTGGCACTGGGGCCTTCGGTGGAGCTCCCTCAGGGTCGAGGACACGTGTAAGGGGCCTGTGAAGTGGTGTGCCGAAGTGGTTGGGGGGGACGCATGTGGACGGTGGCACTGGGGCCTTCGGTGGAGCTCCCGATGGGGCCACGAAACTCGGGAGGGGTGTGCCGAAGTGGGTGGGGGGGACGCATCTGGACGGTGGCACTGGGGCCCTCGGTGGAGCTGCCTATGAGGCCACGAAACGTGGGAGGGGGTGCCGAAGTGGGCTGGGGGGGACGCATGTGGACGGTGACGCTGGGGTCTTCGGTGGAGCTCCCAATGGGGCCTCGAAACGTGGGAGGGGTGTGCCGAAGTGGGTGGGGGGGGCGCATGTGGACGGTACAGTCGGTGTTGATTAGAGTGGTCAGGGCACAAGGGTAACCTTGATACGGCGGGGTCGACCTACTGATCAACCTCGCCCTGGATGCCTGGAAGTTTCTTAGAGGTTCGGGCGCGCGCCACGACATGCACCGACGCCCAAGAAACCCAGAGAGGGCGGCGACTCCCCACGCAGAACGCAAGCAGCAACCCAGGGGACCCTGACAAAACAAAAGGTGATTCTTGTCGTGCGCCCCAGCTGTTATAGGACACGCGTCCCTGAAGCGACAAGGCGGTGGACTGCCTGGTAGCGTCGGGCTGCGCCTCAAACTCCCCCTACTGCTGCAGGCATATCCGCCCCACCTTTATCAGTCGGGGGGGGTGCGGTCCGCTCTGAGAGCCAGCTCTCTTTGTCGTGCCCGGGCTGTCGTGGGAGATGGCGATTGCTGTGGCGAGGGAGGGCTGGCCCAGAGTGGACAACGAACCAGAACGCAGTGAACTGAGGTGAGGGAGGGCATCGAGAAGAAAACTCGTAGGATGGAAAAGACCGAGCCTTGTGCTCAGCATTGCTCGCTATGCGGCGCCAGTAGGAACGTGACAACCTGCACGGCACCCCATGACAGCCTGCGCAGCGTTCCGGGTCTGTAAGCGGACGCCTGGCAGGCAGCGAAAAAGCTTGCTGGTATCGTCAGTGTTGTGCCGAAGTGCTCGTCTGGAAGCTATGAGCATGGAAAGTGCCAGCCTCAAAGCTGCAGGAAGAAGATTACAGCTTCCAGTGCGAGGGCCTGCTCATCTGGTGGCTGAGAGTGTGCGTGCTCACTGTGAACCCAGCTTAGCTTCCCAACCAATGGGAAGGGGACTCCACAGCACACGTTCGCCCTCGCCAACTTGAGAGGAAGTGCACGGGCATGACTGAGCAGCGGCAGGAAAGATATGCTCGCGCGACACGCGCTCACTGTCAACAAATTGTGGCAATTGCAATTGAGGGACGAAAAGAAATGGGTCTTCCGCGAGATGGCACAGCGACCTTACGCGGTGGCTTACATGGGCCGCCAGCGCGGCACGCTACGGTGGAGACGAGGGAGGTGACGCACCTTCTTACGCGGACAACTTACGCGCGAATGTCGTGCAGTCGAGCCGTTTTTCAGCGTCGCTCAAGTGCAAGCAATGTCCGCGCGGCACTACACAAACAATTTGTTCGAATATTCGAAGTAAATCCTCCCGCACCCACCTCTTGAGTGATGGCTGGCACTACCGCGGTAATGAACTCAACACAACAGAGAAGTGTCCAGACGACCAACATCCAAATCGGGAAACCCCACCTACGTGCGTGCACCTTGCAATAACCATCGCCCACTGCGACGCTGGTACGACCGCCTGTGAGGCTCGAACCGGCACGCCAACTCGAATATGTTGTGCCCCCCTGGATCTCCCAGAGACTCACACTTAAGAATGACAAGAAATTACCCCGGTGCGACCCTACCTAGAAGTTGGAGCCCCTAGGAAAGCAGCATGAGTTGCTATGCTATGTTATGCTATGCTATGCCATGCTATGCTGCGCTATGCTATGCTATGCTATGTTATGCTGCGCTATACTATGCTATGCTATGCTATGCTACGCTATGCTAAGCTATGCTATGTCATGCTGCGCTGTGCTACGCTCAGCTATGCTATGCTATGCTATGCTATGCTATGCTCTGGTTGGCTATGTTATGCATTGCTATGCTATGCTAATGCATCGCAGCGTTATGCTAAGCTAAGCTAAGCTAAGCTAACCCTCTAGGCAGAGCCTAGGTAGGGAATTACACCCATGCTATGCTGTGCTCTGCTATGCTAAAGCTCAGCGAAGCTAAGATGAAGGTAAGCTAAGCTAAGATAAACCTGAGCTAACATGAAGATAAGCTAAGCTAAGATGGAATAAGCTAAGTTAAGATGAGATAAGCAACGCTAAGCTAAGGGGACGTAACTGGGGGAACCGCGGGGCGGATACTGGGGGAACCGCCCGGGCCGGTTCTCACTGCCCGGCCCTTTAAGCCAAGAGAGTGAGAACCTTTCTAGGCAGAGCCTAGGTAGGGAACAAAGGAACAGTGTATCCCGCTCGAATCGTCACATGACCACACAGGAGCGCAGGAAACAAACATAAACTTATTCCACTTGGCCACCCAGGGGCGCGACAATGCTAGTCTTCTCGTCGCATGGCAACGCCGAGGGGCGCAGAAACATAACCTGTCCTACATTACTCGTCACAGGGCAACACAGGCGGGCGATACGCATACAATCTAACTCCATTCGTCACTTTGGAAAGCAAACTGAGCAGAGGACATTTCAATTATCTTTGACTTGAATTGCAGTTCGATTATCCAGTTTGGCTTCTAACATTTGGCTGGTTGGCAACGACCACGAGGGCGACGCTTGCGACGGGTGGGATGATCCTAACCGGCGCGTCGAGTTGGTGGGTCACCTGCGGGTCGGGCAGGACCCTGACGGGCGGGTCGGGCGGGTCGCGTGGGCGGGCTTTCAGGGGCGGGTCGGGCGGACGGACTCGAACGGGCGGGCGGGTCGGGCCGAGATATCAACGTAGTGTGCAATACATGGAGGAAGACATCCACGAGGGCGCTGACGACGCCCACGGCGCGAGGGCGACGCCTATGTACGGCGACGAGGGCGACGAGGACGGGGGCGACGAAGACGACGCGGACGATCACGAGGACGACGACGACGAGGACGACGAGGGAGAGGGCGACGACGACGATGACGTTGACGCCGAGGACGACGACGGCCACGAGGAGGGCGACTGCGACGACGACGACGACGACGAGGGCGACGACTGCAACGACAACCCTGACGGGCGGGTCGAGTGGGCGGGGCGAGAGGCGAGACAGGCGGACCCTGTGGGGCGGCCGGGCCGGGCGGGATCCTCACCAGCGGGTCGTGGCAGGACGGGCAGGCGGGCGCAAACGGGCGGATCGGGCCGGCGGGCCCCCCACGGGCGGACGGGTCGGGTCGGGCGGGACACTAGCCGGCGACGAGAGAGAGGGGGAAGTGAGAAGGAGGAGGCCTCAGAAGGCGGCGGGACTTCCCAGAAACACTCGCGACTTCTTCGAAATGTTCTATGTCTTCGGGGAAGGCCTTGAAAACTTCCCAAAGACCGGGGGACTTCCGAGCTTACTGAGGAGGCCCGCCCCTTCTCGCTCCCCACCCGGGCTCGCCGCCGATTTAGAGTACTGTGCAATTCGTCCAGCACGACATCCACGAGGGCGACTACGACGAAGACGGCGACGACGTCGACGATGGCGACGACGACGAGCGCGACGACAGCAACGGGGACGAAGCCGACGACGACCAGGGCGACAAAGGCGACGACGACGACGAACACAACGACGAGAGGGCCAACACGACAAAGACGATGAAATTGACGACGACGACGACGACGACGACGACCCTAACGGGTGGGCTGGGCGTCCGAATCCTAACGGACAGGCCAGGACGGCGGACAGGGCGGACAGGGCGGGTGAGTCGGGGCGGGCGGAACATTGAAGTAAGTTGCAGTCCATCCAGCCGGACATCCACGAGGACTACGCCGACGAGACGAAGACGTCGACGACGAGGACGACGCCGATGACGATGACGACGACGGAGACGAGGGTGACGACGATGACGCCCACGCCAACGCCGAAGAGGAGGAGAAGGAGGAGAAGAAGGAGAGGATGAGGACGACGACGATGACGATGACGATGACGATGACGATGACGACGACGAGGACGATTATGAGGGCGACGAATGCGACGACGACCCTAATGGGCGGGTCGTGCGGGCGGACCCTAACAGGTGGATAGGGCGGGTCGAGCGGGCGTGTCAAGCGGGCGGGACACTACCGAGCGGGTCGGCCGGACGGGCCCTGACGGGCGGGTCGGGCGGGCGGACCCTAACGGGCGGGCGGGTCGGGTCGACCAGGACATTCGGGTAGCGTGCAAAGTATCCAGCATAACACGCACGAGGGATACGACTCTGACGAGGGCGACGACGGCAGCGACGAGTACCCATAACGTCGTCGAGGGCAACGACGAGGGCGACGCCGACGAAGACGGCGACGATGAGGGCGACAACGGCCACGACGAACCTAACAGGCGGGTAGAGCAGGCGGACTCTAACAGGCGGTTCCTGCGGGCAGACTCTGGCGGGCGGGTCGGGCGGGCGGATCCATAACGGGCTGGTGGGGCGGGCCATTCCTGGTGTGCGCGATCCACCCAGCGAACATCAACAAGAGCGACGCCGACGACGGCGAGGACGACGGCGACAACGATGACGACGACGAGGGCGACAACACCGATGGCGACGAGGGCGACGAGGACGACGACGAGGACGACGACGAGGAGGAGGACGACGACGACGAGATCGAGACGACGACGACGACAACGACGAGGACGAGAGCGACAACGGCGACACCCATCTTGCGAACATGAGATCCGCAAAACAGTTTTGACATCCATTTATCTCTCTCTGTCCCTTGTCCCCGCCCGCTAAGTCTATGAACCAGCCACCTTTGGGGGGCTTCTTTTCATACCAACTTCTGAGAGAAGCATTCAGAAGTGCACACTTATGCGCACTGTACCGCCATGACCGTAATTAATGTGAACTAACAAGCCCGCGGGCAACTCAGCAATTTGATTGAATTGTGTGGAAAGTCGGGCAATAGCGCCGTTCCTGAGTTTCGGGGCCTCTCTGGCCAGGGCGTCCCGGAAAAAATGTGTGGTATCAAGCGGGAGCTGCTGTCGTCGCAGGTGGGCCGTTGCGAACTTGACTGAATTGCGAAGAGTTTTCGGGCGAGAGCGCCTTCCTGAGTTTCGGGGCCTCTCTGGCCAGGGCGTCTCCGGGTAAATTGTGAGGAAATATCGAGCGGGAACCGTTGTCGTGTTAGCTGGGCCGTTACCAGTGACACTAAACTGCGAGGAAATTGTCAACGAGGTCGTTCGAGCGAGTTTTTTTTATGTTCGGCGATGACGGGCGTCCTGGGGGGGGCGAGGGGGGGTATGACGTAGCGCCCCCCCCCCGCCCGTGTGGCTCGGGCACCGAAGCCGCGCCCGCGCGCGCGACGCGACGAGCGACGAGCGACGACGACGACGACGACAAAGACGACAAAGACGACGACGCGAGCAGCATGTAGGTGGCGATCTGCCCCACTGCGCCTGTGTACGCCACAACGCTCGCATGCACCACAGCGCGCGTGTATACCACAGCGTCTGCGTACACCGCAACAACCGTGTGCAACGCATCGCCTGTGTACACCATATTGCTTGCGTACATTAAATAGCCGGTGTACATGTGTACACCGCAGCTACCATGTGCAACACAACGCTTGTGTACACCACAGTGCGCGCGTGCACCGCAGCGCCTGTGCACGCCACAACGCGCGTCTACACCACAGCATCCGCGTGCAACGCAGCGCTGGTGTACACCACAATGGTTGCGTGCAAAAGACAGGTAGAAGGAGCATGTACGTGAGGATCTGCTTCGGACAACTAGACGCTACGCAAAGAATGTGCTGATAATCGAATGCGACGTTTTTCCATTCTCCCTCCTCCTCCACCTCCAACACCTCCTCCTCCTCTTTTTCCTCCTCCTCCTTCTCCTCCTCCTCATTCTTCTCCTCCTCCTCCTACCCCCCTGTCGTGCGGGTGGGCGCTACAGCTCACGTGCGCATCTCAGCGCGCACAGCAGAATTGTAGCTGGAGCCTCCTGGGGGCAGATGGGAGGAATTAGGGTGACGCAGGCGGACTCGGGAGACCCCGTAAATTCCGGCGGCGCTCCGTTGTCCAGAAGGATTATTCTCGATTGTTTTCTGCGGTTACCACAAGCGTTCCATTTTGTCATTAGGATGCGTTGTGACATTATATATGCAAGAGTGGTGCTGTGTTGCGCACGGTTGCTGTGGTGCACACACGCGCCGTGGTGCACACAGGCACTGCAATGCACGCAGGCATTGTGCTATACACTGGTGCTGTGTTGCACACGACTGATGTGGTGTACGCAAGAGCTGTGGTGTGCACGGGAACAGTTGTGCCCGCGGGCACGGTGGCACAAACTGACGATGTGTTGCACGCGGCCGCTGTGGTGTACATAGGCGGCGCGGTGTACACTGGCGGTGTGGTGCACGCAGGGACTGTGGTGTACACAGGCGTTGTGATGTAAATCGCCACCTACATGCTGGCGTTACTCATCCTCCGTCATTCCTGGGCATTCCCAGACGCCGCCGGCGCGAAACGTGACGACATCGACCCCCTCCACCCCCTCTAAATGATTGCCGTCAAAGGCCCGGAATAAAAAAGAACAGGCTTCAGCCGCGTCCGCGCGCAGGACGGCTATGAGCGACGAGCGACAAGCCAAGAGCGACGACGACGACGACGACGACGACGACGACGACGACGACGACGACTGCGGACCAAACACCTGTGGAATCCTAAGCGGACACCTGCGCGGATCCCAAAACTCACGGCAGCAGTGCCCAGAGCGCACTGGGGGGGAGCGTTACGTCATAGGGTGCCGGGGGCGGGGGGGGCGGGGGCCATGACGCCCGTCATGCCCAAAGCAATAAAGAAACGGGCTCTTCCTGAGTTTGGAGGCCTATCTGGCCAGGGCACTTCGGGGTGAATGAGCAAGAAAATCGAGCGGGAGCCGTTGACGTCCTTCAAAGTCCCAGATTTGGACGTAAGCCCGCGCTCGAGCGGGAACGTCATTCCCAAAGAAAAATGCTGACGGCGTTGAGGCAAGACCGCCCGGAACTGTTTCCAAAGATCAGCAATAGCTATTCTTCAGACATGAATATTCGACCACAGCGACGGCGGCGACGACGACCCTAACGGGTGGGTCGGGCGGGCGGACCCTGACGGGCGTCGGGCAGGCGGGTCAGCCGGGCGGACCCTAACGGGCGGGTCGACCGGGCGGGCCCTAACAGGCGGAAGGTCGTGCCTAGCGGGATACTAAATTGGTGCGCGCCTCGTGCAGCAGGACATCCACAACAGCGACGATAACAAAGACGATGACGACGACTACGAGAACGACGACGCCGAAGACGACGATGACAAAGACGACGACGACGGCGACGACGACGTCGACGACGATGAGAGACACGACGGCAATCACGACCATAACGGGCGGGTCGGGTGGGCGGACCCTAACGTGCGGGCTGGCCGGGCGGAATCTCATGGGCAGGCGGGTCGGGCCGGACGTTCAAGTAGTGTGCAATTTATCTAGCAGCAGCAGGGCATCCAAGAGGGCGACGACGACAACGACGACGGCGGCGAAGACAAGTACGACAACGACAACGACGACGACGGCGACGACGACAACGACGACGACAACGAGGGCGACAGCGGCGACGACGAACCTAACAGGCGGGTCGGGCGGGCGGACTCTAACGGGCGGGTGGGGCGGATCGGGCGGGCGGGCGGGTCAGGCGGGCGGACCTTAAAGGGCTGGTCTAGAGCCCTTCCCACGGCAACTCACATACGCATGATGCTGTGTGCATCGAGTAGTGGAGGTGGGTGCCGTATCATGCGCTCAGAATACACTCGCGGGCATCAGCAACATGCCTGTGAGTACTGGGAGAGCTTCGAGCACGCCAGTGCATATTCGGACTGCCAGAAGACCATGCCACGTTTTGCACGCGTCGCGTATAGACGGCCGATCAGGCGAACGACCAAGGCCATCGGGACAAGTTGGGCCCAGAGGCGCCCGGGTCCTGGACGCGGCCACCCGCTGGGAGCATCGGTCGCCCCCCAGACTTACACCTGGGACAGGGTTTACGCTACCCTGGCGGCTGACTGCCGCTCCCTGGCCCCCTGCGGGATCAGCCACCTATCCGACGATCACCGTCGGCGAGCAAGGAACGTCCCCGTACCCTCCCGTGGCAGCCGTCCGCTGCTCCTTGGCTCTTGTAAAAACTTCTGGCAGCCGTCAGCTGCACCCCTGGTGACATGGGCGAGAGCAATCAAGGGCCACTAGCTGGCTGGCCAGCCTGCGAGACGTGCCGTCCGGACGGCTCCCAGGCAATCGATGGTCCACTTCCATTCCGTGCACGTCAGTGCCCCCGGCTTCGGTGGGCACACTTCAGCCAGGAATGGTGCTGGTGGGGCCAGCTGTGGCCACAACACTGCGACGGGAAGGGGCACCTCCTGAGGCCAGCGCCATCAGAGACAGTTCCAGTGCTGCTGGCAGACCACCATCGCGGGGACCCGCAGGACGGCAGCAGACAGAGTTGCCCGAGGTGCAGCACAGCCCAGACACGTCTTGGTGATAAGACTGACGAATCTGTTCGCTGACCAGTCTACCCGCTGCGGGCAATGAGCGTTCACATACCGTTCCACTGGACGTGGAATTTACATGCTAACCTGTGCGGCCGTCAGCCGCTCCCTGGCTCTCTGCCTCTCTCCTCTTCTTCTCTTCTACGGACGGGATGGCCCTCTGCCATTCGTCACCATACACACAAGGACGGGACTGCCCTCGGCCACGCGTTCTCGCTGGCTAACGCTTTCAAGCTCGTATGGCCACTGGCCGTCCCCTGGCACCGGGCGTCCCCTGGGGGCCCCCCTCAACCTGGCCGGCAGGTGATGTCAGTACCCACCCGCCCACGCCAAGCGAGGGTCCCACAAGGGCAGGGCGGCCAGTTGCCACATGACCCTGCGGCCTCGCATCGTTGTGTGGTTAGCCGCCCCCTGGCGCTGGAGTCCCTTGGTGGTCGCCCCTCTCCCGCCGACCTGGCGATGCCATTTCCCGCCAGTCCGGCCCGCCCTCCCGCGCAATACGCGGTCCTCCGTGCGGCGTCTACGACGTTACCCCTGGCCGGGCTCCCTGGTGCAGTCGCCCCCCGGGGCCTGGTCCATGCTCGCCTCGCTGCTCGGGACTGGCGTCGTTCTCAGGGTATACGAGATGTGTCGCGGAGTGGTGCAGCCTTCCAGCAGACACCGTGCTCCCCCGGCGCCCCGTCCCCTCCTACTCGGCATGTTCCGAGCCGCTGCCGCGGCCCTGGCCTTTGGCGCCCTGCGGCGACATGGTCAGTCTGTACCTGGTCACTCCTGGCCACGGTGCCTGGGCTCGAACGCGTTGCTTCCAGCTCTCCGTTCCTGGTGGCGCACCGCTTTCTGGTTTTCCGGCAGTGGCAGCGCCCTCGCCAGTGTGATGCGTGGTCGTATGCACGGTGCCGATCAGGCGTTTCCGGCGTGCAGGTCCTAATTCCATCTTTGGCACTTCTGCCTCAGGCCTGCAAGCTGCATCAGCTTCCCTGGGCGTTGCAGACCACCCAGCCAGTTCCTCCAGCAGCTGCCCCTCAGCCGCCTTCTGAGTGCTGGCCCGGCCGGCTTGCGCGTCGCTCAGTAGCTAATTAGGCTGGCCCGTGCCCCGGACCCCCTCTCGGCGACTGCTTCACGCGTCTGCCCGCGACCAAAAAAGTATAGACGGCCGCCACGACGCCCCGCATGGAAAGGTGCCACTAAGCATCGCAGTCGCAGTGCCTGCGAACACCGTTCAGCCTATGAGCACTACGCTATCCATACACTTGCCACTTCCCTCCCTCGCCCGGTCTTCGTCGGTCCATCCCGCCCATATTGAGCGGCAGGAAATGGAATTCGCGCGAGCGAAACTCGACTGGACGGAACTCACGCAAAACGGAACTCGCACCGACTGACCTCGCACGGACGGAGATCACACAGACAGAACTCGCACGCGCGGAACTTGTACGGACGAAACTAGCACGGAAAAAACTCGCACGAACGGAATTCGCACGGACGGACGGAACTCACAGAAGCGGAACTTCCACGCAGAGAAGATTCAGACTGCTCCACCATTCACGCGGGCGAGTTCCGTCAGTGCGAATTGCGCGCGCGCGAGCTCCGTCCGGACAAGTTCCACCGCGTGCGAGTTCCGTCTGTGCGAGTCCCGCTCCGTGTGAGTTGATTGCGTGCGAGTTCCGCCTCGTGCGAGCTCCGCGTGTGTGAGTAGCTACACGCGTGCGAGTCCCGTGCGTGCGAGTTTCGCGCGTGCGAGTTCCGCCGCCTCCGAGCCCCCCAGGAAGCTCACAGGAGTCCCCAAGAGTGCCTCAGTAGGCTTCTAAAAAGCCTCCTCCTCCTTTTTCATCCCTCTCCTCCTCTGTTTCTTTCTCCCCGACGTGTCCTCCGAAAGGTTTCCACAACGGCCAGGGGAAACACCTAGTCCGATAGCTTGGCCAAGCTCTGGGCACACGGTTCGGCCACATAGGCACTTCCAAAAAGGCAGGGAGGGGGGCCGTGACTCGTCAGAGGCATCTTTGATATGTGTGTTCCACCATGTCTCCCAACCGAAACCTTTTTTTAAACTTGTGTGGAGCATCTGTGGTTTCAAAAGGTTTCTTCACCAACACCTTCAAACATATATGAAAGTCAAGCTGTGTGTTTGGCCAGGCTTCCTTACCACAACTTTGACACTTACTGGGTTATCTGTGCTTTCAAAAATTCTCCTGCAAAGCGCAGCGTCCATGGGGGGGCGTGAAGGAAGAGTAGTAACCCACAATTCCTATACATTATGCCTTCTCTGTACCGCACGGGCCTGCCACCTAATTCACATCAAATTGTTCACCACTGGACCACAGTCGCTTTCTTGCACTAACCACACGCTCCAGACTAGACGCTTGAGTTTGCCCAGCGAAAAAATTGCCCCACAAGGACACCAGGAAACCCCAAAGCAAGCCCCCAAATGCCAGAGACGAGGAACACGCAGTCCACTGGCGTGACCGAATTTCCGGTCGACCCTTCGCGACACGGGCGTCTCCCATATGGGCGAACAAACACCTGCATAAACATGAACTGTTGGGGGTCCCCGCGGATTTCCTCGAGACCCTCGAGATCCTCGAGATCCTCGATCACCGAGATCGTCGAGATCCTCGGAGCCCTCGATCCCTCGACCCCCCCTCCTGTCAAACAAGACGTAGCTGCATAAGCCAACAGTCCGCGCAGACTTCTTGCCTCCGCGCCGGGGCCCCCCTCCCTGGCGCGCGGAGCGCGCCAGGAGCGGCGTCCAGGCGCCGCCAGGGGGGTCACAGCGCAGATCCAGGAAAGCCGCGCGGAGCTCCGAAAGTCCATGTCTACGCCGTTTGGGGGGGGCGGCGGTGACTCGCCGTGGGCGCATGCGGGGACAAGGGAAAAAAAAAAACATAAAAAACGGCGCCCGCCGAGCCTCGAGCCTGCGGCGACGTGTGGCTCCCTGGATCCTTTTCCGCGGCGCCCTCAGCTGAGGCTGCCGTCGCCCAGGCCATCGTCGCTCGGTGCGTCCCGGGGCTCGCTCCTGGAGCCGCCCTGCGCACCTAAAGGCCTTCCAGCTGAGGTCAGAAAGAGTGAAAAAAACGTGTAGGAAGGACGGGTGGTAAGGACGCAAGACCCTTGGACACCGAAGTTGGGATGTTGATGGGCGGCGGGCGACTAACACCCCAGTGGAAACGTCAAAGGATGGGCCGCATATTCAAGGACACAAGGGTACCCTAGAAAAGGCGCGCGTCCTTACTATGCGCGTTGACTATAGTTGCTTAGAGAGCGGGGGAAAAAAACACCCTCATGAGAAGCACCCCGACGAGCGAAGCCGTTCAGCGAATGCACCAAAGGAAGGAATCGAACAGGACAGGGCTGCTTGGTAAATGCCAAGGCCGTTCTTTTACGTCAACGCCAATTATGAAGGTCGGGGTGGTTTCACTCCCTTGATTGTGGTCGGAAAATCGCGCCGCATCGTCCATGCATCACCGATGCATCAGCGATGCACCGGCGACGTCGGCGTGGAGAAACTCGGGCTCCACATCGAGCCGAATCGCCGATGCATCGGCGATGCGGCGCGATCCTCCGACCGGATCTAATCTGAACCCATCTTGTGGAGGCCTGGATCACCCTGGCTCTGCAGGCCCTTCCAGTACCTGAAGTTGTCCTCGGCGCCTCGAAGCATCGGCTGGAGCTGCTGGCAGGCCCCGACGAGGCTCTGGAACACGGGCAGGGCGACAGACTCGATGAAGCCGACCTGGGAGGAGATGACGCCTGGCTTCTCTCGATCCATCAGGAAGGACACATCCAAGCCCAGAGCCTTTTCCTGGTCGCCCTGTGCGAACAGTTCCGCCTCCAGGCCATGCACAAAGTGCAGGTGCTGGGCGCGGCTCAGGGTGAGGTGGCCCAAGTCCGCACATTTTATCGCCATCTGCAGCAGCAAGCGCGCCTCCGCGGCCGAGCTGGGCACAAAGTCGCCGTCCTTGGGGACCGCCCGTGGGACAGACCCAAAAGACCAGGCTGAGGCTCCAACGGACTTGCCCAGAGCGGCGCCGAACGACTCCAGGATGCTCTTGTTGGACGCCATGTCAGTGGCAAGGATCAGCTCCACGAAAATGCCCCGGAATTGGCGGAACTCCTCCCGCGGGAGCCCTTCGAGGAAATTCAGTCCCGGGCGCTGGAGCAGCGCGAATGACGCGGCGGCGTGGTGATTCTCGTTCACGTGCCTGTCGTTGTGGCGCAGCGCCCGGTCGTGGCTTGTCTTGACCAGGAAGTCGTTCGTGCGCCCAAGATGCTCGAAGTCGTGGGCGGCGGCTGCGAGCAAGCAGGCCATCGTCACCAGCGCCCCATCGCCCATTTCGAGCTGGGCCGCTGCCTTCTGCGCGAGGGCCCCACTGCGCAGCAACGCGTGGGTGATGTGCAGCACAGAGGCCGCGTGGCGGCGGTTGTGATACTGCACCGCGTCGTCGTAGCCGCGCTCGAGCTCCAGGAAGAAATCTCTGAGCTTCTCACTGTCGAGGCCGAACCGGGCAACCAGCCCGAGCCGCTCAAACAAGAAGCAGCCCAGCGAGCTCAGCGGCCGGTTGTCGGTCAGCGCCGCCAGCCTCACCACGTCCAGGTCCCAGCCGTCCAGCGACTCCTCGAGCAGCGCCGTGGCCTCCTTCAGCCCGGCCGAAGCACCATTGCGCTGCTTGTGTGGCAGCTGCGTCGGCACTGGCGCCGTCTCGGGCGCCGGCACCTGCACCACCGGCGGCGGCACCTCCCCACTTCGGTGCCTCGGGACCTTCGTCGCCCACGAAGTGGCCCTGCGCAGCAAGGCCCACGGAGTCGTCCCCCGCGTCGGCGTCCGCGCTGGCATCGTCGGCGATGCCTCGGGCTCCCTCGTCGGGTGCAAGGGCTGGCCCAGCTCGTGGCTGGCCACCGCGGCGGCTGCCTGCGAGGCAAACAACTGCAGGAACTGCGAATCCTCCGCCTTTTTTCTGTTTTGCTCGTTTTGTTTTGTGGTGCTCTTGTTGCTTGCTGTTGTGCTTTCGTGTTCTGAGCCGTCCACCGTGAACGGGCGGAGCCCGGCAGCGGGGTGGCCGTCGCAGGCCGAGCCCGGCAACGCGGCGGGAGCGTCGTGGGAGGCGAGCACGCCGCCGCTCGTCTTGTTGATGAGCTGCACGACGCCGACGACGTCGCCCTGCCTCCCCTTTGAGAGCATGCTTTATTCGTGGTGATAGCGATAGGAGCAAACAATAACATAAACAACAAGTGTGGGGTTTCTGCGGCACTCACGTCATCCTGACTCCCGGCGCGCGAAACAATGGCCCTGACAACCCCCTGCTCCGCTTCAGTCAGGCCAGATCCAGGAAATCCGGCGACGAATTCCAAACTGGCGCCATCGCGTGAGACACCCTCAAAAAACCGACCCCAGGAGCCTTCCAAACGAAGCTCTCAGAGGCCCCCCTGTTTTGTTCCAGGCGAGATCCGGAAAATCCCGCGAATCCAGCGATGAATTCCAAAACGGCACCATCGCGTGGGACATCCTCGACCAAAAAACGGTTCCCAGACTCTCCCCAACGATCGAGCTCTCAGAAGCCCCCCTGTTCCGTTTCAGGCGAAATCGGGACAACCGGCAAATCCGGCGACGAATTCCAAACCGGCGCCTTCGCGTGGGACATCCTGAAAACAAAGGCCCCCCTGTTCCATTTCAGACGAGATCCGGGAAATCCGGCGAACTTGGCGACGATTTCCAAACCTGCACCCTCGCGTGGGACATCCTCGGAAAAACTGGTCCCTGGAGACTCCCAAATGAAATTTTCAGAAACCCCCCCTTGTTCCGCACACGTGGGGCAAAAATCTAACTATAGCTTAATTTTGCGGGAGTCAGCAAATTCTGCCGAAGCTGACCAATTAATCGGATCCGGCAGTTGCTGTGGCAACTTGTTAATGAGATGTTACGCGATGATTTAGGTCACTGTTCTTTACCTAATCATTACCTCAATATCAACGAACCGTCGAACATAAAGATCTTCCTAACATGTCGAATTACCGAACGAGCAACCGATGCCCCATCCAACGTCACTGAGTCATTTGCCTGCCCAACGTGTTTTCAAGCGAAACTCGGGCGTTCGGTGGAGCCCCCTGTTGGGTAGGATCCGCGCGCAAGGCGTGCCGACAAGCAGTATACATTGCATTCGACCTGTGAGCAACCACCCTGCCGGGCAGCATCCGCGTGAAGGGCGCGGTCCCTGCGAGGCAGAATCCGCGTGAAGGGCGCGCCAAAAGCACTCAATCTTGTATTCAACCTATCCACGGTCACCCTGCGGCGCAGGATCCGCGCGAAGGGCGTGGCCCCTTGTGAGGCAAGAGAGATCCGCGTGAAGGACGTGCCTGCCCCCCTCCCGCTCCCTCCCTGAATCCCCCCCTTTCCATTCTTTTCCTCCCCCATCCACCCCCCCCCCCGCCACTCCCTCATTCATGGCACCCTCAAGACGCCATGGGGGCGAGGTCCTCCAGACGACCACAAGAACCCCTGAAAAGTCTGCCCAAACGTCTTCGGAACACTCTGGAAGAGGCGGGGGGAAGGACAAACATGCGTTTTTTTGTCCGTCGGCGCGCGGCCAAGTGGCGCAGGGCCTCGACAGACCCAATAACAGATTTCAGCAACATCTCGTTGCCGACCTGCCACGGCAAGCCAAACTTGGAGCAAGAACGACCATGAGTCGTCGATCAGTTTTTCTGGTTGCGCGGCACCCCCCGCGGAGCCGCGAATCTTTTTGAGCCGAGAGGAACGGCCACAGCGCCCCCCAACAACCCTAGAACTATGTTCGTAGCTCTGGCACGCCTCCTCGCCGCGTCTTTGCGGAGCGAGGCGCGGCGCCCCCTCGCGGAGCCCCCCGCTGGGAGCGGCCTCTCACGGGTCGTTGGGCGCCTTCCGCCGGGCGCGCCCGCAGCCGTCGTAGCCGACCCGACCAGCTCGTCGACAGTCAGCCGCGGGCCCCGCGTGGCCCTGGATGGCACCGCCGCCACCCTCGCCAGCCCGTTGGAAAGGTTCGCCTTCAGGCCCGTCGCGCTGCAGCCCGGCGCCCTCAGCGCCGCCTTCAGCTCGTCCATCTAATAGCGCATCAGCTCGTCTCTGACGGCCATCTGCTCGCCACTGAGTGGAACGCCGCGGAACTCCTCGCACCAGCACCCCACGATCCTCGACGCGACCTTTCGTCGCTGCCGAGGTCCCACTCTTGATCGGCACGGAGCCTCCCACTGCCGATCCCTTGTTCGCGTCCTCCGTGGCCGGAGACGATGCTTCCCGCTCTGGTCCGCCCTGAGCGCTCGCGCCCTCTGTGGCTAGAAGAGGCGCTTCCCGCTCTCGTCCGCCCTGAGCGCTGTCGCCCCGCCCGTCGTCGGCGCCCTCCATCGCCTCACCACCCGCAGTGTCGAGCCGGCGCTCCCTCGAGCGCCTCTTGGCGAGGTAGCACACCGCTACCGCGGCTCCAATCACGCGCGCCAGCACGAACAAAAGCAACGGCATGACAACGCGAACCGCGCTGCCGTCACACTGGCCTTCCCCCGTGGCTGCGGTGCCCCCCGCCGCGCCACGCACATGCACTGTTGCCAAAACGACCTTCGGCATAGCCGCCGTGGAGTCGCTCGCATGGCCAGCCGCGCGCCCTCTTGTTGCTAGCCCCACGAGCTTCGGCAAGATTTCAATCCTCGAGCCGCCCAAGTACTTTGTCCCGCTGTCAGCTCGGTTCACCGCCGTGTCCAACTTGATCACCTTCAGATCCCTCGTATGCACACGCCCCTGTATCCACGGGTCCTGGACAAGGAGATGCCGTACTCGGCCTGACCGCTGCCGAGCTGTCCGCACCAGCAACTCCCTGCGCGTGGGCCCCGCGCCAAGCGAGGATCTGCTGCAACAGGATAGCGGAGGCACCCGTCCTGTTGAGAGCCAGGAGCTCTGCCACCTCGCTCGACGTCGCTACGTAGCCCTGCGCCGACGTAGTCACCCCCAGGCAATGATCGCCGAACATCATCACCGTGCACTGAGTAGACTTCGCGCCATGCGCTCCTGCCCAGTCGCTGTCGCCCTCGCCTGCCGCCGTGACAGGGAGGTCCTGCGACGCGTAGTGCCACTCCGTCACTTGGCACCCCACCAGGCCATGTGCACCACGTTTGAGCCTGACCTCAGCGAGCAGCGTAGGCCTCGGCGCCTCCGCCATGATCATCTTCGCTGCGTACTGCACCTGCGGCACGTCCTGGGACAGGTAGATCAGCACTCCGCCTGCCTTGGGCGCCAACCACTCAAGCCGCTCTTCGACGACCGCCTCCTGGGGCACGGGGCCCCCCGCGGCCTTCGAGCCTGGGCTCGTCTGAGGCTTCGTCGCGTCAGCTGGCAGGTCCAAGAGCTCGAGTAGGTTGTCCACGTGCGCGCCATCTGCTCTCCACACAAAGCGAGGAGACGGAGCCCCCCGCCACTCGTGCGTCGCTTGAGCAGCCTGCAGCGGCCACCGCCGGTGGCGCCCGGCCCCACTCGACCCAGCTTCTTGATCTCGATGTGCTCCTCCAGCAACACGTCGAGCACGTCAAGCTTCGCCGAGACCCCCTCGGCCATGAACTCGTCGCCGTGCACGCCCAGCGCGATGTCCAACGTCTCGTTGTAGAAGGCGCGAGGGCACGGCGCGATCCGAACCCATGGCGGCCGACGCTTCTCGAAGACGTCGCCGACGCACGCCTGCCACAACCTTGACGCAGGCGCTGTGCCGCAGGGCGCCTTGCGGAGCTGCCAGACCCGCCCAAGTCGTCCCAACCCAGGCGGTGGCATCACGCGCAACCGCTCGTCCATGTCCGCGTGGAAGAACGCCACGCTGGCATCGCATAGAGCCACTTGCCTCTGCCCCGATGGGGGATTCAAGGCAGCCATAGACACCACCAAGCGCAAGTAGGAAAAGGCACGGCGCACCTGCCGCTACGTTGTCGCGCTCGGAGGGGTTGAAGTCCATGGCAGCGGGTCTCGACCGTGCGAAGGGCGCCCCGTCTGGCCTGTATCGGAGTCCGTCAGTATGCCCCTGCCTACGCTCGCGTCGTCGGACGCGTCCTCATACACGCCGAACGCGGCCATCTGGTTGGGCTCCTGCTGGCGCCCCTGCACGGCGAGCTCCCTCGGTAGCACCTCGCCCGAACGGCCGTCGCACGCCACCGCCTCTGGCACGAGGTCATGCGCCCACGCTGTCGGGGTCCCCCGATCGCGCACGGACGCAGCGAACAGCTGCAGCCGCTCGCAGTCCTCGCCGTCGAGCCCCAAGTAGGCCGGTTCACTGACGTCCACGGGCGCCACGAGGTTGGCCACCCTGGGCGCCTTCGACCGTGGCTCGCTGTCCGTGGGAGCCGCTGGTCGGCCCCTCGAATATACGCCCATTCCCGCGGAGTCTCCCGCTGAGCCGCCCTCCACAGGAGGTGGCTGGGATGAACTCGCCGCTGTTGCTGCGCTACCTGCTGCCGCTGCCATCGCGGCTGCGGGGTCGACCGCTGCTGCATCCACCTCCATCTCTGGGGCTGCGATGGCGTCGCCTGGCAACGGGCGAACCGCTGCCTGCCGATTCGCCTCATCCAGGAGCACCCCCCCCATGCGCTTCCTGCACTCGCGAGTGCGCCGCCTCGCCTCCCCAGCAACTCGGACAGTTCAAGGTGGGCCCGTAGGTCTGCACCATCCTCTTCGCCACGTAGGTGGCTCCTCACATCCGCGGCGCCGCCGCTCGAGACACCCTCGCACGCGCGGCGCCGCCGCTCGGGGCATCCTCGCAGCCGCTGCGCCGTCTCCCGAGACATCCTCGCAACCGCGGGGCCGCCGCCGCAACGCGCGCGGACTCCATCGCATCGCCGCCCCCCTCAGGCGGAACGGCGCCGCCGCTCGAAACATCATCGCAGCTGCGGAACCGCCGCCCGGGAGATCCTCGCAACCGCGGCGCCGCCGCTCGAGACATCCTCACATCCGCGGCGCCGCCGCTCGGGGCACCCTCGCAACCGCGGCGCCGCCGCCCGAGACATCCTGATATCCGCGGCGCCGCCGCTCGGGGCACCATCACCACTGCTGCACCGCCGCTCGGGGCCCCTGGGCACCCTCGCAGTCGCGCGGCCGCCGCCGCAACGCACTCGGACTCGATTGCATCAATGCTTCCCTCAAACCCTGCGCCAAACAGATAGCGCGCGCCCAAGAGGAGGCAGGGCGGGGCGGGATGGCGCCGCCGCTCGGGCCATCCTCGCAACCGCGGCGCCGCCGCTCCGGGCATCCTCGCAACCACGGCGCCACCGCTCGACACATCCTCACATCCGAGGCGCCGCCGCTCGAGACGCCCCCACAAGCGCGGCACCGCCGCACGGGTACCCTCGCAGCCGCAGCGTCGCCGCTCGAGACATCCTCGCATCCGCGGCGCCGCCGCTCGAGACACCCAAACAACCGCGGCGCCGCCGCTCGGGGCATCCTCGCAGCCGCGGCCCCCCCGCCCTGCCTCCTCTTGGGCGCGTGCTATATGTTTGCCCCCCGCCCGCGTCGTTCCCATGGTCTGCCCTCAGAGACGACGCGCGCCCCACCTGATATCGCCTGGTTTTACAGGTCTGGAGGGTCATGGGGGCTAACTTGCCCAGGGCAACTTGCGCATGATAGCACTTGGGGGAGGATGAGGAGGATGAGGAGGAGGAGGAGGAGGAGGAGGAGGAGGAGGAGGGGGAGGGGGGGGAGGAGGAGGGGGAGGAGGGGGAGGAGGAGGCGGAGGAGGAGCAGCAGCAAGAGGAGACGGGGAAGAGGGCGCCCCCCCCTCGGGGCCGTTGCCCGATCTGCCTGGCGCGCCCCCCCCCCATCGGGGCATCGCGAAACCGCTGGAGTTAACAGACGCAGCCGTTTCTTGCGATACATCATCAACACATGATTTCGGAGAAGGCCCCTGAGCAGCAAAAACGGCCGCCTCGCTCGAGCCATCATCTACAAATCGAGCCGCTGGCAATTTCGCTGCGGGCCTGGCCCCCCCCCCCGACGGCCCAAGAGGCCCCAAACGCAACTTAAGAGAGGTAGAGAGACAGAGAGAGAGAGAGAGAACAACACACACACACATCTATATATATATAATATATATATATATATATATATATATTCATGCATGCATGCATGCATGCATGCATGCATGCATGCATACATACATATATACAGGTATAAGAGAGAGGGGGGGGAAGAGAGAGAGAGAGGAGAGAGAACAAGAGAGAGAGAGAGGAGAGAACAAGAGAGAGAGAGAGAGAAACAACAAATAGAGAGAGAGAAGAGAGAGAGAGAGAAAGAGAGAGAGAGAGAAAGAGAAAGAGAAAGAGAAAGAGAAAGAGAGACTGAGAGAAAGAGAGAAAGCGAGAGAGCGAGAGAAAAAAACAAAAAAAAAACATAGAGAGAGATAGAGAGAAAACGAGAGAGAGAAAGAGAGAGAGAGAGAGGAAACAGAGAGAGAGAGAGACAAAAACATGAAAGAGAGAGAGAGCGAGAGAAAAACAGAAAGACAGAAAGAGAAAGAAAGAGAAAGAGAAAGAGAAAGAGAAAGAGAAAGAGAAAGAGAAAGAGAGAGATGCATGCGCGCACGCGTCCAAGACGACCCTGTATGCTCCAGAGCGGGGCCAGCTGCCAGTGAGTTGCGGCGGCGGCCCGGCGGTTGCAAAGATGTCTCGAGCGGCGGCCTCGCGGCGCCGCGGGTGCGAGGATGTCTCGAAAGGCGGCGCCGCGGTTGTGGGGATGTCCCGGGCCCGAGCGGCGGCTCCCCGGCTGCGAGGATGTCCCGAGCGGCGACTCCGCGGCTGCGTTGATGTTTCGAGCGGCGGCGCCAACCCCCCCCCCCCCCCCCGCCCTGCCTCACCGCAGAAGTGCGCTATCTGTTTGCCCCCCCTCCGCGTTGCCCACCTATCTGATATCGTCCGGTTTGAGGGTCTGGGGGGTCACGCGTGCCGACTGATCCGCTGCGATTTTCGCTCTATCCGACCAATCTTCAGCATGCGCAGCATCGCGGGGAACCGTCGCGCACAGCGCAAACGGCCACCCGCGAATTGGCCCGCGGCCTCAGAGCAGGCAGGGCGCAGCACGGCGCGCCCCTTTGCGCCCGCCCGAGGGGTCTCGGCGGAGGGGCGCGACATCACGACTGAGCTGAAGGCAGTGTGAGATCAAGCTCAGACAACGGATTAATTCACGAATTAATCAAACGATATGGGTTGAGCGTCTAAACGGAGCCGGGCCAACTCTGGATCCGCCACATGCAAGCGACGCTGTCCTGCGATGGACTCGCGGCGGTGGAGGTCAACAGGGCGCTTGTTATGATTAAATCTATACATCTGTGACTGCCCACGCTTCGAGCATGGTGGAGGGGGGCGGGGGCCCGAGAGGGGCGAGGCCCGCCCCGTGGAGATACCACCACACGCCAAGCAGATCACAACCTCACCAAAGGCCACGGCGAGGACGTGGCCTCTGGCGGAATTCGGGGGAAGGTAACCGTTCGCGGGCAACTCGCGCCCAGGACGAACGCCGGGCACAACGGAGCCTCCACGGGGAGCCACGCGACGCGACTGATGCGGTGACTCTTGGGCAGGAAAGGAAGGGGGGCGTCGGAGTCGGTCGGCGGCGGCAGCGATGGCTTCGTCGGCGCCGCCCCTGAACCCCACCCTCCCCGCGCCATCATTCGGAAAGGCGTCCGAGTCCAGCCGGGCTGAGCGCGCCGACGGTGGCTGAGTCCCCCCCGGCCGAACGGCTCTGGGGGGCTCGAGGGACCCCCCAGGAGACCTCGAGCGCCCACGGGTCCGCGCATCGACCCCCCGCCCACGCCCCACCCCCCCCATCAGGGGACCTCGCAGAGGCGGAAATTCTGGCTGGGCAGAGGCGCTCGGCGTGGAGCCTTCGTTGCTGGTCAGAGCGCGCGTTGCGCCCGCGCGTAAAAGCACCTCCAACCCCATGCGACACAACAAAATAACAAAACAAACAATAACGGAAATTCAAAGCTTCCCCGTCGGCCCCCGCGGCCATCGACTGGCGACGGCGACGACGATCATCAAAGCCTGGGGAGACGGTTTGGCCCATGTAACGAGTGCGCGCCTTGGCCATCCAGATCATTCACCGGGCAAAAACGAGCTTTGACAGCTTGGACCTGGGCCTCAGGAACAGAGTGAAGGCCCCTGCCTTGAACAGCAGCAGAATCGGCCCAACGGTTCCCTGGGGCCTCTATGGGACGACCTTTCTGATAGCCAAGCGTGTAGGCAATCTGCAAATCTGGGCTCAGTCCTCCAAGGTCCTCAATCCTCGCCTAGATGTCGACCCAAAGGTCGGCGTTGGGGCGCTTCGGCGCGCAACACCAAGCCTTGCCGCGGCTGAGCCCCTGCGGCAGCTCGATGAAACCCGCGAGCACGGCGATTGGGAGACGAGCGATCCTCAGCACCTGTGCAATAGCGTACACTTCGGCTCTCGGGCTCGTCTGTATCGGTCCTGGTAACGCACCGTACACACATAATGAAACTGCGGAATCGGAAACTTGGGCGAACCCCCATCCTGCACGGCAGGTGTCGTTCCAGAAATGATAATTGAGGCAAGCTCCATCAGAAAACAAATTACCCTGGCGACGTACCCAACCCCTGCGCAAACGCGGGGCGCAAATAGTTTAGGACACTTCATAAAGGGGGCGATGACGGAACGAAGGTTACATATGTCTGCAGACGGAATTCGGGACACTCGCAGGACACTGGCTACAGGACAAGGACTAGATAAAGCTGGTTAGTTACAATCCCTGAGCAACCCTAGCCACTTCGAAGGCGGGGATCTCAGATCGCAGCCCCCCAGGGATGGCGAGGTCTAATTTGGGCCCGCGCGTGGCGACACTAGGCTGGGCCCCCCAGCAGGCCTCGAAAGTGGCGACAGTTTCACAGATCGCAGCCCCCCAGGGATGGCGAGGTCTAATTTGAATCTGCGTGTGGCGTCACTGTGCTGGGCCCCCCAGCAGGCCTCGAAAGTGGCGACAGTTTCACAGATCGCAGCCCCCCAGGGATGGCGAGGTCTAATTTGAGTCCGCGGTGAGTACCCACTGTGCTGGGCCCCCCAGCAGGCCTCGAAAGTGGCGACAGTTTCACAGATCGCAGCCCCCCAGGGATGGCGAGGTCAATTTGAGTCCGCCGTGGTACCCACTGTGCTGGGCCCCCCAGCAGGCCTCGAAAGTGGCGACAGTTTCACAGATCGCAGCCCCCCAGGGATGGCGAGGTCCCATTTGAATCCGCCCGTGGTACCCACTGTGCTGGGCCCCCCAGCAGGCCTCGAAAGTGGCGACAGTTTCACAGATCGCAGCCCCCCAGGGATGGCGAGGTCCCATTTGAGTCCGCCGTGGGTACCCACTGTGCTGGGCCCCCCAGCAGGCCTCGAAAGTGGCGACAGTTTCACAGATCGCAGCCCCCCAGGGATGGCGAGGTCATTTGAGTCCGCCGTGGGTACCCACTGTGCTGGGCCCCCCAGCAGGCCTCGAAAGTGGCGACAGTTTCACAGATCGCAGCCCCCCAGGGATGGCGAGGTCTAATTTGAATCCGCCGTGGTACCCACTGTGCTGGGCCCCCCAGCAGGCCTCGAAAGTGGCGACAGTTTCACAGATCGCAGCCCCCCAGGGATGGCGAGGTCCCATTTGAGTCCGCCGTGGGTACCCACTGTGCTGGGCCCCCCAGCAGGCCTCGAAAGTGGCGACAGTTTCACAGATCGCAGCCCCCCAGGGATGGCGAGGTCCCATTTGAAACCGCCGTGGGTACCCACTGAGCTGGGTCCCCCAGCAGCCCTCGAAAGTGGCGACAGTTTCACAGATCGCAGCCCCCCGGGGATGGCGAGGTCCAACTTGAGTCCGCCGTGGGTACCCTCTGTGCTGGGCCCCCCAACAGCCTCGAAAATGGCGACAGTTTCACAGATCACAGCCCCCCAAGGATGGCGAGGTCTAATTTGAATCCGCCGTGGGTACCCACTGTACTGGGCCCCCCAGCAGGCCTCGAAAGTGGCGACAGTTTCGCAGCCCCCCAGGGATGGCGAGGTCCAATTTGAATCCGCCGTGGGTACCCTCTGTGCTGGGCCCGCCAGCAGGCCTCGAAAACTGTGCTGGCAGCACATGGCGCAGTTTCACAGATCGCAGCCCCCCAGGGATGGCGAGGTCTAATTTGAATCCGCGCGTGGCCCTCACTGTGCTGGGCCCCCCAGCAGGCCTCGAAAATGGCGACAGTTTCACAGATCGCAGCCCCCCAGGGATGGCGAGGTCTAATTTGAATCCGCGCGTGGCCCTCACTGTGCTGGGCCCCCCAGCAGGCCTCGAAAATGGCGACAGTTTCGCAGATCGCAGCCCCCCAGGGATGGCGAGGTCTAATTTGAATCCGCGCGTGGCCCTCACTGTGCTGGGCCCCCCAGCAGGCCTCGAAAATGGCGACAGTTTCGCAGATCGCAGCCCCCCAGGGATGGCGAGGTCTAATTTGAATCCGCGCGTGGCCCTCACTGTGCTGGGCCCCCCAGCAGGCCTCGAAAATGGCGACAGTTTCGCAGATCGCAGCCCCCCAGGGATGGCGAGGTCTAATTTGAATCCGCGCGTGGCCCTCACTGTGCTGGGCCCCCCAGCAGGCCTCGAAAATGGCGACAGTTTCGCAGATCGCAGCCCCCCAGGGATGGCGAGGTCTAATTTGAATCCGCGCGTGGCCCTCACTGTGCTGGGCCCCCCAGCAGGCCTCGAAAATGGCGACAGTTTCACAGATCGCAGCCCCTCGCAGGCAAGACAGGAAGAGGCAGGGAGGGAGGGAGGAGGAGGAGGAAGGAGTGGAGACCACACTGCTCTATTCAAAACGAATACCCAACCAAAGAGGGTTGGGAAAAAAATCATTCCCGGCACAAATGAACAGTCTCCGTAGGAACGGTATGCCAGTCCATCGAATCGTCACGCGGGGGTATTTGTGGTAGGAACGCTTTGGAGTAGAGCCCTCTGCACCAAAACCAGGCCGTGTGGGTCGGGCAGGGCAAGACCGCAATGCCTGCAGCATCGTAGAGCGTATTCTTCCGTGGCACCGCATGTCCATGGAATGCGACAGCAATCGGCTCCACTGCGGGAGCAGAGCACACACGTAGGGCTGCCAATGTACCCGAGAGAATGGCGACAAACGGGCGGCCACGTCATCCCCGTGAACAAAGCTCTTAGCGTGCCCGTCTGTTGGAGGGATCATATGTGTGGACGGTCGGGGTCGTCCTCTCGCGAGTCCTTCGGAGAATGACAAATACAGGCTCCAGCCAGTAACCCACAGGACTACTGGGGTCCAAGTTCTGCGAAGTGTCGCGATTGGGCCGTTGGCCCAGTCCGCCCATAGCCTACGCACAGCAACGGCACGAGCGACGTCCCGCAGGGCCGTGGGTGGCAAGCTCCTGAAATCAAGTGTGTCTTCAATGTCAGTCCGCACGTGGAAGGCCGAAGACGCACACCATCTCATATCGTGGCCCCAGCAGGTCCTCCTAGCCCCCAGGGGTGAGCAGCCTTGAGCACCACAGGCGCCGTGCGCTGCCAAGCCAACTGAAGGAGATCGTGTAACCGCGAGTCCCTGGAGGAGGAGGAGGAGGAGGAAGAGGAAGAGGAGGAGGAGGAGGTGGAGATTGCCAGCATGGCAGCGGGGGGCGTCACGCCCGCCCGATCCTCACCCTCCTGATGTTCGTTATCGCCATCCTCGCTCTCCTGGCCCTCCTACTCCACATCCTCACCCTCCTGCTCCACGCTCTCCTGATCCTCACCCGCATGACCCTCACTCTCCTGATCCTCCCCCTCGTTAGCCTCGCCCTTCTGATCCTCACGCTCATTATCATCTCGATCATGTTCCTCTCGCCGAGAAGCGTACGCCTCTTCTTCTACATACAAGAACTCCCGATCAACCGCAGGGCGGCCAGCTACGAACTCGGAGGTCCACGCGGATTCCGTGAATCGGCGATGGAGTCTCCTGGCGGCGCCTCCGACGCCGCCCGTGGCGCGCTCCGCGCGCCAGGGAGGGGTGTCCAGCGCCGATCCGAGGAATCCGCGCGGACCTCCGAGTTTGTATGTTTATGCCATTGTTCGTTCCATGATGAGAGTAAGTTCGATTCGCGGCGATCATGGGCGTTTTGGGGGGGCGAACGGGGTGAAGGCGTAGCGTAACGTCCCCGCCCCCACCCTGACAGGCTGTGGTGCCAGACGCACTGCGGCAGTGCTGAGGGCGCAATAGGGGTGGAGCGTCACGTTATGGTGGGGGAAGCGGGGGAGGGTGAGGGAGAGGGGGGGGAATAACGCGCTTTCTTGCCCAGAGGGTAAACAAACAAATGAGTACGGGGGCCCTCCTTCAGCGGGACGCACAGAACGTTGTGCGTCCTGAAGCCCGTCTTCTTGTCGACCGCCACGTTGAAGCGGGCATCTGCGCACGCGTCGTTGCTGATGATTGTCTTTCCGGTCATGGCAACGTGGCCAGCGATGCCAGCGCTGATGGGGATCCGCAACTCTCCATCAGTCGAGTTCACCGTGGAGTAAAGCTCCTGCCGAGCGGCGTCCACCAGGAACACAGACGCGACCTCCGCACCCACCAACTTCTTGGCCTCCTCCATGATTTGGCGCAGGATGTACTCCACGCTGTGGTCGGAATTCACCAGCAGCGAGCTCTGTATTAGAGCGTCCAGCGTGCGTGTGAGCAAACCGTCAGCAGAGAAATCCCTGCCGGAACGGCGGCTGCGAATCGTCTTTCGGATGGCATGGCGGTGCACCCAGAAAACCTCGTCGAAATATTCGTTGATGGCGCTGTGCAGCGTGTGATTGGGGTACATGTCGGTCTGAGAGAGCTCCAGCCCAGTGACTGGCGAGGTGGTGTTGCGGGAAAGCCAACGCTCGATGTGCTGCCTCTCATACGTGTGACCGTCCCCAAGCATCACGGGATCGTGCATGCACTGCTGCGAGATCGGGCAGAGGAAGGAAGTCGGGTGCTTCCACTCGTGCGGCAGCACTGTGCTGAGCTCCTGGTTGTGGCGAGGAAGCAGGCTGATGGAGCGGGACATGAAGGAAAGCCTGTGCGGCTCCTACGTCGTTGGCGCGCGCGGCGTTGTGGCCAGGGATTATTTCCCGCTGGCGATCAGGCCCAAATCTATTGAGCCGCCAAAGCTGTGGTTTCGGGAACGTGTTGGAAACTCTAGATAAGAAAACGGCATAGAAACATCAACTGTCGGAGGTCCTTGCATATGTCTGGGGTCGGCTCCGGACCCCTTCCCAGGCGCGCGGGGCGCGCAAGGGGCGGCGCCTGAAGCGCCGCTAGGGGGGGCCCAGCGCCGATCCAAGAAATTCGCGCCGCCGATCCAGAAATTGATGTTGGCTCATGCCGCTTCTTAAGTCACCCAACTTCGCGCATCGCGTCCCGCGATGCGCGGCGCGCGACTACCTTCGCGCCCGCGCGACGCTGCCCTGGAGAAGGGCGCCTTTCCAACCCAAGCCGAGCGAAACGCGAGTATCGTCACGCTCCTGGGGGTGCAGCTGTGTTCTAGAGCTCGGAGCTATTTATTCTCGTGGCAATGGCCGCGATCGGGCCCTTCTGGCCTTGCTCCGTGACGCGGGGCCCCTTTTTGTCCGTCGTCGTTCGCCTCCCTAGCCATCTCGGACCTCCCTGGCTTCCCTGCACCGTCCCCACGTTTCTTGCTGCCCCTCGCCGCTCCCTCGTGCACGAGCCAGGGCACGCGTGCAACGTGTGGCTCGAAACACTGAGGCCGTGGGGCTCTTTGGGGCGCCCTCCAGTTAAACACGTCCATGGGCGAGGGTGCTTGCTCCAGTTCGAGGCTATGCGCGGGGGGTCTCTCCAAGTGATTCCTCGGGGCGGCGGGCCGAGGGAGACTCCTGGAGGCCTGCCAGGCACATCTTGCGGGCTATACGTGGGCTGGTGCGGGTCGTGATGAGCCCGCGTGGGGCCATCGCGGGAGCCACACAGGACGCACGTGGCTCGTCTCGAAGCCGTAATGAGCGTCAGGGAGCTGGGGGGGTCCACCACGCAGGGTCCCTGCCGAGCCCCCGACTCCAAGGCCGCGGGCAGGGGGCCGCTGCGACATGGTCCTGGGGCCGTGTGGGGGTATCTTGGACCGTTACAACCTTCTTGTGGGTCTCTTGAGTAGTCTTGGGTCCAAATTGGGTTCATTGGGGGTTCTCTTCGGCCGCCTGGCCCAAGATCTGGAAGCCCTGAAGACATCGTGGACCTCCCGTGGGACTTCAAAGTCCAATCGGTCACTACTAAAAGGTTAAATGTTTGTTGTCAAGCGAGCACGGCGACTGTTGTATTCGTGATAGCGCTAGAACACGCGGAGGAATTTCTTTTCACACTACCGAGATGACGAAACCCTCGAAACGTTTTGGCCAGGAGGTTAAAGTCGATGTACAATCTCACTCCTCACAGGGCGGGAGGGTGGGAGCCGAAGACAGGCCATGGAGAGAGAGAGGGGGGGGGCAAGTGCGAAAGAGAAATCCTGATGTATAAAGTTCCTGTGTCGTTTAGCAGGTGCATTGCGTCGTTAGACATCACCGAGTTCAACAAAAAAACAAAAACAAAAAACTCACAGGGCTCAGGAACATATATAGAGCAGCTCTGTTTTTTTTACATCGCAGGGACATGCATCAGGCGAGAGCCTCGGAACGTCTTGGCCAGAGGTTAATGTCGATGCAAACACTCACTCCCCCCCCCCCCCCCCCCCCCGAATTTCCCAAATTCGGGAGCCAACTCGGGCTGGTAGGGGGGGGGGGAAGAGGGGGGGGGGGGGGGCATTTGTTGTGCCAGAACGCAGCCACGCTGAAGGCCGCGAGGGCCCTGGCCATGCAGCGCGCGAGCTTGCGCGGATAAGGGGTAAGCGGCAGCTGGGCGGGCACGGGCGCCCCCCTCAAATTGGAAATGCGGGCGGCCCGATCGCGAGCACAGTCCATTCCGACCACGACGTGTACTACGCAGGTGTTCAAGGTCGTCAACCCCTACATAGCCAAACATCCAGCGAATTGGCTTCTTACACTGGGCTTTGAACTGGCACTGGATTACTTCAACCAGGCCAACGCGTGGCAGATTGGCCAGGGCCTGGATTCTACGAGCGCGCAACAAACGACAGGTGCGCGGGCGCTCGAGAACTGCAAGGATCTTGAGCTGCTGGAAAAGGGCGAACAGTTCCATGACGGCTCGAGCGCACTCCTTGCCTGTCTTGACTTCGTCCACGTCCGTCGCGCTGAGCGAATGCCCGGGCAAACCCCGGGGCTGGTCATGGGAGCGGATCTTCGCCGCCCTGTCACGGGCCATCGAGAATGTCTGCCATGGCGGTGCAAGAGCAGCAGCTAGAATGACACCTCGCAGAGCCCCACGTCTCATCGCGGCGAACACTCCGGGGTCGGCGAGGTTCTGCCGCGCCGGCTCGCGAGCCACACCCCACCAACTGCGGGCTCTAAATCTCAGCTTTTCGCCAGCTCGTGAGATGCATCTAGCGCCTGCCAAAAAATCAGCCACATAGCGGCCCTTGAGACCGAAACGCTGAGCACTGAGCCGCACTTCGCGGAACGTCGGCATTAGCTTGCAACGCGCGCCTGCCAGGTCAGCATCCGGTCGCGGAGGCGGGCCGGGTGGGCAAGACCCAACATGACTTGCATCAGGCGCGCCTCGCAGGCCTTGCACAGGCGCCTCTGATCCGCGGGGAAACGCTCGCGCTCGGCGCTCGGGCGGCCGCCGCGTTCGCGCCGATGCACGCCCCTCGCCCGGGCCCAGCGCCCGCGCCTCCGAATCTCCCCGAGCGCGCGGGCGCGCCCGCCGACGTCGACGCCGGCGCCGGAGTGGCGCCGCCGGCACAGCGTCAGCTTTCCTGCGCCGACCTCGGCCGCAGACGCCTGCGCTGCATCCGAAAGCTCCAGGTAGGTGAACGGCCACAGCTCCGCCGTTCCCCCGGCCCCCCAGAGCTGCGGAAAAAAAGGGGGCCCAGGCCGCGCAGGCAGCTCGATTCCCGAAGGCAACCCTCGTCGTGGCGTTTTATCCTGCTCGGCCTGCCCCCTCCTCCGGGCGCGCCAAGAGGCCGCGGCTGCCCGCGCTCGCGCGCGACGGCGGGGCGAGATCGCGCCTCCCAGCCGCCGCGGCAGAGAAGAGGGCCGCGAATAGGCCGACGTGCCGACCGCCACGAACGGGGCCATGGGCGGGATGCCCATGTCTACCAGGCACCGCATCATGGCCGCCCAAACGGCGAGGGGCAAGGCCTGGCGGCCACGCGACGGCGCCAGCCGCCTCCACGCCTGTAGGGCCCGCCACGCGCGAGGCAGGGATCGACCCCTCCGACTCCAGAAGGCCGGGTGCCTGTCCACAAGTGCGGCCCCCGTCTGGCCATCGAGGCTGCTCTGCCCCCCGATAGGCCATCGCGGCGAAGTAGTCGCAGACCAGACAATGCACCTGATCGCCCGTGGCCATCGCCAACTTCTCGTCGGTCAGGCCAGCACGCGAGTAAAAGCGATCGATATACTTGGCACGCCGCCCCCGCGTCCTGCGGGTCGCCGCCTGGCGCCCCAGCAGCGCGGGGCCCCCGGCGACGCTCTGCATTATCATGCCCGCGTAGAGAGCCGCGCGACGTCGGCGCCAGGAGTCCTGGGGGCGGCGCGATACCCTCTGAGCCGCGGTCGCGCGGTTCACCGAGCGGTCGGAGCCGCTCGAGTCGCGCCCGCCCCCCGCGCCCGCCCCGGCGTCGCCGGCGGAGGCCGCGGGATAGCGAGGTCCTCGAGCGTCAGCGGGGGCGGCAGCGGCGGCTCGCCGGGGAGGCCCTCCACCGGGGCCTGGACAGACCTCGCCTGCGGTTGGGGGGGCCGGCCTCCTGAGCACCCGAAACCCTAAACTTCGACTCGGAGGTCCGCAGAGCCTTCGGGCAAACGGCTGGGCAGGCGCTCGGCATCGGCGGGGCTCGCGAGGGCGCCGAGAGGCTCGCCATTGCCGGGGCCCGCGGCGGCCGCAGCGCCCGGGCCCGCGTCGGCGCGTACGAGCTCCTCAGGCATGGAAGCGAGACAAGCTGGCAGATCGTTCGAGGCAAAACGGCTACGGAAGGGACCAGAGGCAATCGCACTGCACGGGACACCGGTCAACAACTTAGCCGAGACCTCAGAGTGATCGCGGCCCCCGGCATCGCCCCGATTAAACTCCGAAAGGGGATCCGTCCGAAATAAAAGGGCGACGCCGAGGGCGAGGGCGCGCGCATTAAAGCGTCCGGTCTGGACCAACAACTTAAAGCCCTGACTCCTTGAGCGAGCGAAAGCGAGAACAACGGCCATATTGCCGCGCAAGAAAAACTGCCTGATGCAAGTCCCGCGTCTGGTCCGAGCGAGTCCGCGGATGGCCTTCACCAAAGCCCGGGCCTCCAGCATCAAGACCCCCCCTCTAAAGCCCAGACCCCCTTCCGGCCAGTTTTCCGCGCGGACCCTCGAAGGACTGCCGGGGGGCCTCCGGAAAATCCGCCACGACCTCCCAGTCGTCTGAGCAGATCATGTCTCCCAAGAGCTGACTTCTACAGTCGCCAGTGCCGTCACGGAGGAGGCGGGGGGAGGCGAGTGCGGACTCTCGAGCCGAGTGGGGGCCAGAGCGTTAACGCTCGGCGACGGCGGCCGGGGCTGCCAGCGGCGCTGGGGGCGAGCTGCCAACGTCCAACGACGCGCCCAAGGAGCAGGCGCCGGATGGTGACACAGGCGCGGCCGCTGGCCAAGCAGAGGCGCCGCAGGCTTCTGAGGGCGATGTTTCACGTTGTATTGTTGTGTCGCTGCTTGTTTCGCGAATGTCGCATGCATGGGGAAGCAGCCCCAGGGTTCGCAGGCTTGGTCCTATCTTGAGCAGAATGCAGACGCGCACCAGCTGTTGGCATTCTTAGAGACTCATGTTGAGGCCACGTCAGTGAAGCAGTGGCATAGAGCAGCCAAGTCTCTAGGTTTTCGTGCGCCATCAAGCACGCAGTCATTCTTGAATCCAGACAGGCTCACCGAGCCAACGAGGGGGGCGAGTGGCTCCTGGCTGGAGGCAGTAGGCAGGCCCACTCGTTAGCTGCAGCGCAGCACAAAGGATTGAAAGCCGATGGTGGGTAGTCGGAAGACGATTTCTGTGCCAGCACTGTTCATTCGCAGGGGTATAGCCTTGTCGTCATAGTTTGTCATTGCCTATCATCGGTGCGCATGACAGGCGCGAACCTAGTGCGATGAGCGATATCACAAGTTGGCTGTCTGGTGCGAGCGTTGCAGCTGCCGTGGGTGATTGCGGGGGCTTCAACATCCGTGCGACCACGCCAACTAAATCTGATATTCATTACCTCCATCGGGGGTCGGATTTCCACTGGAGACCTTATCACCACGTGCGCTGCTGTGCGAGCAGGATCGCTCATCGATTTTGTCGCTGCCAGTCCGTGCTGATTGCCATGCCTTTTTTTGGGGGGTGGCCCCGATAATGCAGGCGCAGTGGAAGACGCACGGGTGGTCCCAGTGGCGCATGCGTGGGGCTGGTTCTCAGCTCTCTGTGCGGTCACTTGATCCCCCCGCGCGCTTGCCGCAAGTGGCCAGACCCAAAATGGAGAGCACACCTGGGTCGAAGTCCTCGCAGCATCGGGCCCTTGAAAAACAGCGATGGCAGGCAGCGCAGCGAAAGCAGCGTGGAATACGTGCATCTCTTTTTGAGGAAGAGCCCGCCGCAGGCGTCGACGCCGACGCCGAGGGGGCTCTCGGGAAAGGTGTTCTGGATGATTTGCCCACTGGATTCCTTCACGGAGATGCCTTCGACGAGCGGGAGGGCCCGTGGGCCCAGGGGGGGAAATTTTGGACCTGGGCCACATGAGGTCAACCCCGCCAACCCCACCCCGTCGCCACCCCCCCCCGCCCCCGCCCCCTGGCCTCGCCAATCCAAGTCGCGCCCCCCGCCCCGCAAGCACAGATCCGGTTGACCTGCAAATTTTTCAAAGACATTCTAAAAAGTCCGGGGGGGGCTCTGGGCCAGAATCTTCGCTCCGCGGCTGCTTCGGTAGATGGAATGCGCAGCGCGGAGGTGCAGTTTCAAACCGCCCCCCACCCCGCACAAACATCCATGGGCCTCCAAAGGGCGCCCGATAAGCTCGAGCCCCCAGCGCGCGTTGAGCGCCCAGGCTTTTTCATGACTGAGTCGACCGGGCAGGTGGAGATGGCCATTCGAGCGTTGGCCAGGGACAGGAGAAGCCCTGGGGTCCTATCGCTAAATCATCAGCAGTTTCGGCTGCTGGGCCCAATCCAGTTCTGGAGACCAGCGCTGCCTATTCATCTTGGGTCAGGGCTGTGGGCAGACGGTCCTGGCACATCGCGCAGGCGACAGGGGCGGGCGCGGCTCGCGGGCGCGCACAGCAGGCAGGGAGCGAGGACCCAGTCAGCAAATCAAGGAGGTACACGTGCCAAACAGAGTGCGGCAGGCGCCAATTCGGGGTGGAGTGGCAAACTGGCGGAGTCAGGTCCGCGCAGTCACCCAGGAGCATTTGAATCATCGCAAAAGAGAGAAGTGTGCGATGCAGCAGTCTTAGTGAATTCACGTTTGCTGGCGTTTGAATACTGACTGTCCGCAGAGGGCGGGGGCCATTCCGCGCAGCGCAGATCCCTCGCGGGGGGCGCGGGCTGGAGCACTCCCCATCATCAGTCAGGCGTCTGCGAGCATCTTGGAGTACTTGGAGGCGGCGGCGCCCAAGGTTGCGCGTCGCGCGGCCAGCCGGGCGGTGTCGGGCAGCCTCAAGGAGCATCGGGAGTGGGCGGCCACGGCAGATGCGCCTGGAGTTCTCTTTCGGAGCCCGCGGGGCAGCCACCTGCCTGTCGAAAAAGATGTTGCACAAGAGCGGCCAGTTGCTGTTTCATCCTGCTGATGTGGCAGATCGCAAGGTCAAGCAATACACGCGCCTGTTGGCGGCGCATGGCATTGATAAGGACAGCGCGGTCGCGCTTTTTCCAGAAAACTCGCGACGCGGCAGAGGGCGACTCGCTGCCGCCCATTCCCTTGGAGGCGGGGCTCGGCGCTGACAGACCGGCCCCATTAGATACCCAACGTCTCCCCGCAGCGGGGCGGCAGGAGCTGGTCGAGATGTATCAGAATATCGAAGGGCGGATGGCGCGTCCGCGGCAGTTGCTCGTTGTGGAAGGCTGTCTTTTACCAGAAGGCCAACAGGGATCGCGCCATCGGACTCATATGTATGATATGTAGAATATGGTCCAACATGGGAGAGGATGCCACGAGGCCGCGGTCAGCGAAGTCCAGCGCAAGTTGGGATGCAGCACCGGCGGGCAAGTCAGCTTTGAGAGAGGCGTTTCTCAAGGCGCTGTACGAAAAGATCGATGGGTTACTCGGTGTTTCTTGCGCGCATTGCACTGGATTTCCTATCTTTCCACGACGCAGTGAAGCGGGGATGTCTCGCCCATGCTGCGCTGAAGCTCAAGCTCCCAGCGACCATTCTGGAACTTGAGCTTCAGTTGTGTACTGCACCGCGTATTCTTTCACAATGTGGACCTTGTTCGAGTGCATTCGAAACAGGACAATCGATCATCCAAGGCTTGCGCAATTGGACGAGATTTGGGAAATGCGCGACACTCTTCGCGATGCTCAAGATCGAGACAGGGAACCCGCAGTTGCGTAATCGTACCTGGACTGATGACTTGAGCAGATCGTCAGTGGGTTCGGAGAGGGTGGTCAACAGAACAACGATCAAAGGAGTGACCGACACCTTCATCCACCTAGCGGAGGTGAACTTGTCAATTGCGAGAAAGAGTGCGTTATTGGCGGCGAAGCCTAAGCAGGCCAAGCACGTCGCACGGGTTCTCAGACGGCGAGGGCATCATCTCAAACCGGCGACGCAGGCCGCGCATCTCGGCGTGGATTCGGGCGCAGGGAAGCGTCCGGCAAAGGTGACCAGGCGACAACGCATCGCGAAAACAAGAATATGGACACGACGGATTACGAAATGGGCCAGGGCGAGTCGGCAATATTTGGCCACTGCCAAGATTGAAAAGGTGGCCAGCCAGATAGTTGCACGCTATGGACATTCAATTCATGGTATGTTTGGCACACGTAAGGTTAGCATGAGGCGCAGGTTGGGCTCAGTGTGTGGGGCTGCTCGACGGGGGGCGCTGCCTGACCACGACGCTGGATATCCGGGCGCTGCGTGGCCCCGACGACCCCAGTCAGTGTGATATTGAGTGGGAGTTTTCGGATGACGAGTTGACAGAGCATGAAGACTTGTCAGATATATCGCAGGATGGGACAGATTCGATACATCGGTAGCTATCAACAGATGCAGCACAACAGCTTGCAGGAGAAAGAAAGAGGGATGGAGTTGACAACGTTTCCTTGAAAGCCACGATGCGACGACTGAGGGATATACTCAGAGGAGCTCCATGGGCAGAGCTGCTACTTGCCATTGCGGTCGGCGGCGCCTGGCAGAGGACACGTTTTGAGGGCATAGAAGAAGAACAGCAGCTATGTGCACGATGTCTTCTCAAAGGGGAGCGGCATATTGAAACGATGTATCATCGGTGCTGGGTTTGTCAGTAGAACCATGGGCATCGGGCGCACGCGCAATATGATCAGTTCAGTGCTTAAGCGGCTTCCCAGCACGAGCAGTATGAGTGTTTTTTGGTATCGGGGGTTTCTCCCTAGTTCGTGGGTGACAGTCCCTGAGCCAGCTGCGAGCGGGCAGTGGGAATTTCAAGTGATGATTTCCTTGACGACGGTGAGGTTCCTTTAGCCATCGGCGGGGAAGGGCATCCAGCGTTGGTCTGCGGCGACGCCTCAGGGGGGCCAGACACACAAAAGCCGACATGAAGGAGAGTTGGCATGGGCTTCACATGCGTTGAGCAAATGGAACCAGCGGTGCTGGGCCGAAGATACAGTAGTCCTTACCTGGCACACGGCAACCAGTGTATCGTGGCGAACTGGCCGTCTTCGAAATTATGCTGGTAAAGAACGCGAGGGCCGCTGATGTACGTCACGGACAATGAGGCGGTCATGAAAAGGTTTGCAGCAGGTATGTATCTTACACCGCGTGAAGCAGGTAGCGAAGTTGACCTGTGGAAGCGCATCGGATGCATGATGAGTGGAACTCGGGGCCCAAGAGAGGTAACTGCTCAATTCATGAATTCACATCTTACTGAAGAGGAAGCCCTCGGAAAGGGTATAGCTCTTTTTGGATGTATCGGGGCAACGAACGGGCTGACGCACTGGCCGGCGAAGCTGCTGGACGGGCACGCATTCTGCAGAGCCACAGAACGCGAGTGGAGCTGTATGAGCAGAAGGTTGAGTTGGTGCGGAGGAGACTTCTTCGATGTACCATGGATCGTGTTGCGGCAGATCCACAACCCAGGAGTGTGATCGAAAAAGGTCCTCGCCTCATTCCGCCCACCCCTGCCAGTCGCCAGGTTTTGCAAGGCACACGTTCTGCGTCAGGACGGTAGATCGTGTAGTGTTTGTCGTGGCTCTGCCTCGCGTGCTCACTGGATGGTTGAAGACAACTTGTCGTAGGCTTGTGCCCGTAGGGGGGCTCTGAAAACGTCCAGGCTTCCAGGTCCATTGCGCGGGGGGGGGGGGGGGGGGCACTCCACACATAGCCTCAGGTTTCACAATGATTGGAAATCTGGTGCTGTGGGACGTGTGGCGATTGTGTCCACCAGCATATTAGGAACCTCGGCAGGCCATGTTAGGAGCAGTTCGACAGAACTGGCAAGGTTTATGGCCAAATGCTATCTCGTTGCCGGAGCAACGAGCCAAAGGCATCGTCCCACCTTAAATAGTTGTTTCGCTTCGCGGACCCACCATTCCATTCCATTCCATTACATTCGATTCCTCCTCGCACAGCGCGACGCGGCGCACACCTCTCTCCCTCTCTTTCCCATTCTCCCTCCTCAATCACAATAGTCCAGTCCGGCCCAGCCCTGATAGGTTAAAAGCCAGCCCCCCCTTTGAACAGCACCTCCAACATCGCATGCGCGAGGCAGGGGGGCACCTTCCTCCTCCTCCTCCTCCTCCTCCCCCTCCTCCTCCTCCTCCTCCTCCTCCTCCTCCTCCTCTTCTTCTTCTTATTATTCTTCTTATTATTCTTATGATTCTGCTTCTTCTTATTATTATTATTCTTATTATTATTCTTATTCTTCTTCGTCTTATTCTTCTTCTTAGTATTATTATTCTTCTTCGTCTTCTTATTATTATTCTTATGATTCTTATTCTTCTTCTTATTATTCTTCATAGTATTCTTCTTATTCTTCTTATTATTATTCTTATTATTCTTCTTCTGCTTCTTATTATTATTATTCTTCTTCTTTGTCTTATTCTTCTTCTTCTTCTTCCTCCTCCTCCTCCTCCTCCTCCTCCTCCTCCTCCTCCTCTCCTCCTCCTCCTCCTCCTCCTCCTCCTCCTCTCTCCTCCTCCTCCTCCTCCTCCTCCTCCTCCTCCTCCCTCCTCCTCCTCCTCCCTCCTCCCTCCTCCTCTCCTCCTCCTCCTCCTCCTCCTCCTCCCTCCTCCCCCTACTCCTATTCCTCCTCCGCCTCCTCCTCCTCCCTTGCACTATGTGTTGGTTATCCCCGCTCATCCCCTCGTTTTCCCCTCCTCCTCCTCCTCCTCCTCCTCCTCTTCCTCCTCTTTGTCCTCCTCTTTTTCCTCCTCCTCCTCCTCCTCCTCCTCTTCCTCCTCCTCCTCCTCCTCGTCCTCCTCCTCCCCCATTATCCTCCTCCCCCTGCTCCTCAAAACTCTCTTTTTGGGGGACGCGCCCGTCCCGTCGAGGGTATGCTGGAGGAGGCTGGAAGAGAAGCACCATCATCGTCATCGTCATCATCATCATCATCATCATCACCACCACCACCACCACCATCATCATCCTCATCGTCAAAATCAGCAACATCATCATCACCATCATCATATTCAACATCATCATCATCCACATTATCATCATAATGATAATATGCATCATCATCATCATCATCATCAGCATCGACATCCTCATCATCATCAACATCAACATCATCATCATCATCATCATCATCATCATCATCATCATCATCACCATCATTATTGTCATCACCGAACGCGAACGAAAACATCCGTAATATGCACCGTGCCTACAACATCATTCTTCATCGTGCGTGTTTTGTGAATGGTAGGTATGGGCGTGCATGTTCCGTGAACAGTAGCTATGTTTCACCCGACGCATGTATGTCATGGCCGATGGATTCAACCAAAGGATCGACTGACGTTATTCGTTTGAGGAGAGGGCGGTACAGCCACTGTCGTGACAAGTGTACAGTAGTGCAAAGAGTTTGAAAAACACCACCACCCAGAAAAAACTCTTTGGGCATCCCTGGACCCCCGCAAGCCTCCCCAGCCCAAACCCACCCCAAACCTGAAAGCTGGACCCCTCTCTCCAAGAGGGGGGCCCTGACCCCCCCCGTACTCGCTACTGACAAACGACAACGGCGAGCACCAGCGCTAGACGACGACGACGACCACGACGACGACGACGACGACGACGACGGCGACGTCGACGACGACGACGACGACGACCACGACGACGACCGGGACGACCACGACGCCCACGACGACGACGACTACGAAGACGACTGCCACGACGACGACGACGACGACGACCACGACCATGACGACGACGACGACGACGACGACGACCATGACCACGACCACGACGACGACGACGACGGTGGCGACGGCGGCGGCTGCGCCTGTCGACCAGAACCCTCTAAAGGCTTCCGGGAGCCTCCAAAGGTCCCGCGGGATCCGAAGAGTCCCCCCGCAAGACTCCTGGGGGCGCAGTTGGCCAGAGACTCACACAGACCCGAAACATCGATCCTGCGGCGGTGGTCCTCCAACATCGACCCCCGAACATCGATCCTCGAAGATCCTCGAACAACAAGTCTCAGGAATCGAGAATCGATCCTCGCGCACCGATTCTCGAGCACCGATCTTCGCGCACCGATCTTCGATCCTCGAGTACCGATCCAGCGGCGGCACCGCCGCGCCCTGCGACGCCGCAGGCCGCCAGCGCCTGGGGGAACCCGAAAGGTAATTGCCGATGCTGTTAGTTCCCGGACCTCTACCGGGATGCGTCCTGACCAGAACTTCGAGGCGAATCCAGCGGTGGCGACGAGGACCCCACAAGGAGGCCGCGAAAAGGCGACAGCGAGGGAATGGTATCGGCCGCGCTGGACCCCCTCTATCCCCTCTATAGAGCGCTCCGAGGGCGGCGCTGGAGGCACCGCCAGCGGGCTCCAGCGCGGATCCGAAAAATCCGCGCGGACCCAGAAAGTGCATGTTTAGATCATTGTCTGTTCCCCGATGAGTTCCTGGCTTCTCTGCTCACCAATCTAGCCAGGGTAATGATATGGGTACCAATCGGTCGGAAGAAGCGGGTAGAAACATGAAAGAGGAAGGCGTTGGGGGTAGATTGGGTCGTGGAATTAGAAGTGGAGGGAAGAGGCAAGAGCACTCAATGATTGAAGTAGGATGGCGCGTGAAAAAGATCGGGATATGGGAATACAGAATAGAATGCAGCGGCATCGGGTTCCCGAAATCCATCAAAACAATACCACAAGAACCGGCACGAATGAATCGGTAAAGCGGTTGGCAAACCGATCAACCGCAAAACCGATATCATTATGGAATCGATGTATCGTTTGATCGCTCTGTCAACCCATAAACCGATACCACTGACCCGCGATCACCGGGGCGGTTGCCGGCGCGCCCTGTCTCTCTGCACCGGTTCATCGGCTCATAGTTTGACTGGCTGTTCGGAGACCACCTCGCGCAACCCTGGGAACTCGATCCTTGTACTGCGCAGATGTTTACTGGTTTGTCGGTTTGTCGGTCGTCCCTTTTCCTTTTCCTCCTCCTCCTCCTCCTCCTCCTCCTCGTCCTCCTCCTCCTCCTCCTCCTCCTCGTCCTCCTCCTCCACCTCCTCTTCCTCCTCCTCCTCCTCCTCCTCGTCCACCTCCTCCTCCTCCTCCTCCTCCTCCTCCTCCCCCCCGTCGTCCTCCTCCTCAGAAGAGGGAAGCCTCCACCGTCGCCAGAGACGGCGACGGCCGAGGACGGTCAAAAGGCCGCCGATGGCCGGCGACGTCTTCGAGAGGCGCCGAGGGCCTTCTGCGCCATCCTCGTCCTCACTCTCCGCATCATCGCTTCTCCCCCCTGTACCCCTCCTGCTCTTCCTCCTCCTCCTCCTCCCCCTCTTCCTCCTCCTCCCCCCCTATCACGGCTGGAATGCTCAAGCTTGTCGCAGTCGTGGTAAAGGTGGTGGTGGTAGTAGTACGACTAGCAGGCTCGTAGCAGTAGTCGTAGTTGTGGTAGTGGTGGTATAGTAATACACGAGTGGCAGCAGTAGCAGTTGGGTAGTAACGGTGACAGTACTAGTTTCTGAAGGTGTAGCTGTATGAGTATTAGCAACAGAGAATCTAGTAGCAGCAACGATACTACCAAAGGCGGTGATCATAGTAATAAAAACAATAAACGCAAGTAACATACGGAGCAATCATATATGGCTGTACTAGTACCTGTAAGAGTAGCAACGATGTCAATAACACATGTGGCTGCTAGTGGTAGCGGCCGTAACAACGGCATGTTGACATGTTAACGACGCAATATGTGTAGTTGCAAGGGTCGCAATAGCAGTGCCTGAAGCGAAAGTATCACATGGAACGAGTAGTAGCAGCAGGTGTGCTTGTGGTTGTAGTAATAGAAATGGTCATGCGAATTGTTGCGGTTGCAGTCGTCGAAGTCGTAGTGCCTGTAGTAAAAAAAGGGAAATATTAACAATAATATTAGTGGTAGTTGTAGAAGGCGAAGTAATAGTAGCGGCAGTAGTTGTAGTTGTGGTAGCAGTGGTAATTGTAGTAGTCGCAGTAGCAGTACTAGTAATCGCAGTAGTAGTAGTAGTAGTAGTAGTAGTAGTAGTCGTAGCAGTAGTAGCAGTAGTAGTAGTAGTAGTAGTAGTAGTAGTAGTAGTAGTAGTAGTAGTAGTAGTAGTAGTAGTAGTAGTAGTAGTAGTAGTAGTAGTAGTAGTGGTAGTAGTAGTAGTAGTAAAAGTAGTAGTACTCGTAGTAGTCGTTGTAGTCGTAGTAGTCGTAGTAGTCGTAGTAATAGTCGTTGGCGCCGTACTAGTAGTACTAATAGTAGTGGTAGCAGTAGTCGTAGTAGTAACAATGAAAGAAGTAGTCGCATTAGGAGCAACTGTAGTAGTAGTCAAGGTAGTAGTAGTAGTTGTTGTATGAGTATCAATAACAACAGCAAAGACGACACTAACACATAGGATAATTCGCCGGCCCAACGAACCACGTGCGTGGTAAGGTCGCCGGTAAATGGTTCACGGAATTTCTAATTCGCGCGCGCGGGAGGCTGCCCCTGGGGGTCCCCAGACGAAAAATACCCCGGCAAGGTCCCGAGCAGGTCCAGGCCAGGTCCCAACATGCTCCCAAGAGCGCTTCAAGTGGCCTCCAAGAGCTCGACATGGTCCGAGACGGTCCAAAAACGATCCACGATGCCAGAGATGGCCACCAAACAGGCCGAAAAGCCTTCAAGAAGCCCCAAGAGACTCTAAGAAAGAGAACTCCCAAGACGGCCCACAGAGGCAGAAATTTGCGATTTTCAATCAATTCTGATTTTGGGGGGCGTTGTCGCCTTTTCGGCTTCCCGGGGCTGTCAGACGACCCTAGAAGCCTCCAGGATCGCCCCAGCACGGCCCAAGAGGCCTCCAAGATCGCCCAAAACGGTCGCAGAGGGCCCCAAGACGGCTCCAATAGCGGGCCCAGACGGAGGACCCGAACGGACATGTCGAGCTCTGGGCGCAGATAGGTCCCGTGGAGGTCCCAAGAGGCCCCCAAGAAGCCCCCAAGAGTCTCCTGAGAGGCCCCAAGAGGCCCCCGTGACGCCCCAGGAGTCCCCAAAGCGGCTCCCACGACACACCCAGGATATCATCAACATGCCGCCTCTGTGCCATCGAGAAACATCCCAGAAGACCCCAAGGGACTCCCAAAAAGGCACCTTGTCCCTGACCAGTTTCGCCTCAAGTTGACACAAAAAGCCCTCCAGAGACCTCCTCCTCATACTCATCCCCCCCTCTTCCTCCTCCTCGTCCTCCTCCTTGTCGCTGGCCACGAACACACAAACATCTAGCACCAGTGGTGCAATATGGGCCGACGGAGTGCGCGAAGCGATTCAAGAAGTAACAACAACAAGTGCATTCCTTGGCGTGGCAAGTGTAGATGTTGTTGCGTTACTCTCATTGGTAATGGCAGCAAGAATAGTAACAGCGTTGATGCAGTAGCCGCGATACCAGCAGAAGTAGTAGAAGTTGTCGTTGTACTACTAGTTGTAGTAGCCGTAGTAGTAGCAGTACCGATAGGAGTACGAGTAGTAGCAATCGTACTATCAGTACTAATAGTAACAATCGTAGTCGTAGCCGTAGATTAGTAGTAGCAGTAGTAGTAGTAGTAGTCGTCGTGTTGGCAAGAAGAAATACTAATACTAGTAGTGGTTGTGATGCTAGTGGTACTGGTAGAGATTAAGGCGCTGATAGTAGTAATAGCAGTTCTAGTAGTAGTGGTAGTCCTAGTTGAAAAAGGAGGAGTCGTAGAAGCATTAAGAATGGTAAAAGTGAGAGTAGTCTTTGTGATGTAGCATTCGCAGTCGCAATCGGGGTCAGAATCGTAGTAATCGCAATCGTAGCAGCTGGGCTCGCAGTAGAAGTAGTAGTGATACGGAATAGTAGTAGTATTAGTAGTGTTGGTAGTAGTAGCAGGTATAGTCGTAGCTTTACTCATAGCCGTCGTAGTCGAAGTGGTAGTGGTATTTGCAGTAGTAGTAGTAGTAGTAGTAGTAATAACAGTGATCATGATAGTAGTAGTAGTAGTAGTACTAGTAGTAGTAGTAGTAGTAGTAGTTGGTGTAGTAGTAGTAGTAATAGTAGTAGTAGTAGTAGTAGTACTCGCAGTAGTAGTAGTAGTAGTAGTAGTAGTAGTACTCGCAGTAGTAGTAGTAGTAGTAGTAGTAGTAGTAGTAGTAGTAGTAGTAGTAGTAGTGGTAGTAGTAGTAGTAGTAAGAGTAAGCGTCGTCGCAAAAAAACACGAACAGTACGAGTAGTAGTACCAGGAGTCGCAGGAGCAATAACAATAGTAATAGCACTAATAGTGCTGCTAGCAGTAGCAGTATGAGTAGTAGTGGTAGTACTAGTTACTAGTGAGTAGTAGTAGTAGTAGTAGTAGTGGTAGGAGTAGTAGTCGAAGTAGTGGAAGTAGCAGCAGAAGCAGTAGTAGTAGTAATAATAGCCGTGGTAGTCGTAGTAGTAGTAGTAGTAGTAGTAGTAGTCGTCGTCGTAGTGGTAGTGGTAGTGGTAGTAGTAGTAGTACTCGCAGTGACCGAAGTAGTAGTAGTAGTAGTAGTAGTACTACTACTACTACTAGTAATAGTAGTAGTAGTAGTAGTAGTTGTAGTTGTAGTTGTAGTAATAGTAGTAGCTGTAGCAAATCCAATAGTAGTAGTAGTAGTAGTAGTAGTAATAAACATCGTGGTTGATTTGCAATAGCATGTCTGTAGTGGTGGTAAGAGCAACAATGACAACCGTAGAAGGAATGAAAAAGAGGGAAGGAGCAACACCTATATAAATGACATCAGTACCAGTACTGTAAGTAGTAGCAATAAGCGCAACAATCGTGATCATATGTTCGAAATGGCCGTACTCTACATTATAGATAATAACAAGAGGAAGGATAGGGCTGGCAGGAGAAGTGGGACTATCATCCGCTGGCGATAATAACCTTAGTAATCGGCAAAAGATGATGTTCGCAGTGCATCTTCAATATTCGGAAGAATCTTCAGGATCCTCCATGGGTTAGAAAAATTAGGCAAGATCGGAGGTGAGGGGGTGAGATCGAAAAGGAACGGAGAGCCCCCCTACCGGGAAATCGATTTCGGTTTCGTGTTCGTGCGTGCCGTGCGGGCGAGGCGAAGCTGCGTGGGCGGGCGAGAGAAAACCTCCTGTGGCTGAGGCGCGGCCGGACCAAATGATTCCCTTCCGGGCGGCCGGGGCCCCGCGGTGTCCCGCCGGTGTCCCGCTGGTGTCCCGTGTGGCTAAGGCGCGGCCGGACGAAATGTCTCCCTTCCGGGCGGCCGGGGCCCCGCGAGGTCCCGCCGGTGTCCCGCTGGTGTCCCGTGTGGCTGAGGCGCGGCCGGACGAAATGATTCCCTTCCGGGCGGCCGGGGCCCCGCGGTGTCCCGCCGGTGTCCCGTCGGTGTCCCGTCGGTGATGATGATGATGATGATGATGGTGATGATGATGACGATGATGATGATGATGATGATGTTGACAACGATGATGATGATGGTGATGATGATGGTGGTGATGATGGTGAGTTCGATAGTGAGATCGATAGTGAGACCGAATGTGAGATCGATTGTGATATTGATTGTGATATCGATAGTGAGATCGATAGTGAGATCGAACGAGAGGTCGATCATGACTTCGATAGTGAGTTCGATAGTGAGATCGATAGTCAGATCGATTGTGAGATCGATTGTGACATCGATTGTGATATCGATAGTGAGATCGATAGTGAGACCGAATGTGAGATCGATTGTGAGATCGATTGTGAGATCGATCGAATGAGATCGATAGTGATATAGGTAGTGAGATCGATCGTGAGACCGAATGTCAGATCGATCGTGAGATCGATAGCCAGATCGATTGTGAGATCTATTGTGAGATCGATTGTGATATCGATAGTGAGATCGTTAGTGAGATCGAGTGTAAGATCGATAGCCAAATCGATTGTGAGATTGATCGAATGAGATCGATAATGAGATCGATAGCGAGATCGACAGTGAGATCGATCGAGTGCGACGGTGGTCCCCCCCCCTCGCCTCCTTATCACCCGAAGGGTGGTCTATGCGGTTCCTTCAGTATTCTCAAACAGAGACTCTACAGGATTCCCCAAAATTACTCACGGTTCCTACGGTTTCTCAATGGCTTCTCAAAGTCCACAGCAATTGTTCAAGATGCCCGCAGATTTGTCAGGATATCGCAGGAATCCTTGGGTGTCCTACAAGATTCCGTCGCATTGCTAAAAACGTGCCCTCCGATTCCTTAATGGATACCATCGATTCCCGAGGATTTCTCCAGATTCCTAAAGGTTCCAAGAAGGTTTGCAAAGTTCCCAGAAGATTTCAAAACGGATTCCTGAGGCATCCGATGGCTTCTTCCAGATTCTTTGAATGTTCCCACGGATTCCAAAGGATTCCAAAGGATTCCTCAAGAGTCCTCGAAACTCCTCTGAATACCAATGGATCCCTCTGGAAACTCCAGGAGTCCGACGGATTACCATTCAGACTACTACTGGAACCTTGCACTGATACGCTGGTAAACCGATCAACCGAGAGCACTGGTAAAACAATCAACCGATAAAACGAGAAACGCCGTTGAGTCGATAAACCGATAAACCGAACAACCGAACAAAACCGTCTTGCACTGAAATTACGACGCACTGGCGAGGGGCGGGTTGTGTGGATTACTGGTTCGCGCGACTATTAAATGATATTTCGAAATACTGATGTCGGCTTATCGGTCGACCAGGACCAACCGATAGACCGATCATCCGAAATAACTGATCGGTTGCCTGGTTGATCGGTTCATCGCTGTTGGTGTGAAGCCCTGCGGCTGCAATACAGCTGTACCTACTTGGAACAACCGACTGCTATGGGCACCCTTTCCTCCTCGGAGCGCCACGCCCGCCGCCGCCGCCCAGCGCCGCCGCGCCTCGGTGGGGGGCGCCGACGCTGCCGTCGCTGCCGGCCCGCGGGGCGGCCGCGCGCGCTTGCGCTTGGCGCATCTACGTCATCCACGCAGCGTTCCGCATGCTGCTCCTGCTCCCTCATGCTCCCCCCAATCCTCCTCCTCTTATTACTCCTCCTCCTCCTCCTCCTCCTCCTCCTCCTCCTCCTCCTCCTCCTCTTCCTCCTCATCCTCCTTGTTATGGCTCTTATTTGTTGTAGTATTATGACTGTTCTTCTCCTCCTCCTCCTACTCCTCTTCCCCTCCACCTCCTCCTCCTCCTCCTCCTCTCCTCCTCTCCTCCTCCTCCTACTCCTCTTCCCTTCCCTCCTCCTCTCCTCCTCTTCCACCATCTCCTCCTCCTCCCCTTTTCCTATTCCTCCTCCTCTTCCTTCTCTGTTTCCTCCTCCTCTCCTCCTGTTTCCTCCTCCTCCTCCTGCTCCTCCTCCTCATCCGTCTTTTCCCTCCTCCTCCTCGCCCTCCTCCTGCTCCTGTTCCTACTCCCGATCGTCGTCTCCCTCCTCCTCCTCCTTCCTCCTCCTCCTCCTCCTCCCCCCTCCTCCTCCCCCTCCTCCCCTCCTCCTCCTCCTCCTCCTCCCCTCTCCTCCTCCCTCCCCCGCCTTTTACTCCTCGTTCTTCCGTCTCCTGCTCAAGTTCCCCTCCTCCTGCCCCTCCTCCTCCTCCTCCTCCTCCTCCTCCTCCTCCTCCTCCTCCTCCTCTTCCTTTGCGTCAGTCCCTATGAAAATTCCCATGCTCGTTAGAAACACCTTCATCCGCATCAACCTCTTATCGTGATTAAAACCACAAACATCATCATCGTCACCATAATGCAAATAGTACAAGCAACATACTGATGGTACGAATCATCGTAAGCGCATCATCATCATCGCCAGCATCGCTGTCATCACCCGCTACATCACCAGCACCATAACAATCATTAACATCACGACCACCATCACGATCACCGTTATCGTCAGCATCCGTATCATCACCATCATCCTCATCAGCATCATAGCCACGTCACCACCAACACCACCAGAAACGCCACCGCCACCATCACCATCGTTGTCATCGTCGCCATCAGCACCATCATCATCACCATCATTAGCATCGTCATCATCACCACCATCATCAGCAGCAGCGCCGCGGCTTGCCTATCTGCGGCTACCATCACCATAATTTCCCACATGCGGGGGGAGCCCGCGCGCTGTTAGGCGGGCCGGCCGCCGCGACCAGGGGCGCGAAAGCGGCCCCGACCGCGCCACGGGGCAGCCGCGCGCGGAACTCTAGCCCGCACGCGGGCGAGAGTGGAGAGAGAAAGAGAGAGAGAGAGAGAGAGAAAAAAAAAAAAAAAAAAAAAAAGGAGAGGAGGGCGGACGAGAAACTTAAGGGCGGTGCGGCGGGAAGATATATCGCCACCCCATCCACCGTACCCGCCGCGCGCGGGGCCCCTGTTTCCCCTTTCCGCGCGCGCTTCAGAGCCGACTCAGACCCTCGGGAGGAGCGCGCGGCGGGGGCCCGCGCGCAGTGGCACGGGCCAGCCGCCGCGCCCCGGGGCGCGCGGCGGCCGCGGCCGCGCTACAGGGCACCCGCGCCCGGCAGCCCTGCACGGGGGCCGCGAGAGTCAGACAGCCGCGCTTTCAATGGGCGATCGGAGGGGCAGGGTCGCAGTCCAAGCGCCGCGCGTAGAGCGGCGCGCGACCCGCTCGCCGAAGAAGATGAATCAGTAGAGCGCCGCTCGTAGAAGAAGGAAAAATAAAACATATTTAGATGATAGTAGTAATTTTGATATGAAAAAAAGAAGGAAGACAAAAACAAACAAACCAAAAAAAAAAAAAACGAGCGTAGCACGCGCCGCGGCGGGAGCAAGCTCAGTCGCCGACGGATCGTCTGCAACAAACTCAGGCCCGGGGCTCCCACAGGTTTGGCTGGCTTGCTAAATTAGCTCGCAGCCCAGAGCAATAACGCAAAACAACTCGCTAGCGTAAAAACTCAGTCGTGTATTCAGGGAAGTAGGAAGATGCAGGGGCGGATGCGCGCGCTGCTCTGCGCGGCAGCCGGCGTGCAAGCGCCAAGCGGGCCTCGCGGCCTCAAGGGGCCTCGCGTGGAAATCGGAGTGCGCCCCGGGCCCCACACAGAAAACGGAGCACGCAGAGGTGCCCGCAGTCGGTGGGGCACAGCACTATGAGCGCCCACGCGGCCGTAGGCGTTGTCGGTGGACCACGGCGCAATCACGGAGCGCTCACGCGATCGCAGGGCTGCCCACAGAACGCGTCGCCCTCGAAGTGGTGACGGGGGTTGCGACGCCTCGAACCTGGAGCAAACCTCGCGTGCACGCAAGTCTGGCTCATCGTCATCGCGTCCCTGACCTGGCCATTGCCATAACGTGTGTACTTATTGTACTTCCACTTGGTCCTGATTTCCATATGTTAATCAAACTGCTGTGGCCTGGACTGCGTGGTCGGCATGACCCCCACCTCCATATTCTGGTAAAACTCCTGCGTCCTGGACTGCATGGGCGTCGACTTCTGGGCCACGACATGCACCGGCAAGGAAAAAAAACAACCTGATTCCGAAGGCCACGCACTGCGAGTAACGAGGCCAACTCATTGCGTAGCCTTCACGACTGCATGACGGCATGACGACCAGGTCCTGGCTGGCCCGGCTGCTGCTCGACTGCCCGATCGGCCAGAGTTCGAAGCTGACTCCTGGCACAGGCGACGCTGCCATCGTCGGCAGCTGGGGGCCGGGGATGCGAACTTCAAGTCGCGCCCAGACGTGAGCGCCATCAGGATACCCGCGTGCGTCGCCACGATGAGAGCGCCCGCGACCATCGCGCGAATTGGGGCCCACCGCTGGATCTCTGCTGTTGGGGCGAGGGTCTCTCTCAGCATGCTGGCCGCGATCCTTGAGGTTTGTCCTGGGCGACTCTGGCGCCCTTCTCCGCCGCCCCCCCCCCCGAGGTTCTTGCCGCCCGTGAAAGTCGTCATCTCGATGTTGTCCGCCTGCCGCCCCACGCCCTTCAGCCCCAGTGGACCTCCGAGCTTCGCCGCCATATTCGGCTCCGTCAGCGCCTGGCGACGCCACCCTGCATGCTCGGAAGCCTCGCTGATGGCATAGGCCTCTGCGCCGAGGGCGCCCCCGGACACGTCCTGAACGCCAGGCAAGCGGGATCAATGCGCTGGGCCTCCCCTGGGAGACCTCCTCGAGCGCGCGGGCCTACCCCCGACGAGCCCGCGCTGCGACCGCCCGCCCTCGGCACTGGCAAAGGCGGAGTCCCCGCATGACACCAGCTGGGCCAGTAGAACGAACCCGGTCACGAACAAGCTCGGTGACCAACTGGTCAAAATTGATGAGGTCCTGAACCTGAAGCTCGCTGATGCGCTGGGCCGCCAAAATCTGCTTGCAGGCCGCGTCTGGGCGAGACCTCGTAGCAAGCCGCTGCGCCTGGCCGTCGGTCGTCCTGAAGCTGTTATCCCCATCAGGTACCGCCTCTAACTCGGGAAGCTTCATGCGCGTCGCGTCGACGGGGATATACTCAATCGCCTTGATCGCCTTGTCCTAGGCCACGTTGATGATACCCGGGGTCGTCTGCACCCTCGCGCCCAGGTAGTCGACGTCGCCGACCTTCCTGACAAAATGCACGTGCTTCTCGCTCGCCGGCATGATCTTTTGGACGCAGGTGCCGGACTGCTTCCAGGCGAAAAACACGTCGCCCACATTAGAACGGATGACCAGCAATATCTCGCCCTGGTACCAAACTCCTTCCAGCTCGCTTACGTGGATCAGGTACTCACTGAGAACTGACTCCACATGCAAATACCAGGATCTGCCAGCATCCCTCGCACTGTAAATGCTGCCCGTTGCGAAGAAGATCTGTCCTGGAATGGTGACTGGTGGAAGATTCTCTAGCGACGTCTAATCATCAGAACACGGTCGGCACCCTCTGCCTGCGAGTTGGCGCTACTGGCATCGAACAAAGCGCCATCCCAACCATGCTGAGCTGCAAACCCGACCCCAATCGCAAGCCAAACTGCGCCTCGGCTCCCGGTCGGTTTGGACGCCCGAAATGGGCACGGAAAGAATGGGCACGATGCCCAACAACAAATGTTGTCCCAAACCAACAGCGGCCGCTGTTGGGCAGGCGGCCTTCTGTCTCAAATGGACACAGGCCGCGGCGGCGCGAACAGCGAGTCCTGTTCAAAATGAACAGGAACTGCTGTTGGGTATTGTACCCATTCTTTCAGCACCCATTGCGTGCGTGCAGAGTCGGAGCGCAAGCGCGAATGCCCACGTCGATATCCGGACACCCTTGCACCGCCCTTGAAAATATTCGCGCCATTCTCGGTCAAATCCCACCTGGCGCCAACAACCTTGAGCCGCGGCCGCTCGCGATTGAGCTGGGCGAGCTCTTCCGCATGCCGCGCTGCGTGGAACGCCAGCCACTTGTCCCACTCCGAAGCCAGAGCTTCCGTCTCTCGACCTGGTTGCCGCCCGTCAGGTTCTTGAAGGTCAGATGCTTAACTTGCCCGCGATGTCCGCGCGCCTGAAACTGGCCGGGTAGACGGTCGAGTAGTCAAAGTCGACAGACCACTTCAGAGCAAGCTCCACGATCAAGCGCTCGTCAACCCTGGGCTTCTGGGTGGCCTGTGGGTCTAGCAGCGATCGCCGGATGCCGCGCGACACGTCGTCGGGCGGCGGCGGCGACGAGCTCGGTGCCCATGCCTTCAGACTGGCTGCAGAACTCCCTCTCGAACTGACCTCCGAGGTCTGCGATGCTCGCCCGGGGGCGGGCCAGCTCGGCCCATCCACCTCGCGCGCAGCGTCGCCCACGACGCGATGGGCCCCTTGTCGGCCTGCGGGGCCACCCGCTGGAAGGTCGCGGCCACGTCGATTTTGTTCTGCAGCTGAGCCCGGTTGTCCCCGACACCGGCGATAGTCGCCAGGTCGGTTGCCACTCCGTCGTCAAACTCGCGGAACGTGAACTTCAGGTTCGCGGGCGTGGAGATGTCCGGAAGCTTCCGCCTCTCTCGGTCGGGGAAGCGGCGGGCTTCCGCTGCCGCGAACGCCTCAGCCGAGCCGGCCGAGCGCACTGGAGTTCCAGGGCCGCTGACACGTGCACTGCGGAGCGCGTGGGATGCTGACCCAAGCCGTCGGCATCCTGCCAAACTTCTCCTCCTTCAGAATCTGCACCAGCATGCCCTCCGCAGTTCTTCTCTTTCGCAGGTCGCGCTCAGGCAGGCGAAGTCGAAAGGCCCCGTCGCGTCCGCCAGTGGCGATGGACTCTCTCCCTAGCGGGGCATTGAGCTCACGCGCCAGCTCGAACTGGCTGCCACTCCTTGGGTGCCCTCATCGAATAGCTGCAACTGCCTGCCCGTGTGCTTGAACTGCTTGCTCGAGCAGGATGAGGTTCTTCACCTCGCCCGCGCTCGCGCCTCGGTCGCGCGGCGCCTTGGCCCCGGCGATCCTGGCAAGGTTCTGCCCCCGCGGGCCTCGCTTCATGAAGCGCAGCTGGCGTTCTAACCGAGGTTAGAATGGTCTCCCTCGGCGAAACCAACCATGTCCACATCGCACTTGCAGCAAGGACAGAACCCCTGCCGCTCGCAGCTCCAGCATGCGCCAGCGTCGCATGAACTAGTGAAAGTCGCCGGGAAAGCACAGATACAACAATCGCGGCCTCCACGAAGCCTGTCATTGAACGTCGCCTTCTTGATACTCTGGGTCTCGTTGACGCTGGCGAACTCCTTCGCTGCCTTCACGGTCGAGCCGAGCCTCTGACCGCCAGTCGAGGTGGCCGCCGGAGCTCCGCGCGCATACGCCATGGTCCTCGACGTCGTCTTGCCACCCGCGGTCCTCGGTCGAAGCCTCCGAGGTAGCTCGTCGACGACGCTCTCACCCCTGGAGCGGCTGCGCAGCGCGTGGCACGCGTCGGGGTTCACATCCACCATGCAATGTCCTATTGAACGATCCTGGGACAACTCGGCCACATGGGGCCTATGGTGATCCGTCTCGGCGGCGATATCATGATCTCGGCGCGCACGGGCACGGGGCAATCGCGCACCAAGAAGGCTGAGCCCCTCGAATGTCCATCAGGTGCGCCTCGATGAAATGCGGCACCTTCGCCGCCGCCGCGGGGGGCCTCGCCGGGGCGGCAGAATCCTTCGCACCGCCATCGCCGCACCTGAGGGTCTCGTTCGCGGACTCGAAGGTCACGAGCTTGTCGGGGCCTGGCGACTTCAAGCGCCCGTAGTAGTCGCCCCACCACGGCGCGCCCATCGCGCTCCTGGCGCACGCCGAATCGACCGCGCCCTTCTGGCGCATCGGAAACGGCCCAGCGGCCGCCGCTCTCTGGAGCCCGGCGAGGGGGAACGCCATCTTGACCGCTTGGACATCCATCTCCTCGTCGTCGCCATCCACTCCAGCCGCCGCCGCTTGGACCACCCTTGAACCGGGGCACTGGATCGCCGGCCACGTGGCCCCAACCGTCGCACGCGCAGCGCTGGCGCTTGTCGAGCGCGCCCTTGATCGGCTGGAACTCGGCTCCGCGCTCTGGCCTCGCGCCGGCGGCTCGGCGGCCCCGACCGCGGCGCCGCCAAAGCCAGGAGACACGACCTTCCTGAGACTGACGCGGGCCTGGATTAATGTGGCGAGCGCATCGGGCAACTCCGAGAGCTGGTCCGCCGCCGTCTCGACCGCCGCGGCCCAGTCCCGGTCGAGCTCCTCCTCGGCGACGTCGCCGAGGTCGGTGCCCACGGCCTCCAGCTCGCGCTGCGCCAACTCCTCGACCCCATCTTCGTCGGCCTCGTCATCCTCGAAACCGTCGTCATCCTCGTACTCGGTCACGTTGACTGCTCTGGGAGGTGGCCGTCCTTCGCCGCCATACTGCTGATGCTTCGACTTCTCGAAAAGTAGTCTCGGATGTGGGTGTCCGCGTTCATCGATACGAAACTATCTGAAAGAATCCGCATCGTCGTAGTCTGCATTTCTCACAAATGAAAAATATCACTCGGTAGTGTTGCGCTGGGTGGCTCTCTGTTCCTTAGTAATGTCTCGCCGCACACTGAACAACCAACCCAAAATATCGGAATCATCGGTAAACTCGACACCATCCTGGGTAAACTTCGTCCCTCCCTGGTCGAATATCATGATGTAGCCCGAGATCCTGGTGCCTCCTCTGCGCGCATACCTCTGCGTCTCGAAGACATCCGACATGGTTTCTCCTTTCCTGCACGCCTTCGGCGGGCACAAGGATTCGACCGCCTCCATCAAATTACGGATGCCACGATCCAGGTCTGGAGGGGTGCTCTCCGTGATAATATCGCAATATGTTTCCCCTTGCCTTCGGGTGGGTCGGCTCGTATTTTTTCTTGACCTCGATACGGTTGCATGTTTTCGTTCTTGAGCGTCAGGGCCTTTTTTCTGCGTGCTGTTCCTCTGAATTTCCTGATCATTCTGGCTGCGATGCTACACTGCACGTCCGAGTTCAGCCCGGGCGTCCAGATGCGAAACTCCTGTTTGCTGGTCATCCACGACACAGGTGTGCCACCCTAGCCTGGGATGTAGCTGCCCTCGCGTTCCAAATTCGGATCAATATCTGCCTGGTTGCCGGCCACAGCGAACAAAACACCAGCGAGGAAGAGGACGAGCATGTAGTAGAGGAACTGGTTGATGAAGGTTCCTGCCCTGCAGGCGGCCGCGCTTCGGCCAAGGCCAGAAAGCCGCTGGCGCTGCTGGCGCAGACGCGGAATGAACCGTGTTGCTGCCACTGTCGGAGGGATATGTGCTTGCTACAAAACATGCTGCCCACACACAGTTGACAACTCACACCATCATCATCATAATCATCATCATCATCATCATCACCACCACCACCACCACCACCACCACCATCATCATCATCATCATCATCATCATCATCATCATCATCATCATCATCACCATCATCAGCATCAGCATCAGCATCAGCATCATCATCATCATCATCATCATCATCATCATCATCATCATCATCATCATCATCATCATCATCATCATCATCATCATCATCATCATCATCATCATCATCATCATCATCAGCATCATCATCATCATCATCATCATCATCATCATCATCATCATCATCATCATCATCATCATCATCATCTTCATCATCATCATCATCATCATCATCATCATCATTAGCATCATCATCATCAGCAGCATCATCATCATCATCATCATCATCATCATAATCATCATCATCATCATCATCATCATTACCCCAGTGCGACCCTACCTAGAAGTTGGAGCCCCTAGGAAAGCAGCATTAGTTGCTATGCTATGCTATGCTATGTTATGCACTATGCTATGCTGCACTATGCTATGCTATGCTATGCTATGCTATGCTATGCTATGCTATGCTGCGCTATGCTATGCTATGCTATGCTATGCTAAGCAATGCTATGTCATGCTGCGCTGTGCTATGCTAAGCTATGTATGCTATGCTATGCTAAGCTGCCATATGCTATGCTATGCTGTGCTATGCTATGTTATGCTATGCTATGCTGCGCTATGCTATGCTATGCTATGCTATGCCATGATTGGCTATGTTATGCTATGCTATGCGATGTTAATGCAGCGCTGCGCTGTGTTAAGCTAAGCTAAGCTAAGCTAAGCTAACCCTCTAGGCAGAGCCTAGGTAGGGAATCACACCCATGCTGCGCTGTGCTATGCTGTGCTGTGCTGTGCTGCGCTATGCTATGCTATGCTATGCTATGCTATGCTGCGCTATGCTATGCTATGCGGGGCTATGCTATGATATGCTGTACTGCGCTATGCTATGCTACGCTATGCTTTGCTATGCTGTGCTCTGCTATGCTAAAGCTCAGCGAAGCTAAGATGAAGGTAAGCCAACTTTAAGATAAACCTAAGCTAAGATGAAGCTAAGCTAAGCTAAAATGAAATTAGCTAAGCTAAGATGAGATAAGCAACGCTAAGCTAGGGGGACGTAACTGGGGGAACCGCGGGACGGATACTGGGGGAACTGCCCGGGGCGCTTTCCACTGCCCGGCACCTTTAAGCCCAGAGAGTAAGAACCCTTCTAGGCAGAGCCTAGGTAGGGGATCAGCATCATCATCATCATCATCATCATCATCATCATCATCATCATCATCGTCATCATCATCATCACCAGCATCATCATCATCATCATCATCATCATCATCATCATCATCATCATCATCATCATCATCACCATCACCATCATCATCATCAGCAGCAGCATCATCAGCATCATCATCATCATCGTCATCATCATAATCATCATCATCATCAGCAGCATCAGCATCATCATCATCATCATCAGCATCATCATCATCGCCATCATCGTCATCATCGTCATCATCATCAACAGCATCATCATGAACGCCACCACCATCACCATCGCCATCATCATCATAATCACAGATCATGCTCATCCTCGCCCTCCTCATCAACACCAGCATCGTCATCATCGTCATCAGCATCAGCATCATCAACATCATCATCATCGTGATAATCATCGGCAGCATCATCATCATCATCATCATCCGCGCCACCATCATCAGCATCATTATTATCATCGGCAACCTCACAGTCGTCCGCACCCCCACCGTCCTCATCCTTGAGTATGGATATCAGTAGCATCATCAACAGTTTCCATCGTCATCAACAGCAACTTCAGCATCACTATCAGCATCACCAGTTCATCCATCATCGCCGACATCCACATCATCGGCGTCGTTGGCATCGTAGCCAGCATCATCAACAGCAGAATAATCGTTAGCATGAGCATCATCATAAGCAGCAAACTCATCGCCCGCACCATAATCATCATCAGCATGAACACTCATACGCACCATCAAAAGCACCGTCGCGTTCTCCTGTTACTAGTCGTCGTCATGTTCATATCCCTAGTCGAATATTGACATAATCGTTCTGCTCAGCACCTCGTCATGCTCCTCCCACACACCCACGGTCACCCTCCTCGCCTGTCATCATGATTCGAAGGATTCATCGCCATTTCACCTTGCCTCCTTCCGCGCCCTCGTCCACCCAGTCACCCCCCATCCATCGCCATTCCGGATCCTCAATTCCCTCGGTTTCCTTATACTGGTCTTCCTCCAACCTCATCCAGCATCCGTCCTCCTTCCTCCAACCATCACTTCTCCTCCGTCGCTCTCGTCCATCCTCCTTCGTATCGCTGATGTACCCCACCTCATCACTCATCGATCCTGTCGTCCAGTATGTTCCTTCTACGCCGAAACAATTCTAACGTCATCCAAAAACTCCAACTCTTCATGATCCGCATCCTCCCCCTCATCGTCCTCTTCACGTTCTTCAAATGGCCCACCCACCATCCTCATCCCCGACCCCTCCTCGCCACCATCCTTCATCCATGTTCCTTATAACTACATCCTCCCGATCGCGCCCCGAGACGGGTGGGTTGGGCGGGCAGGGCGTTTCGCCGGAGACTTCCCTACGACCTATGGTCCTGAAGCTTGAGAGTTGCAGCAGGTTCACTGATGGAGGGCGGATGGTTTCCAAACTGTGGCTCTCGCCTTAGCGCTGCGCAGTCGCCTTAACGGTGTACAGCAGCTTCAAGATTGCTTGTTGCCGACGTCCCAGAAACTTTGTTTTGACATGCGTTGGGATTGTCAGGGCAAAGAGGGGGCTTGGAGGGAGGATGCACTGCAATATCGTGGATGAGTCTTGGATCTGCACTGGCCCTCCTCCTCCCTCTCGTCCTCCTCATCCCCCCTCCCCGTCCTCCTCCTCCTCCTCTTCCTCCTCCTCCTCCACCTCCCCTACCTCCAGCCCCACGCGGAGCCCAGCGGCATCCTGAGCGCGGCACGGGCGCCATCGCCGCTGCCAGTGAGGCAATCGCGCGCGCCGCGCGCCGCTGCACCACCGCGCGGCCCGGGATCCTCTCTGTGCCTTCAGCGATGCGCATAGGGGAACAAAAAGTGACATAACCATAAAAACTCGGAGGTCCGCGCGGATTTCTCGGATCAACGCTGGAACCCCCTCCATGGCGCGCTCCGCGCGCCAGGGGCGGCGCCGGAGGCGCCGCCGGGGGGCCCCAGCGCCGATCCGAGAAATCCGCGCGGACCTCCGAGTTTCCATGTTTATGTCACGTTTTGTTCCCCTAGCGCTGGCTCATGGCAGGAGGATCGGGGAGGTGGGAGAATACAAGATAGGCAACGAAGGTCCCCCAGAGCTTCGTGCGCGCAGTGGTGCCTGCAACCAATATCGAAACCCCGTCCGACGAGTAAACTAGAAAGCCGGGATGGCCCAAGTGTGAAAAAAACAGGCCCCCGTCAAGAGGTAGTCATGTCTTGCAGTGGGGTGGGTGGGGGACGCGGAGGGGAGAGACAGGAGGACGGAACGCGAAGGCAGCAAGGAAAAAGGAGAGGGTAGAGGCAAGCTCGGCGCGCTCGCGCCGTATCTGACATCATACCCCTCCTATCCATCCATTCAAATTTCGCTGTTGCTTCTCTATGCGCCGACGCGTGTCATAGCAGACCTGGGATTCCAAAAATGGCCCGATCGAGCTATGCGCAATCGGAAAAAAACAGAGGGAGTTCCGTGCATTGGACATTGGAGGAGGATATGGCGCATGAGCAGGAGGATGAGCAGGAGGAGGGAGGAGGAAAAGGACGAACAGTAGCAGCAGCAGCTGGAGCGGAAGGAGTAGGAGGAGCAAGAGGGCCGGCAGGAGAAGGCGGAGGGAAAAGGATGGGGGCGACATCCTCCACCCCTCCGGTCACGCCCGTGATCGCAAAGCGTCCTGTCCACCCGAATGGGGTTCGGCCGTCCCCGCTGCGCCGTCTCGAAGGGGGCCCCCGCCTCGGGCGGCGCGCGCCCCCCCCTATCCCCCGAGGTCGCGCCCGTGATCGCCCAAGGATGAGCAAACGGTCTCCGTGCAATGTCTGTCCGCCCAGATCGGGTTCTGCTGCCCCCCCTCGGCCGTCTCGAGGGGCGCCCCCGCCTCGGCGCCTGCCGCGGCCCTGCCCGGCCCCTTCTGCCCTCTCTCTGCATGGGGAGCGCACAGCCAGTCCGCACAATAAGGGCGCGCGGCGCAGTCGGACTCAGGCCAGAAGAACACCCCGCAATAACATGTGACTGCACCCCCTGCCGCCTGGCCCTGCCATGCACAAAACTCCTTGGCATGTACAGGGCGCTTCGATTTGCTCGAAGGAACAAGCGCCGCCGGCTCTGGGCTCGAAGAAACCTCGACACGAATAGCGAGTAAAACGGACTCACTTCGCAAGCCGAAGAGGTTAGACAAAAAGGGGGGAGAAATAAACGGGGAGGAAGGGAGGGATACTTCAGCAACGTGCCATGACATGACATTGGCAGCAGTGGCAACGACGACAGGAGATTCAAAACGTGTGGATCACTGAACTGTATCCCCTGCCGTCTGGCCCTGCCATGCGCGAAGCGCCTTGCGGTATGCACAAGGCGCTCCAATGTTTCTTGTGAGAACAGACGCCGCCGGTTTTGGGTCCAAAGAAACCTCGAAACAAATTGCAGCTCAAAAGAAATCACCGAAACTGGTTGGTGCCAAAAAGCCGTAAGTCGAGTGGCCGTCTAGGCCGTCCAAAACACATTCGCTCACATTGGCATGGGAATTTTTATCGCGGACACCTTTCGGCGCGCGATGGCATCATCGAAAGCGAAAGCGAGCGATTTGCAAGGCTGGGATGGGCAGGCTTCAGCGACAGCGGTCCAGAACCGTCCGTCGGGCGGACGACCCTCGAGCACTTGGAAGTGTCTTCCAGACTTGCAACAACAGCCCAGGGGCCGTTTGCAAGTTCTGACAATGCTGGGCAAGTCGGTGTGGACCCCGAGAAATGACTTCTCAATTCTCCAAGGTGCCCCCGACTGACAGAAGTCGGCGCGCACAGAACCCCGCGCTGGAGATCTAACAGGGGAGGCCGCGGGGGGGGGTCAACCAGATCCGCGAAGTGCCGGGGTTCTCCATTGAACAGGGAAGCCGCATGCGACGGGCGACCGCCAACACTGAAATGTCGAGACGCATCGTCACATTGCCAAAATCAACTGCGGCCTGCGCAGAAAAGGCGAAGTCGGGCAGGCCAAGCAAGAGCGCGCCGGAAAGGAGAGGGGGAAGACCAGGCTGGATGTCTCTCGCGCTCGACCAACCGCCGCGCGGCGTGCCGAGGTGCACGCCAAGAAGAGGCCAGACTGGAGCCAGCCTCGAATGAGCTGGCGCATTCTGACATGGCGAAGATTGAAATCGAGACCGCGCTGATGCTCCCACGCGGGATCGAGCCCCGCGCGGAGTCGCCGCAGCCGTGACCTCCTGGGCCTTGTCAGTTCCCCGCGGCCACGCATCTCCCAGCCGAGGATTTCGGCGCCATGCCCACGCGCGCAACCTTTGCGGGCGGGCAGGCCACGGGGTGTCAAGGCGCCGTCGACTGGCTTCGCGGCGCGAGCCGCGGCCTCGGGATCGCCCCCCAAGGCCCAAAACATAAAAAACATACAATCATAGCGCGCGGCTGCGCCGCCGGCGCAACGCACTTGTCCGACATGAATGGCGCCGCGCTCAACTCGGGGATGGCACTCGCGACGCCGCCGTGGATGGTCCGGCGCCGGCGCATGCGCGCGACCAGCCCATGGGGGGCGCTGCAAGCGCGGGCTAGACGCGGCCGCCCGGGGCCAGCTGGCGCCCGCCAAAGAACACCGGCCCGACGCCGCCAGCCTCGAGCGACGGCAGCACGAAGTAGTCGCGAAACGCCTCGGGCAGCCAAAAGCGGTGGAAGGCGTCGCAGATGTCAACGCGGCCCGCGTAGAGCTCCTCGCCCTCCGGCACGGCCAGCCCCCAATCGCCGAGCCTGTCGCCAGCGCCACGGTGGCAGGCCGCCCGAACCAGCAGTAGACCGCCGCGCGCTGCTCGCCAGACTTCTCGCGCGCGACTAAACGGCCGCACCGCTCGCGCGGCGCGGCGGCGAAGGTCGCCGCGCTGGCGTCGACGAGGCGACGCGCCTGGGGCGCGTGCGCCGGCGGGTCGGGGCGAAGAACCTCGCCCGCGCATGGCTGTCGCGGAGCCTCTGAAAGGTTGGGCCCAACATCCTCGTTTGGAAGGATCTGCGCATTGAAGCCTCGACATCGTAGTCGCCCACGCCCACAAGGAGCTGCCCCAGCGGCGCCAGCGCGCCGCCAGCCTCGGGTAGCGAGACGATGGGACCATCGAAACTGGACGACTGGCGAGTCGATGTCCTCGCGCGCGCCAGCTCCGCGGAGCTCTAGAAAGGCTCCAGCGGGCGTCGGGCCAGGCGGCGGGGGGCCCAGCGCAGCGGCAACGTGGCGAACGCGATCGCGCGCCAAACGATGGGGAAGCCGCCTCGCACGGCCCGGGGCGCCGGGCGCCCTGGGCCTCCCAGACAGGTCATCGAGAGCCCCGGCGACGCGGCTCGCATCGGCCACTGCGGCATCCCGCTCGAGAAGCCTGCGCTGCACAGAACCAAGGCGCCACGCCGTCAGGCGGGGCCTGGTCGCCCCGCAGCATCGGGGTAGGGAAAGTATCACGATGGCCCAGAACTGCGCCGGCATGAATTCGACTAGGCAAGCGCGCAGGAGAGCCCTGGAGCTCAGTGGCCTGGCATGCGGGGGAGGGGGCGGCCACGTGGGCCCCCCCCCCGTTGGTCAATCATGACTTGCCTCCGCCGCCGCCCCCCTTGGGGCCCCTTCGAAGGAGCTCGCGTTTCTCCCGTGCCTTCCTGATGCTCCTCATGATGGCGGCGTCCTCCACGGCCTACCCCTTCGCTGAGTCCAGCAGCGCGGGCGCGACCATCAAGATGCCCCCGGCCTTGCTGAAACCGCTGAAGTCTGAGAACTCCTCGGGGTTCATCTTGTCCTCGGAGCTCGCTGAGTCCGCCTCCCGCAGCCCGTCGTGGCAGCACCGCTCGACGGTCTGCGCTCGGCCAGAGATGGCCTCTGCAAGCGCGCAGTTGCTCGGGTCGAGCCGGTCGCAAGTGCCTGCCACCTCGCTGTACTTCATGAGCTACTCGTGCTCCTGGGCGCCCCGCAACTCCGACAGGAGCCGCGCGGTGGTCTTGAACGCGAGGCGGTGGTCGGCCGGCGTGCGCCGACGCCTGGAGAAGTCCAAGCGCCGCCAGGCCGACCGCGGCCCCGCCACAGGGAAGTCGCCGAACGGCTCGTCCTCGCAAGCATCCACGACCTCGCGCCACTCGCGGCCGCGGCCGCGCGGCCCGCTCTTGACGGCGCGCGCCCGCGCGTTGCGTCCACCACTCGAAGCCGGGGCACCCTGCAGCGACCCTCCAGCGCCGCGCAAATCCGCCACGAACACTGCTTTGGAGAGGCGCGTCAAATCGCACCACGACCGCCAGCCCAGGCCCAGCCCCTTCCTGCGCAGTTCGCGCGACGGGGCCCCCAGCTCGTCGCCGACCTCAACGCGGCAGCGCTCGTCCGCCTCGGCCGCTCGCCTCGCCAGATGCAGCCGCTCGATAGAGGCGTAGGCGTCCCGCCCGCGGCCAGCACAGCGCTGTCGTCTCCGCCTCCCGCATCGACTGCCTCGCCGATCACGAGAGAGCCTGCGCCAGCTGCAGTCGTCCCGATGGCCGAGACACCCGCCGGCCGCTTGACCTTCACGCGCCTCCCGACAAAGAAGTTCGGCCCCAGCGCGTCGTGAACGGCCACGTCGCGCCCCTGCATCATCACCAGCGGCTCGAGCACCACCACCTAGGAGCCACCGTCAGCCGAAACCGCCGCGCACGCACGCCGGAGCAGCGTCCGCATCTCGGCGTCGTTCGGCGCCGCATCGAAGCGGTAGGCGCGCCCGAAACCCGCCAGCAGGCGCAGGTCGCGCGGCACCTCCAGCCACTCGACGGGGCTGTCGTCGGGCGACCCTCCCTCCAGCTCCTCGGTGTACATGTCCAGATCCGGGGCCACCGCCACCCAGCAGGCGCCGTGCGAGGCGCCCTCGGCAGCTTCACATCACTGGCAGCTGGGTACAGAAGGATCCGCTCGTGCCAGAGGTCGTCTTCGGCGTAGCGCACCACTGTTCGACTCCGTTGGCAGAAGCAAAACCACGACGCCCTGGGCACCAGCATCACTTCGACGGGGCTCGACGCGGACCTGCGCCAGCAAATGGCCGAGCGCGATCCCCACGATCAGCGCCACGGCAGGTTCGCGTCGCGATGGCGTCGGCGTTGGTCTCTGACCCCCTCGGATCACCCTTCCCGTGATCGGGAGCGCGAGCGGCGCCGCTAGGACGATGGTTCCTCGCTGTTGCCGTCGAGATCATTTACACGTACCAGATAGCGTCAGGCGGCGCGCGCCCCGACAGCAGGAGTTGGTAAACCGAGACGTGACGTACACGGTAAATTCGCATCGAGATGGCGTCGGCGTTGGTCTCTTACACCCCGCGGATCGTTTAACCTTGAACGATCACGGCTTTCCGACAGGGCAGATCGTTCGCTACCGGCCGAATCTGGGCCACTGGCGTCGTTCAACCTTGAACGCCCGCACGCAGGTCACAACCGCGGCAACGCGGCGCGAACCTACCGTACTTTCCTCTCTCCCCTGCCCGCAGCCGTCGCACTACCATAAGGACCGCTGCGTGGACTGCCACTGCTACGGCTACTCGGCGGCACGCTCGGCGGGGAAGTGAGAGGGGGTAAGCCTTCTCAAAAGGCGGCTGGGCTTCTCAGAAGCCATCTGGCCTTCTGAGAAGTTGTCTGTGGCTCCCGGGAAGGTTTCGAAAACTCTCCAGAAGGCCAGAGGCCCTCTGAGCCTTCTGAGAAGGCCCGCCCCCTCTGCACTCCACCCCAGAGTCGCCGCCGAGCTGCTGCTCCCCCCGCGCGGACGCTCCGAAGAGAGGGGAAATCACGCCGCAGCGCGACCTTGGCGAGCGCCCTGCCTCATTGCACACTTCCCACGCTCTCAAACAGCACCCATGCTTGAGAAGGTCCACCCCTTTGCATTCCCCCGAACTCGCCATCGCTCGGACGTCCATTCCCCGTGCATGTTTCGGTGTCGTGCGTCTATTTTTCGCAAAATGACCCAGGATGTTTCTCGATGGCCCTCCCCGAAGGAAAAATGCCAAGCCAAAGGCTCTGCTCGGAGAGCCTGCACCCTGGCAGGCCACGCCCGAGCGGCGCCCCCGCCTCACACTCTCAATCGCGGCCGCGGGAACGCGGCCGGCCCCATCGAGCCGCAGACTCCCGCAGTTCCTTGGCCCCTCCCCTCCTCCCCGTCCTCCTCGAAAAGGGCCCAGAGAACACCAAAAACACAGGATCAGAATACAGGACGCCCCATACTTTCTCAAATGTTATGTTTTCTCGCCTCCCCCATCCATCGCATCGCCTCTTCCCGCCTTTCCTCGAACCTTCCATCCCCCGCTCCCCCATGTGTGGCATTCAGTCGCTTCCGCCTCTTCGACTGGCCACGCGCGCGCCAAGGCAGCGTGCTCACCCAGCGCCGAGCCGGAGCAGCCAGAGAGTGCTCCGGTGACGAATTAGTGCGGCGCGGCGGAGCAAGCGGAGTGGGAAGGGGGCGAAAGGGGGCCAGATGCGGGTGGGGTGGGGGGGCAGGGTGAGGGAGAAAGGGGGGAGGGAGGGGGAGGGGGAGGGAAGAGGGCGGGGAGGGAATACAGAGGGGGAAGGCATGGGAGGAGAAATCGGAATGGAACAACGGAAGCGAGGGAGCGATGGGAAAGAAGGGGACCTCTTCGCAAGCTTCCCAGGAAGCCCCGATTGCATTCGAAATCTTTGTCACTTTCCTTATCCCTTCGCCACCTCCCTTCTCGTCCCTAGGGGTCGACGGAATGAAGAACGCACGACGGCGTAGAACTCCAAACAAGTTGGCCCACATCTGAAACCACATGGAGTCAGAGGTCAGGGTATGATGATTTACGAACTTAGCAAATAGCATGGATTGAAGTTATACATATGTATGAAGACATGGCAAAGTGCGCGATGCAAAATGCAGCGTGGCGAAATCAATCGGCACCAATGCACGCAAGTGCCCTGAGACGCCATCACGTTCGCCAGCGCACCTGGTGCCCTGGAGCACCCCAAGAGGAGGCCCCCAAGACGACCTCCGACGGCGTCAGACGGGCCAGGAATTCCCTAAGACAACCAAATAGGCCCGTTGGAGGCCTCCAAGATGCATCCAACAGGTCCCCAGGAAGCTCCCAGGAGGCCCCCAGAGTGCCCCCAGAAGCTCCCAAGATGCCCCCTCCTCCTCCTCCTCCTCCTGCTCCTGCTGCTGCTGCTCCTCCTCCTCCTCCCTCCATTGCAATTCCTTTGAAAATAGCTTACCCCTGTCGCACCCCGACGCCTGTTTTTCGGGCGGGCCAGGCGTTTCGCCTGAGAATTCCTCATTGCTATATGACACTGGAACTTAGAAAGTGGCAACAAGTTCACGGATTGAGGGCGGGTGGTTTTCAAAATGCGGCCCTCACCTTAGCGCCGCGCGCACTTGTGTTAAATTATCCTGGCGAAGGACCCAACCATATGCAATTGTGAATACTGCAATTGTGAATATCTTCTCGGTGGAGCCCCCTACGGGGCCACGAAACGTACGAGGGGTGTGCCGAAATGGGTGTGCGGGACGCATGCGGGCACACCCACTGGGGCCTTCGGTGGAGCTCCCTATGGGGCCACGAAACGTGTGAGGGGTGTGCCGAAATGGGTGTGCGGGACGCATGCGGGCACACCCACTGGGACCTTCGGCGGAGCTCCCTATGGGGCCACGGAACGCGTGAGGGGCGTGCCGAAATGGGTGTGGCTGACGCATGCGGGCGCGGGCACTGGGGCCTTCGGCGGAGCTCCCTATGGGGCCACGAAACGTGTGAGGGGTGTGCCGAATGGGTGTGGCTGACGCATGCGGGCGCGGGCACTGGGGCCTTCGGTGGAGCTCCCTATGGAGCCACGAAACGTGTGAGGGGTGTGCCGAAATGGGTGTGGGTGACGCATGCGGGCGCGGGCACTGGGGCCTTCGGTGGAGCTCCCTATGGAGCCACGAAACGTGTGAGGGGTGTGCCGAAATGGGTGTGGGTGACGCATGCGGGCGCGGGCACTGGGGCCTTCGGTGGAGCTCCCTATGGAGCCACGAAACGTGTGAGGGGTGTGCCGAAATGGGTGTGGGTGACGCATGCGGGCGCGGGCACTGGGGCCTTCGGTGGAGCTCCCTATGGAGCCACGAAACGTGTGAGGGGTGTGCCGAAATGGGTGTGGGTGACGCATGCGGGCGCGGGCACTGGGGCCTTCGGTGGAGCTCCCTATGGAGCCACGAAACGTGTGAGGGGTGTGCCGAAATGGGTGTGGGTGACGCATGCGGGCGCGGGCACTGGGGCCTTCGGTGGAGCTCCCTATGGAGCCACGAAACGTGTGAGGGGTGTGCCGAAACGAAACTATGGAGCCACGAACGGGAGTGCCGAAATGGGTGTGGGTGACGCATGCGGCGCGGGCACTGGGGCCTTCGGTGGAGCTCCCTATGGAGCCCGAAACGTGTGAGGGGTGTGCCGAAATGGGTGTGGGGGACGCATGCGGCCGCGGGCACTGGGGCCTTCGGTGGAGCTCCCTATGGAGCCACGAAACGTGTGAGGGGTGTGCCGAAATGGGTGTGGGGGACGCATGCGGCCGCGGGCACTGGGGCCTTCGGTGGAGCTCCCTATGGAGCCACGAAACGTGTGAGGGGTGTGCCGAAATGGGTGTGGGGGACGCATGCGGCCGCGGGCACTGGGGCCTTCGGTGGAGCTCCCTATGGAGCCACGAAACGTGTGAGGGGTGTGCCGAAATGGGTGTGGGGGACGCATGCGGCCGCGGGCACTGGGGCCTTCGGTGGAGCTCCCTATGGAGCCACGAAACGTGTGAGGGGTGTGCCGAAATGGGTGTGGGTGACGCATGCGGCCGCGGGCACTGGGGCCTTCGGTGGAGCTCCCTATGGAGCCACGAAGCGTGTGAGGGGTGTGCCGAAATGGGTGTGGGTGACGCATGCGGGCGCGGGCACTGGGGCCTTCGGTGGAGCTCCCTATGGAGCCACGAAACGTGTGAGGGGTGTGCCGAAATGGGTGTGGGGGACGCATGCGGCCGCGGGCACTGGGGCCTTCGGTGGAGCTCCCTATGGAGCCACGAAACGTGTGAGGGGTGTGCCGAAATGGGTGTGGGTGACGCATGCGGGCGCGGGCACTGGGGCCTTCGGTGGAGCTCCCTATGGAGCCACGAAACGTGTGAGGGGTGTGCCAAAATGGGTGTGGCTGACGCATGCGGGCGCGGGCACTGGGGCCTTCGGTGGAGCTCCCTATGGGGCCACGAAATGGTGTACTGGGTGGGTGAAGAGGAGAGGAGGAGAGGAGAGGAGGAGAGGAGAGGAGAGGAGAGAAGAGGAGAGGAGAGGAGAGGAGAGGAGAGGAATGATGATGGTAATGATGATGATAATGATGATGATGATGACGACGATGATGATGATGATGATGATGATGATGACGATGAGGATGATAGGAGGGGAGAGGAGGCGGAGGAGGAGAGGAGGAAGGAGACGCGGGGCACCGTCTCTTCAAAACGAGGACCCAACACCACAGGATGGTTGGGAAATATTGTAAGAATTTCACGGCTTGAGGGCGGACCGTTTTCAAAATGTGGCTGCGCGCTTAGCGCCGCGCACTTTCGTTCTAATTATAGCCGGAGTGCAGTATCCCCAAACAGGGTTTTTAGACCCACTGCGGTTTCCAAGGTCGATTGCGTGCCCGCCTAGTGCGGGCTGGCATGACATGTTAAAACATGCCTCCTCCTCCTCCTCCTCCTCCTCGTCCACCTCCTCTTCATCCCGAAAGGCATCTCGGAACCCAGAGTTGCGAGGATGTCTCCAGCGTAACGGGCTGGACCACCTCGCGCGCGGCATTTCGGACCCCAGAGTTGCGACGATGTCTCGGGCGAAATGTGCTGCGAGGAAGTCTCAGGCGAAACGGGCCGGACCACCTCGAGCGCGGCGTCTCAGAGCTCCGAGTTGCGGGGGCCTCCTGGTGCCTCCTGGGGCCTCCTGGGGACCTCCTGGGGCTTCCTCCCGGGCCTCCTGTGGCCTCCTGAACTCCACCTGAGGTTTCCTGAAGCATCTTGGGGCTCCCAGGGGGGATATCTAACCTGTGGCCGTTTGGGCCTCTCCAAATACAGGGGGCCACAGGAGCAGGAAAAATCAACGAATCGACACCGGATGTGTATTAACTTGACACGTTCTGATAGAGGGCCTCCTGGGGCCTCCTGGGAGCCTCCTGGGAATCTCCTGCGGACCCCTGGGGCCTGTCCTGGGCGTCCTGCGGCCTCCTGAAGCTCTCTGGGACCTCCCCCTCCTCCTGCCTGCTCCCTCATGCACATCATCCGCCTCCTCCTTCTCCCTTCCATCTCCTCCTCCTCCTCCTCCTCCTCCTCCTCCTCCTCCACCTCCTCTTCATCGCGAACGGCATTTCGGAGCCTAGAGTTGCGAGGATGTCTCCAGCGTAACGGGCTGGACCACCTCGCGCGCGGCATCTCGGACCCCAGAGTTGCGACGATGTCTCGGGCGAAACGTGCTGCGAGGAAGTCTCAGGCGAAACGGGCCGGACCACCTCGAGCGCGGCGTCTCAGAGCTCCGAGTTGCGGGGGCCTCCTGGTGCCTCCTGGGGCCTCCTGGGGACCTCCTGGAGCTTCCTCCTGGGCCTCCTGTGGCCTCGTGAACTCCACCTGGGGTTTCCTGAAGCCTCTTGGGGCTCCCAGGGGGGATATCTAACCTGTGGCCGTTTGGGCCTCTCCAAATGGAGGGGGGGGGGGCACAAGAGCAGGAAAAATCAACGAATCGACACCGGATGTGTATTTACTTGACACGTTCTGATAAGCGGCCTCTTGGGGCCTCCTGGGAGCCTCCTGGGAATCTCCTGGAGACCCCTGGGGCCTGTCCTCCTGAACTCCACCTGAGGTTTCCTGAAGCATCTTGGGGCTCCCAGGGGGGATATCTAACCTGTGGCCGCTTGGGCCTCTCCAAATGGAGGGGGGGGCACAAGAGCAGGACAAATCAACGAATCGACACCGGATGTGTATTAACTTGACACGTTCTGATAGAGGGCCTCCTGGGGCCTCCTGGGAATCTCCTGGGGGCCCCTGGGGCCTGTCCTGGGCGTCCTGCGGCCTCCTGGACCTCTCTGGGGCCTCCTGAGGCTCGCAGGGTCCCATGGAGGATATGTAACATGTGGCCTTCTGGGCCCCCAGGCTGGACCACCTCTTGCGCAGCATCTGAGAGCTCAGAGTTGCGAGAATATCTTGTGCGAAACAGGCCGGACCACCTTGCGCACGGCATCTCAGATCTCAGAGTTGCAAGGATTTCTCAGGCGAGACGGGCCGGACCACCTCGCGCAGGGCATCTCAGAGCTCAGAAGTTCGAGGATGTCTCAGGCGAAACGGGCCGGACCACCTCGCGCGCGGCATCGGGGAGATCAGAGTTTCGAGGATGTCTCAGGCGAAACGGGCCGGACCACCTCGCGCGAGGCATCTTGGAGCTCAGAGTTGCGAGGATGTCTCAGGCGAAACGGCCCGGACCACCTCTCGCGCGGCATCTGGGAGCTCAGAGTTTCGAGGATGTCTCAAGCGAAACGGCCCGGACCACCTCTCGCGCGGCCTCTCAGAGCTCAGATTTAGGAGGATGTCTCAGGCGAAACGCTCAATCCCGGACAACTCAGAAACGAGAGTTGTGAGGATGTCTCAGGCGAAACGGGCCGGACCACCACATTTGTTTGAGGATGTCTCTGCTTAGCTTTCCCTCGGCCGGAATTAGCTTCTATCACAACAGCACCCCGTTCAGCAAGCTGTTTGGGGAAAAAGGTGCACAGAGTTTCGCGGATTGAGGGCAGGTCGTTTTCAAAATGTGGCTCTCGCCTTAGCGACCTTAGCGCCGCGCACATCCGTTGTAACAAATTGCAAGAGTTTCACGGACTGAGTGCGGTTCCTGTTCAACATGTGGCTCTCACCTTAGCGCCGCGCACGTTCATTTCAAACATGTGCAAGAGGTTCACGGCTTCCCATGACCAGCGTACCAGAAATGGTGATCTGGAAAGATTCAGGATTATGAGGGTGTCAAATTGGTTGAATCGCGGTTTTGAAGTCCCAAGAATGACGTTCTGGCGCGATCCATGATCATCTAAACGCAACAGCCAGCTTGATCCGTGGCGTTGGAAACCCGCGTGTTGGCATGCTCCAGGGTCTTCAAACGGTGTCTCCCAACGAGGGAATTCCTTCAGTGGAAATGAACCGCTGTAGGGGCAAATGAAGAGGAAACTTGGAGGGAGGGTGTATTCCAATATAGTTGGTGACTCTTGGGTTTACATTGGCCCTCCTCCTCCTGACCTTTCCCGCCATCCTCCCCGAAATGTTCCTCGAAGGGTTCCCACAACGGCTTGGGGAACACATGGCCCGATGGCTTGGCGGAGCTCTGGCCACAACGTTCGGCCACAAGGGCGATTCCAAAGGCAGGGGGACGGCGGTGATTCGCCGTAGGCGTCTTCGGTACACATGCACATGATCACAACATCCCTACGTTTCCATCTGGATAAAGAGAGAAAGAGAGAATGAGAGAAAGAAAGAGGGAGAGAGGATAATGAACCAACAACAACAAAGCACAAAAACCAACACACACACACACACACACACCGACAAAAAACGAGGGAGGGAGAAGGAAAAGGGGGGAGAGACACAGAAAGGGATAGAGAAAGAGGAAAAGGGGGAAAGATCAAGAGGGGTGGAGTGGAAGCCAAAGCAAGACAGGGGTCATGAAGGGACAATGAGAAGACGCACGCGCCCGCAAGGAGGAAACAGCCGAGCCGGTGTCGGTTGACGCGCCCGGAATGGGGACGATATCATTGGAGACGATGCCCAACAGTAGATGCTGCAATAAATTCGATCACCACCACTGATGAGTACCTTATCGCACTTGACTGGGCGCGGGGTCATTTCCGACCCCCGTGGCTATACTTGTTCAAGCACCGACACAAAATTAAAGAGGGGAGCAGGAGAAGAGCGGTAGAGCTAAAGAAAAGAGGGTAGAGGAGGTACTGGGTCCCGGGAGATCCCAAAAGTCTCTGGACATCTCCTGAGGCCTCTGGAGGGCTCCACAAATCGAAAACAAAACACATAGAACGGAAGACCCAAATGCCGGATGTCTCCGGAGACCAACAATGACCAAAAACCTCCCGCCGTGATGTTTCATTTCACGACAATGGGGTCTGGGTTTTCCCACAACGTCGGATCTCAGATCGGCGACAGTGCCTTCCCAGAAGCCCTCGCGCCTTCTGGATAGTTTCTTGTATCTTCGGGGAGGCTGTGAACCTTCTCAGACAGCCCGAGGCCTTCCGAGCATTCTGACAAGGCCCGCCACCACTCTTTCCCCCCAGGCTCGCCGCCGATGCGTCTTCCGCAGCGTCAAATCTCAGAGGACGAGGTGAAAAATCCCACTTCGAATCGCTCCCATCCCGGACGCCTGCAGTCGAGGCGTGCTCGAGATTCGCCGCGGAAAGCCGCGCTGTGGCGCGATCTACGGACGCAGGGAGGTCACTCCGCGCGCGCCTGTGGTTGCATGGTGCCCCTCCTCCGAGTCCTTGTCGATGTCTCTTCCGCCTCCACCCCCTTTCTGCTCATGCGAAGCTGCTGGCCCGATCCGACGACTCAGACCTTCGGCCATTCCAAGACGAGGTTTGGGCCGACATGCCGCTACAATCACCATTAATGTATCCTGTTCATGCCCCTGGTCCTCGTCGTTTTGTCGGCGCGCGCAAAGGGGCAGGAGGGGGAAGGCTTCTCCTTACATCTATGCACAAGGCCCGCGCCCTTCTAAGAATCCAGGGTGTTTCTAACAAGCCCTCCCCCATACCCCTCTCTGCGCGTGGCTGATCTTGGTCGTTGTCTTTTCCTCCACCTCCCCCTCCTGCTCCTGCTGGTGATCCCCCTCCTCCTCCTGCCCCCACCCCTGCTCCCGTTCCACATCTTCTACAGGGGCGCGCAACTTCGCTCATCGCGCTAGGCGAAGCGCGAATCACTTCGCGCCCTCGCGCCGCCCGCCATGGGAGAAGAGACCAGACAAGACAAGACATCGCAATGGAGCTATGAATCGATAGTACGTCGTTCCATCGCTAAGCTTTGCGCGCTGCTTCGGCAGCTGGACCTCGCTCGAATCGCAGGCGGCCAGGCAGGCCCCGCCCGCGCGGCCCTGTACCAGGCGGCAAACTCTCGGCCGGCGCACACCAGAGAGGGAGCGCCCAGCTTCGGGGACCGGCCTCAACCATCCACACCCTCTCGGACGAACATGATGGGACGAGCAGGGGCCCTGTCAGCCTGCTACTAAGAGGGCGGGGGACAGGAGGGGCAACGGAGTAAGTTGCGGGAGTAGATTTTCCAGGGTGCGATTTGGCTCTTGGCTTTCTTCCCTTCCCTCCCCTCCCCCGCGACCGCGACGACAACGACCCCTGAACGCGGCACGTTGGCACCTGAACCGTCTGCTGAAGCAAGTCCCTCGAAACTTCTCCACGCCGAATCCCACCAGCCCTTTGGGCGTGAGTGGTTTAGAGAGCCCGCTCTGTCCTCAACCACCCTTCTTCCTCTTCGGGGAGGGGTTTACCCCTCCCCCTACCCCCTCCCCCTGGGCCTGGAGAGGGCGCCCCGCGGGTGGTTGGAGGGGTCTTTTTCGACTCCTGGGAGGGCTAAAAAACGACGACCCTCACGAGGATTCTGGCCCCGGGGGGGGGAGGGAGTTTGGCGCCTCAGCTCGTCTTTGAAGCCAAAAACATTGATTTTACTAGGGTGTTGGCCTCACTTTGGCCTTCTGAGGGGGCCGCGTTCATCTTCCCTCATCGCAAAATCATTGATTTTACAAAAGGTGTTGGGCAAATTTTGTCATTCTCAAGGGGCAGCGCTCATCTGCGCTTCTGAGGAGGTCGCAAGAGGCCTCAAGATGGCCCCAAGAGGCCCCCAGGAGGCTCCCAAGAGGCCTCCAAGAGGCCCCCAAGAGGCCCCAAGAGGCTCCAAGAGGCCCCCAAAAGGCCCCCAAGAGGCCCCCAAGAGGCCCCCAAGGGGCCCCAAGAGGCTCCAAGAGCCCCCAAGAGGCCCCACGAGGAGCCCGAACGACTCACACCAGGACGAGAGACCCCAACGACTCACACCACGAGGAGCCCGAACGACTCACACCACAAGGAAGGGCCCGAACGACTCACACCAGGACGAGGCGCCCGAACGACTCACACCACGAGGAGCCCGAACGACTCACACCACGACGCGGGCCCCGAACGACTCACACCACGAGGAGCCCGAACGAGTCACACCAGGAGGAGGGGCCCGAACGACTCACACCAGGATGAGGGGCCCGAACAACTCACACCACGAGAAGCCCGAACGACTCACACCAGGACGAAGAGCCCGAACGACTCACACCACGAAGAGCCCGAACGACTCACACCAGGAAGAAGGGCCCGAACGACTCACACCAGGACGAGAAACCCCAAACGACTCAAATCACGAGGAGCGCTTTCTCTCCCTCCTCCTCCGCCTCGTCCTTCTCCCGCTCCCCCCACAAGGAGGATGTACAAGGAGGCGGGAGGAACAAGGAACAGGGGAGATATGCGGGGCCAAGCGGACACACGCCTGAAAAACACGACTGTCGGCATGCTTCGCAAGAGTTGCTGCTGTGAGATGGGCTGGTGGGGATACGCGAAGCGTAAAGAATTAAGTGTTGCAAGAGAGCCGGGTCATCGAATGCAACATATCACTGGCAGCGTGCGACGGCGGGTGCGACAGTCCCCTGACACTCAAACTCCGTAATCGCTGCAGAGAGTCCACCGATGGTAAAACGTCACTCGGTCTCGCTCTCTGGTGCTCACCCATGTCAACAATTACTAAGGCTGGCACGTCATTCACATCTGGTATGTGTTTTGAGCTGCTAGAACTGGCACCAAGGCTTGACACTCTCGCAGCTGCAAGCAATCACTTGACCATGGCCCCAAAGTTCATGCTCACTTGATCTGGAAACCCAGCCCCCTCTCCGCCTTCTCTACGCCCCGAAAATAATCCTGCAGCGTCGGCCGCCGCACCCTCGCCACCTGATTTGTCCTGCACATTCAGATTGAAGAGAACTCCCCTGCGCTCCACGTTCAGATCGTCGCCCCCCTTGGCCATTTGAGCCTTCTTGCGCTTCGAGTTGGTCGCCGATAGGCCGAACTGCTGCAGAATGTGCTTTTCCACCACCGTCGCGCAGTGCTCCTCGATCACCAAGTGCCCCTCGCGCGGGCGGCTTCCGCGCGCGGCAACGCCGCCTCCGGCTCGCCCGGCGACGCGCGCGAACGGGGCGACGCGCGGCGAGCCTCTCGACTTCCAGCCGGCCTTCTTTTCTCAGTCTCTGCTGACGTCGTCGTAGGTCTATCGCCCGCGATGCAAGCCTGGCCCAGGGCCCAGGGAGCCCGCTCCTCCATCCCGAAATATTGCGAAATGCACTAGTTACCAGCGTCGCCATTCGCCTCTCCAGGCCAGACGCGAACTTCGCCATCCCCTGCGTCAGCAGCCCCGCGTCGCGGGCCTGCGGCCCTGGCGCTTCGAGGCCGCCGTCCAAGCTGGGACAGCGGGCGCCGACGCGCCGCGCAGCGCGCATGGGGGCCAACTCTGGGCGGGGCAGCGCGGTGTCGGGGAGGCTTGACGAGAGGTGGCAAGTGAGACTGCAAATGCAGACGGGGCTCTTGATAGTTGGCGCCGTCGCGCTCGCAGATCGGACACCCGCTGTCACCTGGCTCGGTGAACTGCGCGCTCGGAAAGCCCCCCCCCCCCCAAGGATCGCAAAAACCCTTAAGTAGAACGCTTTGCGCGCGTCGGCTGACGGTGATCTGTGTAGCATACGTCCAATTATACACAACACATGCGCTCGATGGTGTTAGCACGCGCGCAGCGGTGAATACTCTGGGCCATCCATGCCATGGCAGTGAGCGACGACCCCAAGGCCTCGAACTTCGCCCCGCATTCCACCCCGCCCTGAGCGCGCGCAACGGAGGGCTTCCCGAGGAGCGCGCCCTCCACAACCCCCGCCTCCTCGGCGCCCCCCATCGAGTCCAGGCGGGGCGATCTGGCGCGAGTTGGCCCGGGCCCGATACTCAGCGAAGCCCGAGGTGGCGATTTGCGAACCACGCCCCCCCCAAAAAAAACAAAAATCCCCAGGAGGAACGGGCCAGCGCAAGCGGCGAATCCTCGTGACCACGCATCTGGAGATGCCAGGGGGCGCGTTCTGATCGAGGCCACGCGCTGCGGAGCAGGGCTCGCGATCCTCTGATTCGACGACGAGGATGGAGAATGAGACGGCCCAGATCTGCCCATTCATCAGCGGTTGGAGCGCCCATTCCTGGCGCCAGGCAGGTCGACGGGCGCGCAGCTCAACCGGGCCAAGGGCCTCTCGCCAGAAAACAAGAGCCTGCGAATTCGAGAGCTCCTGCTGCCAGGGCTCCATCCACGAGGCAGAGCCGACCATCGAAATGCGGCCCAGCTCGGCAGTGCGAGCGCCCATGCGAAAACATTGGTGACCTCGTCGGTGGTCGCTCATGCAAAAACACCCCACGGCAGACAACGTCGCCCACTAGACCAGCGGCAGGAGGAGAAAAAAGGAAGAAAAGAGGGAGAAATAAAATAAGAAGAAAAAGGGAGAGGGGGAAGAAAAAAAAAAAAAAAAAAAAAAAAAAAAAAAAAAAACGCCTGTTCCAGCGCAGCGGCATGCGCGGCGACCACGCCCCACCCAGGCCGTGGAAGGCTGAACTCGCAGCTGAGATGCGGCGCCCCAGCTCGTGACCCGCGGCCGCGGTCAATGTCGGCGATGCCACTGGCCCGAGAAATCTCGCAGCGTCAACTCCAGCGCCAGCCGCGCGCCGTGCTCTGCCGAGCCACTGCGTGCACGCGGTCGTCTCTGGGCCACGGAAGCGAAAACTCGTCGCACGCTCGCCCCCGTTCTGCTTCGCGCCGGCCACGGCCCAGGCCGCGCCCAGGACGTCGTCTGCCACTGTTTGTTGTTCAACCCGTTCCTTACCTCGCGCATGACACTGCCCACTTGAGAGAGCACAGCGCGAGGAAGGTCACCGGCATGGGCGCGGCAAAAGAGATCAGCCTCGTCATCGTCAGGAAGTGGGCCTCGTAGTGGAGACACCCCAGAACCACGCACGTCGCCGCCGAGGAGAGGAACGCGGGGCGAACGAAGTGGCCCAGGAAGGAGCTCACAATGAACGGATCTCCCAGTCCTCCGACGTTCGGCTTCACGTAGAAGGCGCCCTCGTCGCCCTGCACCTCGATCGCGCCGTCGCGGTTGCGGCTCTCGCGCAGCGCCCAACCCCCTGGCGTCGCAAAATCCCCCGCCGTCGAGTCGAACGCCGCCGAGGAGACGCCGCCGAACGAATTGGATATATCCTTCATCGCGTCGGCGAAACTCACGTTCGACGGTCGCAATCTCCAAGACAAGCACTGCGCAACAAAGATAACTCCTCCTCGTCGCTTGCGCGTTGCAAAACCACGCGCCTGATGCGGGGCTCGCGCGTTCAGGCGCCCTGCAAAGAAAACCCGGCCACTGGGCGGCAGCGCGCGCGTAACTCGATTGCCCAGAGCTCCCATCTTCGAGCTACCTTTCTCGACCCCATGCCCCAGGACCAATAGTGCGGGGCCAAATCTGTTAGTCTAATATCGGCCAATCCTAGCAGCCCATGTTCATTGGAAATGTCCATCTGCACTTCCCCCAAATCACATCCAAGCCCCGCGCGCTCGGCATTCGTAGACTCGTCGGCGGAGGAACAAAAGGTCCCGCGCTTCTGCAGGCGCAATGCCCGCAGGCACGGCCCCCCTCTTTGTCGTCTTCCGAAAATATTGGATGGACCAGCGCTGTCCCGAGCCGGCCGGCAAACGCGCCCGCTGACTTCCCAGGCTGGCAGGACCGTCGCGCTGTCTCCTCTCCTCGCCCTAATCTACCTCGTTGGCCCTCGCGCCGCCCAGACCCCCCTCCAGCTTCCAAACGTCGAGCCGCGCCTCCTTGCAAGCGTGGCCATGCCGAGTCTGCTCCCATCGCGATGCCTAGCGCCAGATGAACAACGAGAGGTTTGGCGAGAAAGGCGGGCGGCCTCATGCACGCGGCGACCTCTCCAAGCCGCCCGAACCTGTTCCAGCAGCAGCTCCGTCGCCTGCATCGCCGACGTTCTGCGCTGCCGCTGAAACGCCCGAGAAATTTTCTCAAGTGCTGGTCGGTCTCGTTCAGTCGGTCACTTAGCTCTGCAGAGGTGCGAGGCGCGCCCCCCGCTCCGTTCGACGCCAAGACCCCATCACATTCGGTAGCTGAAATAGCCCGACCCACCGAGAGTGCCAGCCGACGCCGAAACGCCATCCCAACCGGTAACTGAAGTAGCTACACCAGCCGAGAGGGAATGAGAGATCGAGGGAGCCACGCGTCCACGAGATCGTCGAAGTTCTGCCCGTAGCTCAAGTAGACGTCGACGTTCAGCGCAGTATGCCTTCCTTGGTGCATGCGGTGCTTGCGAATTGGTGGTCGCCCCCGACGACGCCACTTCTCAAGAGTTTCCCAATACTCACCGGGGGCGTCTTTCTTGGCAAATACTCGTAAATGTCCCTCGTTGCCAGTGAGCTGGGTAGTTGCGACTCTGAGGAACATTTGCCTCTTCTCGCTTCGTAGGATTGCCGCGATCATCGCATCGCCGCTGTGCCTCGGTGGAAGTGCAGGTGGGAGGGCGACCGCATCCTTCTCGTAGCTGAGCTCCAGCACGACAGGGATCTGATCCATCGGCTGAATACCTCGAATCGGTTGAAGCTTGTCTCCGAGATCACGGACGAGATGACTCTCCAACCAGCCACGAGGAAGAAACCAATAAGCATACTGCCTGTGGGCGGTGTAGTGGGCGACAGAAAATGTGAGCAAAAGGGCTGTAGGAGGTCGCCGAAATTAACTTCTGCTCAAAAAGCGAATGTCGGACTGCTTCTCCTGCGCCGTTGCGCGTATGCTCTCGGGATCGAGTGGGCCCCAACGCCCCGCAAGGCGGTTCAGTCCATACTCCAGCTCTCACCTGCGCCCTGATACCGTAGTTGGTGCCCCAGTGGAACAAAGGATGAGTGCGGCATGGGAGCGCCAGTAGGACTGAGCGCCAGCAGCGTGTAAGTGGTGTTTTCACCGTCGCATGGTACACTCCATGTTCCTTACACGACCGAAGCTGAGGAGGATAGCAAAGCACCCCGTATGTGATGCCGATTTCCCTTCTGAATGCGAACCGCCATGCCACGGCCAGCCAACTGCTTGGGTGGGACCCACGTCAGTCGAATATGTCGGTCGGTGAGGCCCTTTCTCAAGAGAACTGAATAGCCCGTCGCCGCCGTCGTGAGGGGACTAGGCTGGTGAACTGCCTCCTGAATAATTCGTCCAGCGATTCTGCTTCGAAGAATACCTTCGGCCTTTCGGCACACAACCTGTGTGCCACGCAAGAGCACCGCGTCATAGGTCGCTGTCTGGAAAAAGAGTCTGCTGTCTGGAAAAATATCCGGCTATCTCAAACCACTCGCCCGCAGCGCACATCGGGTTGTATCCTATCATTCTCATCGCGGTGCCTGCACTTGGCGCCACCTGCCTCGAATGGCAGGCGCCGAGGCCGTCACAGAAGCAACGGGCCGTGCTGCGCGGCGGTGGTGAAAGCCCCCCCCCCTTCTGGCGAAATGCTCGAGCGAAGGGGGCTCCAGCAAAGAAGAGGATGAGGAATCGGAGCCAAACCACGAAGCGCGAGTAACTTCGCGCCCTCGAGGGCACCCTTGTTCCAGATACCTTCTCCTGGCGACGACTCAAGCCTGGAAGTGTGCGACTTCGCTACTGGATCTACCAGCCCAGATCAAGTTTGTAGGGATCTCTATCAAATTCTATGGGGTGGACTTTGAGATCTTCGGTTGGGTTGGAAATGGAGTGGCCATGAGGCGTGTGTGTGAGCGCCCAACGCATCTCCGTCCACACCTCCCCCTGCTCCAATCAGCACGGAGCAGTGGGAGACGACTGAACGCGCCGCGGCTTCGGTCGCAGGAGAGGAGAGCGACACAACGACGACTACCGCCGCCGCGGCCGACGACGACTCCACAACGGCGACGACGACGACAAAGGCGAAGACGACGAACAGGACTACGACGTGGACGCGGACGGGGGCGACGAGGGCGACGGCGGCGACGACCATCACGACGACGACGACGACGACGACGACGACGACGACGACGACGACGACGACGACGACGACGACGACGACGACGACGACGACGACGGCGGCGGCGGCGGCGGCGGCGGCGGCGGCGGCGGCAGGCGCCGGCCCAGTGAGCTGCACCACGCTCGCCGCTACAGCCGCACCGCCGGCGGCGCCGCGGCCTGTGCGGGCCGCCGCGGGGGCGGCGCGGCGGGACCGCGCTGCGGCGCGGGGTGGTGCAGCTGCGGAGCGGCGGGCTGCGCCTGGGGCGGCACCCGCAGGTGCTGCAGGCCCGGCGCCGCCCCGCCGGCCGCGGCGCCGCGGCCGCGGCGCTGGGGCGTGGCCTCCGGAGGAAGGGAGAACAGTGGCCAAGACACCAGCAGAGGCCCCCAGAACGGGGCCCAAGAGGCCTCCCAACGGCCCCCGAAGAGGTCCTCCGCGACATCCGTACCAACATCCTGGAGGCCTACGACCCGCAATCAAAGGACGGTGGCGAAATGGGCCGAATGTCATTAAACCTGGACCGGGACGGGAACGGAAAGAGCGCCGCAGGAACTGGCCCGAGAGGGCTTATGGCACCCTTCGCTCTGGGGAGCCTTGGCGTGAAGAGCTTGCTGCGGCACCGCTCTGTTGGGAGCCCTGGTGTTCAGAGACTTCCACGTGACCGCTCGCTCTTGGGTGCCTTGCTGTTCAGAACCTTTTACGTCACCGCGCTCTGGGGAGCCTTGTTGACTACAGCTGGTTTCGTTACTGTTCGCCGTTGGGGGCCACGGTGTTAATTGCATGGCGTCTCTGGGGTGTCTTGGGAGTCTTCTGGGGGTCCTCTTGAGAGCCGTTCTGGGACTCTTGGGCCGTCTGGGGGCCAGCCCAGTCCCCACACCCGAGTGGCTCAGTCCCCACACCGTCTCTTCGGGCCCTCTTGGGAGCCTCTTGGGGCCCTCTTGGGGCTCTCCTGGGGCCCTCTTGCAGGTGGCCCCAGCATCGAATCGGAAAGCCGAATCGGATCGACCCGAAAATCGAATCGGCAGAAGTCGGCAACCAAATCGAAACCGACAGAAGTCGGCAAAGCCGAAGCCGAAGCAGTCGGAAACCAGATCACGGCAAGCCGGATCGGAATCAAAACCGGAAGGCCGGGAAGGTAAAGGAGGAAGTGGTAGGAGGATTGGCCGTCCCATCCAGGGAGGGAGGGAGGAAGGGACCCCTCTCGCTGTCCCCTCCCGCTGTCCCCCCCCGCTGTCCCCTCCCACTGTCCCCTCCCCCAGTGTCCCCTCCACCAGGGTCCCCTCCTGCACTGTCCCCTCCCGCTGTCCCCTCCCCCGCTGTCCCGTCCCACTGTCCCGTCCCGCTGTCCCCATCCCCCACTGCCCCCCCCCACTGCCCACTCCACTGTCCCCTCCCGCTGCCCCCCCCGCTGTCCCCCCCGCTATCCCCTCCCGCTCCCCTCCCGCTGTCCCCTCCCGCTGTCCCCTCAAAACTGCCCCTCCCGCTGTCCCCTCCCGCTGTCCCCTCCCACTGTTCCCCCACTGTCCCCTCCCACTGTCCCTCCCCACTGCCCCCTCCCCACCTGCTACCCGCAACCCCCTCCCACTGCCCCATTCCCCACTGCCCCCTCCCACTGTCACCCCCCACTGCCCCCTCCCCCACTGGCCTCCCGCTGTCCACTCCACTTTCCCCCCCCACTGTCCCCTCCACTGTCGCCTCCCGCTGTCCCCTACATGTGTTCCCTCCCAATCCCCTCCAGTCCCTCCCACTGTCCCCTCCGCTGTCCCCTCCCGCTGTCCCCTCCCGCTGTTCCTCCCGCTGTCGCCTCCCCCACTGTCCCCTCCCACGCTGTCCCCTCCCCCACTGTCCCCTCCCGCTGTCCCCTCCGCTGTCCCTTCCCACTGCCCCCCCCGTTGTCCCCTCCCACTGTCCCCTCCCCTCCACCAGGGTCCCCGCCTCCACTGTCCCCCCGCTGTCCCGTCCCGCTGTCCCCTCCCCCGTTGCCCCCTTCCACTGTCCCGTCCCGCTGTCCCCATCCCCCACTGTCCCCTCATACTGTCCCCTCCCACGCTGTCCCCTCCCACTGCCCCCCCCCGCTGTCCCCCCCGCTATCCCCTCCGCTGTCCCTCCCCGCTGTCCCTCCCGCTGTCCCCTCCAAGTCCCTCGAAACTGTCCTCTCCCGCTGTCCCCTCCCGCCGTCCCCTCCCACTGTTCCCTCCAGGTGTCCCCTCCCCCCACTGCCCCCTCCCCCACTGCTGTCCTCTCCCGCAGCCCCCTCCCACTGCCCCATTCCCCACTGTCCCCTCCCACTGTCCCCCCACCCTGTCACCCCCCACTGCCTCCTCCCCCACTGGCCCCTCCCACTGTCCCCTCCTGCTGTCCCCTCCCACTGTCCTCTCCCACTGTCCCCTCCAGCGTCCCCTCCCACTGTCCCCTCCCACTGTCCCCTCCATCTGTCCCCCCCTGTCCCCTCCCGCTGCCTCTCCCGCTGTCCACTCCACTTTCCCCCCCTACTGTCCCTCCACTGTCCCCTCCCCCGTCGCCTCCCGCTGTCCCCTCCACTGTGTCCCCTCCCACCCACTGTCCCCTCCCGCTGTCCCCTCCCCCGCTGTCCCCTCCCGCTGTCCCCTCCCCCACTGCCCCCTCCCACTGTCCCCTCCCGCTGTCCCCTCCCACTGCCCCCTTCCTACTGTCCCCTCCCGCAGACCGTGGCTGCACCAGGGTGCGTTTGGGCAAGAATTTCGAAGCGGCTCCAGCCGTGGCCACGAGGAAGGCGCTCCTCCGTGTTCCCCCGTCCCTTCACGGACCCTTCCCAGCGAGGGCGGTGAGGGCGGCGAGGTCACCTCCCCAGCGAGGGCGGCATCGGAGAAAGGCCGGATCGACAGGAAATCGGCCGAGGCCGGATCGGGCGAAGCCGAAATCGGAAGCGCAAATCGGAATCTCCGGATCGAGCCCGTTCGAATCGGCAGCCAAGGAAATCGGTCCGATTCGAGCCGGAGGAGTCGGAAAGACCCCTGCTCTTGGGGCCCTCTTGTGCCCTCTTGGGCCGTCTCGGGGCCAGCCCAGTCCCCACACCCAAACGGCTCAGTCCCCACACCGCCTCGTCGGGCCCCCATTGGGAAGCCTCTTGGGAGCCTCTTGGGGCTCTTTTGGGGTCGTCTTGGGGCCCTCTGGGGCTGTTTTGGGTCGGTGTCCTCTTGGACCGTTGTCGGCCCCTTTGGGGGGCCTCTGGGGCCGTCGTGGGACGAGCGTTGGGGCCTCGTGGGCCGTGTTGGGGTTCCCTGGGCCCGAAAAGGCGAGAACCCGAAAAAGCTTCAAAAGCCCTCGGAAAATCCATGTTTTGGGGCTCCTGAGGCCCTCTCGGGGGCATCTGGAGCTGTCTCGAGGCTCTCTTGGACCGTCTGGAAGCCGTCTGAGATTATATTGGGGCCGTCTTTGGGTCATTTCGTTGACCTTTGTGCCGTCTTGGGGCCCTTGAGCGGCTTCCTGAACAAAACATTAGGAAACGGGCCATGGAAGGCTCCCGCGAGCCGCTTCACTCGACAAAAAAACATGAAACGCCCCCTGGCCATTAACGCCCAGTCTCGCGCTCCTCGCCCCTCCCCTGGACCCCTCCCTAGAGGGCTTCGCCCCAACTCAACGTCATCACTCGTACCTCGCTCTTTCTGTTACCTGGGCCAGCACGGGAACGGAAAGAGCGCCGCAGGAACTGGCCCGCGATGGCTCATGGCACCCTTTGCTCTGGGGAGCCTTGGCGTGAAGAGCTTGTTGCGGCACCGCTCTCTGTTGGGAGCCCTGGTGTTCAGAGACTTCCACGTGCCCGCTCGCTCTTGGGTGCCTTGCTGTTCAAATCTCTTTCCGTCACCGCGCTCTGGGAAGCCTTGGTGTTCAGAGCTTGTTACGCCACCGCTCACTATGGGGAGACATGGTGTTACTTGGCGGCGTTTCTGGGGCTTGTTGGGAGTCTTTTGGTGGCCCTTGTGGACAGTCTTGGAACCTTTGGGCCGTCTTGGGGCCAGCCCAGTCCCCACACCCAAGCAGCCCAGTCTCCACATCGCCTCTTCGGGCCCTCTTCGGAGCCTCTCGGGGCTGTTTTGGAGCTCTCGTGGATTGGGCCCCTCTTGGGCCGTTGTGGGGCCCTCTGGGGCCGCCTGGGGGTCATCTTGGATTGTTTTCGCACCCTTTTGGGTCCCCTGGACCCGTCTGGGGACGATCTTTGGGACCTCTTGGGCCGTCTGGGGCCCTTCTGGGCACGAAAAGGCGACAACCCCAACAAACTTGAAACATCTTTGGAACCAAAAAATGTTGTTAGCCTCCTGAGGCCCTCTCGGGTGCCCTCTTGAAGGCCATTTTGGGACTCTTGGCCAGTCTGGAGGCCAGCCCAGTCCCACACCCAAGCAGCCCAGTCCCCACACAGCCTCTTCGGGCCTCCATTGAGAGTCTCTTGGGAGCCTCTTGGTGCTCTCTTGGGGCCGTCTCGGGGCCCTCTGGGGCTGTTTCAGGGCCCTCTTGGGCCGTCTGGCCCTCTTGGACCTTTGTAGGCCCCTTTGGGGGGCCTCTGGGGCAGTCTTGGGACGAGCTCTGGAACCTCGTGGACCGTGCTGGGTCCTTCTGGGCCCGAGAAGACGAGAACCCTACAAATCTTCAAAAACCAAAGGAAATACATTATGTTTGCCTCTCGGAGCCCTCTTGGGGAGCCTCTTGGGGACCTCTTGGGGCGTCTCGAGGCCTCCTTGGACCGTCTTGCGGCCATCTGAGGTCATCTTGGGTTGGTCTTGGACGGTCTTGGGGTTTCATGGAGCGCTCTTGGGCCGTCTTGGAGCCCTCTTGGACCCCTCAGGGGGGGGGGGCGCTTCTTGATCCTTCTTGGGCGCCTCTTGGGCCGTCTGGGGGGGGCGTGGTCATAACGCCCGGTATCGCACGCCTCGCCCCTCCCCTGGACCCCTCCCTAGAAGGCTTCGCCCCAACTGAACGTCATCACTCGTGCCTCGCTCTTTCCGTCACCTGCTTGGCATAGGGACGGAAAGCGCGGGCCTTTTCTGTGAGGGCGCGAGGTCGCTGGCTAGTGCCTTGGAGCCCTGCTGGTGCGAAGACTTTGGCAAAACATACCAAAATCTAGCAAGAAGACTTGCGAAAATCAATGAATGTTGTAGATCTGGGCCTTCCTGGGGGTCCTTGTGGGGCTCGTTGGGCCGTCTTGGGGCCCTTGTGGGCCGTCCTGGGACCTCTTGGGCCGTCTTGGCGGGTCTGGGGGCACTCCTGGGTCCCCTTGGGGACCTCCTGTGGCCGTCTTGTGGCCCCCAAGGGCCTCTCTGGGCTATCTTGGGCCGTCTTGACGGCCACATGGGCCGTGCTGGGAGCCTCTGGGGCCGTCTTGGGGCGGTCTTGGGGGCCTCCTGTGCAGTTTTGGACGCTACGAAAACCAAAGAAGCGAGCATGCAAAAAGTTGAAAGGGATGGGGCGATTTTTGCATCTTGGAGGTCCCCTTTGGGGGCCTCTTGGGGCGTCTTGGAGCCTTTTGGGCTGTCTTGAAGACATCTTGGGCCCTCTTGGATCGCTTTTGGGCCGTTTTAGGGCCCTCTTGGACCTCTCCGTCGCCATCTTCGGCGCTTTTGGGGCCGTCTTGGGCCGTCTTGGGGTCCTCTTAGGCACTCAATAGGCTGACTTGGGCCGTCTTGGGCCAAAAATGCCCGAACATTTTGCCATTAGAACCTGGGGTTCCCGCTGTCTACCCCCCCACACCCCACTTGGTGTTTCTCCCGACTAGCGGATCGCGACGCTACGCGCGCTTTCACCTGGGCCGGAACGGGAACGGAAAGAGCGGACAGGAAATTGCTCGAGATGGCTCACGGCACCCTTCGCTCTTGGGAGCCTTGGTGGTAAGAGCTTGTTACGGCACCGCTCGCTCTTGGGAGCCTTGGTGTTCAGAGACTTTTACGGTGCCACTCGCTCTTGGGAACCTTGGTGTTGAGAGTTGTTTACGTCACCGTTCGCGCTTGGGAGCCTTGGTGTCACACGTCACCGCTCGCTGTTGCGAGCCCTGGTGCGAAGAGCTTTTTGCGTTCCCGATCGCTCTTTTATTTGGCGTCCCTGGGCAGACGAGGTCTTTTCGGAGCCCTTCTGGAGCCCTTTTGGGCAATTTGGGGACCCTTTTGTGCCGTCTTGGGGCCCTTTTGGGCCGTCTTGGGGCGTCTTGGAGACCGTGGACTGTCTTGGGGCTCTCTTGGCAGCCTCTTGGGGCCCTCTCGGGAGCCTCTTGGGGGCCTCGTGGAGCTCTCCTGGGGCAGTCTTGGGGCCCGCTTGGGCCCTTTGGGGGCCCTCTTGGGCCATCTTGGGGCCCCCTTGGGCCGTCATGGGGTCCTCTTGGGGGCCGCTTGGGTCGTCTTGGGGCGATGTCTGGGGCCTCTTGGCCTGTCTTGGACCGCGTAACAACAGAAAAGGCGGACATGCTGAAAATGTACGTTTTCCGTCTGGAGGCCGTCTGAAGCTCTCTTGGGGCCGCCTTGGGGCCCTCTGGGGCCGTTTGGGGTCCCTCTTGGGCCGTCTCGGGACCCTCTGGCCGGTCCACTCGAACAAATGTAAAGAAACAGGCCATGGGAGCCGCCCAGGAGCCGCTTCACTCGAAAAAGTACAAGGGAAGCGCCCCACGGGCGGCCATTAGATACCATACTTTCGGCCCTCGCCCCTCTCCTGGACCCCTCCCTAGAGGGCTTCGCCACACACAGGAACGTCATCACTCGTACCTCGCTCTTTCTGTTACCTGGGCCAGCACAGGAATGGAAAGAGCGCCGCAGGAACTGGCCCGCGATGGCTCATGGCACCCTTTGCTCTTGGGAGCCTTGGCGTTCAGGGCTTCTTGCGTCACCGCTCTCTAGCTGTTGGGAGCCCTGGTGTTCAGAGACTTCTACGTTGCCGCTCGCTCTTGGGCGCCGTGCCGTTGAAAACCTTTTACGTCGTCGCGCTCTGGGGAGCCTTGTTGTTCACAGCTTGTTACGGCATTGTTCACCGTTGGAAGCCACATTGTTCCTTGGCGTCTCCGGGGCTTGCTGGCAACCCTCTTGAGGACGTGTTGGGACTGTTGGGCCGTCTTAGGGCCAGCCCAGACCCCAAACCCAAGCAGCCCAGTCCCTATAGCGCCTCTTCGAGCGCTCTTGGGAGCCTCTTGGGGCCCTCTTGGGGCTCTATTGGAGCCCTCTGGGGCCGTTTGGGGCCTTCTTGGGCCGTCTGAGGGCCCTCTCGGACCGTTTTCGGTCCCTTTGGGGGACCTCTGGGGCCGTCTTGGGACGATCTTGCGGGCCTCTTGGGAAGGGAAACACATGTGTTTAGCCTCCTGAAGCCATCTCGGGGGCTCTCTGGAGGGCCTCTGGAACCGTCTTGAGGCTCTCTTGGGCCAGCCCAGTCCCCACACCCAAGCAGCCCAGTCCCCACGCCGCCTCTTCGGGCCCTCTTGGGCCGTCTGGGGGCCCTCTTGAACCGTTTTCGGATCCCTCCTTCTCCTCCTCCTCCTCCTCCTCCTCCTCCTCCTACTCCTCCTCCTCCTCCTCCTCCTCCTCCTCCTACTCCTCCCCCTAATCTTCCTCGCCATCCTCCCCCAAGCGTTCTCCGAAGGGTTTCTACAACGGCTGGGGGAACATATGACCCGATAACTTGGCAGAGCTCTTGCCACAACGCTCGGCCACATGGGCGATTCCAAAAGGCAAGGGGCGGCGGTGACTCGCCGTAGGCGTCTTCGATAACCGTGGCCAAGATCGGTGCCGCTCTCGCTCGTCGGCCATCTTGGTCGGCGTCGCGTCGTCACCTCGTGGATCATCATCGCGCATCGGCGACGGCCGGCATGGACCATGACCAAGATCGGCGTCGACAGGATCCCGCGGCGTCTCGATCGGGGTCACCGTGCTTCTTCCCTCGGGCCTGGCACTGCAGCACCCGCGCCAAGTCCTCCCCGACCAGCTTCGAGAGGCCGCCCCAGAAGCCCTCCTGCGACCGCGCGCATAGGGGGATGGGAAGACGGAGCAGGAGGGGAAGTGATGAAGATCCTCTTCGATCCCTCTCCTCCTCCTCCTCCTCCTCCTCCTCCTCGACCTTCCTCCTTGATATTCCTCTTCGATGCTCTTCCTCGATCTTCAAACACGATTCTCCTCCTCGACCCTCCTCCATCAACCTTGTCGCCCCTCCTCCTCCTCCTCCTCCTCCTCCTCCTCCTCCTCCTCCTCCTCCTCATGCTCCTCCTCCTCCTCCTCCTCCTCCTCCTCCTCCTCCTCCTCCTCCTCCTTGGTCCTCCTCCTCCTCGGTCCTCCTCCTCCTCCTCCTCAAGCTCGCGGGGATGCTACGCAGGTAGCAGCCTGCGGACCTCGTTCTGGCCCCCTCGCCCCCTCTCGAGGAAGAGAGGCCAGCATGAGCATGAACTTCCGGAGGTCCGCGCGGACTTCCCAGATCGGCGCGAAGCGCGCCAGGGGCGGCGCCGGAGGCGCCGCCGGGGAGGGCCCAGCGGAGCTCAGAAAGCATCATCAGGACGTTTGTTTCCCCCGTTGACCCCCGGGAGCCACGCCCCAATGAGCACCGTTCAACCAAACCATATCCCTTCTGGCATTGCGTTGGCCCCACTGGCTGACTTACCCTTGCTCATGCCACGTACCAATGAGCACCGCTCAACCGATCCCTATCCCAATCTGGCGCAGCATTGGCCCCACGTGCCGACTTGCCTGTTCCCTTCGAGTTTCTCGGGGCCTGTCCGCACTTTGGGGGGTGTGGCCATTTGGGGCTGAAATACCGTGGCCCAGTGGGGTTGGGGTCGGTGGTGGTAAGGTTACGGTTTGTGCACAGACAGCCCCCTCAGGTACATGGTCCCAACTGGCCTGAACAAGCTCCCCGAATAACTCAGGGCAATCTCAACACCCACCGCCTTTGGGGCCTTCTCGCGGGACCTGTTGAAGCCAACTAGGACTACCTGGTGGCGCTGTCCGTGCGCAGCCCGTAATTTGGCCAATTGATGAAACGATGGTGAAATATTGTTGTTGATGATGACAGTGTGATGGTGGTGACGATGTAATGATGACGACGGTGGTGATGATGATGGTAATGATGGTGCTGGCGAAAATGATTGTGAGGGCGCTGGTGATGATGCTGGTGATGATGAAGGTTGATGGTGGTGATGGCGGTGATAATGATGATGGTGATGGTGATGATGATGGTGGTGGTGATGGTGGTGTTGATGATGAATATTGCGATGGTCCCGATGATGGTGATGATGGTGGTAGTGCTGATGGTACAGAAAATGATAATGGTGGTGGTGATGGCGGGGGTGATGGTGATGATGGTGGCAGGGATGGTGATGGTGATGAAGATGGTGGCGGTGGTAAAAATGATGATAATGGTGTGTGGTGATGATGATGACGGTGGTGATAATGATGGTGTTGATGGTGGTGGCGACGGTGGGGGTGATTCGGCTGCTGATGGTGATGGTGCTGGTGATGACAGTAACGATGATGATGATGATGATGCCGATGATGCTGCTGCTGGTGATGATTGTGACGCTGATGACGATGCAGATGGTGATGGTGATGATGATGATGATGATGATGATGATGATGATGATGATGATGATGGTGGCCCGCGCATCAACGACACGGCGAAAGGGCAACCCTTTGCGCTGCAGCGTCGTCGTCTTCCTCCTCCTCCTCCTCCTCCTCCTCCTCCTCCTCCTCCTCTTCCTGTTCCTCCTCTTCCTCCTCCTCTTCCTTGTCGTCGCCGCCGCCGCCGCCGCCGTCATCGTCGTCGCCGCCGTCCTTACCGATAGGGGCCACCCTGTGTCCTCACCGCTAGCCGCGGCGCCGACGCGCCCTGCTTCCGCGGCCGCGGCGGCTCCGCCAGGCGCGCCCGCCGCCGCGCCGGGTTCAGCGGAGGCGGCGTCTTCTGGGCGGCACGCCCTTTCGGGCAGCGGATGGAAGGGACGAGGGAAAGAGCGAGCAAAGGGAGACAGAGGGGGGAGAGGAAAGAGACAGAAGGGGAGAAGGAGCGATGGGGACGAGGGAAAGAAAAGAAGAGAGACAGAGAGAGAAAGAGAGAGAGAGAGCGCGAGAGAGAGAGAGAGCGAGAGAGAGAGAGAGACGCAGAGAGGGAGAGAGAGAGAGAGAGATCGGACAATTGAACGGGAGTTCCGTCGACAGCCGGCTACTGCGGTAGCCGAGGTCGCCATCGCACTCCCGGCGGTGGTGCGCGCCCTTAAGTGCGGGGAGCGTTGAAGCAACCGCGCCCCGGCGCAAAGCGACTGAGGCAAGTGGCGGGGAGCTGAACAGGCTTGCGAGGGGCGCCTCGGCGCCGCAGCCCTCCGGCGGCCGAAGGGGCCGCTGTCGCCGAGGCCGCTGGAGCGGTCGACCTCGGCGCGGCCGACGAGCGCGCGCGATCGGCCGATCCGGGCGAGAAAACCTGGCGGCATCCCCGAAAGAGCGCAGGAGCGGGCGTTCACGGCCTCAGGCACGGCCCAGCGACTGCGCCGCGGCCGCGCCCGATGCGGCCCTGCCCAGGCAGCCGGATGGCGCCGAGGATAATGAATTGAAGCGGCGCGCGAGGACTCCCTGCCGTTGCCCGCTGCCGCGCTCGCCATCCTGGCGGCGCTCTCGAACGGCCTGGCGAAAGTTCGCGCAATGCCTCCGCTGCCCCGTTCGCAGTGCCGGCGGCGCTCGCCTCTGCCGCGTCCGCGACTCCAGCGGTGTCCTCCGCCGCCCCGCTCGTCATTCCAGCGGCGCGATCCATGGCCGCTTCCGCATCTGCAACGGCGCCGCCCAACTACCGCGCTGGCCATTGCAACGGCGTGGCGCGCGCCATCGCTGCGATCGCAAATCCAATGGAGGCGCTGCCGCGTCGCTCCGCGGCGCCGCGCGCTCATCGCGCGGGCTTGCCCAGCGAACGCACAAAAGCGAATTTGCCCTCCAAAAAACATCCGGCCGCCGCGGAATGCGGCGACGTGGCCAGAGGGGCCGCAAAGGCGACCGCAGGGTTGCCGGAAGGCGCGCAGGGCGCTTCAATGGCCATAGCCACGAGCACAAGCCGGGCTCGCGACCGCAGGGGGCACGGCCCGCCGACCGCGTCTGGGCAGGGAGCGCACTGGGAACATCGCCCCTGGGCCCGACATGTCCCCGTCAGCAGCGCAGCGAAAGCAGCGGGCAGCAGCGGCTCCAAAAGTCAATATTTGGCGCGTTATCTGGGGCGGCTGACGCGAGCCAGGCAAGATCGCTTCGGCGGGGGCGGCGCGAGCCAGGCTGAATTTGGTCGGCGGTGGCGGCGCGAGCCAACCAAAGGGATCTCGGGCGCGACGCGAGCGCGTCGTTGATGGCGTCGGCGCCGCGCGTCTCGACAGCGACTGTTCTGGCGCGACCGCGGCATCAACCGCGCAAAGCGCCCGGGACTGTCCCGGCGGGCCGGCCCGAAGCTCGCGCGAATAGCGTCGCCGGCCCTTTTAGGCGCGGGCGTCGCACAGCGGCCCCTCTCCCACTCTCTTCTTCCCCGTCGGGGAGGGCCCCACCCCCGCCCCATCCCCGGGAGCATGGGCGGGATGGCGCGAGCCGTCACAGCGTCCAAGATAATACAAGATGGCTCCAAGAGGGACTAGGGAGAGCCCAACATGGCCTCCAGCATGGCCTAAGCTAGCGCAGAATCGCTCAACTGAAGCCCCAATACCGCTTCAAGATAGGCCCACGTGGGCACGCAGCCTACAGAGGGGGCCCACAGGAAACCCCACTCCTGCAAAAACTTACAGAACCTCAGCGATTTGCGCCTTCTCGCCCGTTCGTTTCCGACGGGCTTCGGAGGCCTCAAGATGGCTCCAAAATGGCTCGAGAGGGCACCGAGAGAAGCCCGAAACGACCCCCCAACTTCCCCAGGAGCGCCCGAGAGCGCTCTTGGGGGGCCCAGGAGGGGCGCAATGATATTAGGAAGCCCCTTTCCTTGATCGATGTCCTCCAATCTGGCTCCAAGATACCATCCAAGGCACCCGGCGAGAGTGCCCCCAGCTGCCCCCCGGAAGCGGCCGAGCGGCCCCGAGGGGCCTCCTGGGGCCCCCCCTGGAACATTCCTGTAGCGATCTCGAGGCAGTTTTCAAAGCGCGCCCCAAAGTGGCGCCCTCTGCAAGCTCCCCAGGGCCTTCCATCGCTGTCTTGGCGGCCCCAGGGGGTGGTCCAAGGGGCGTCGCCAGGTGGGGCCCCAAGGCGAGCCCCAAGAAGAACCCGAGAGAACTCCGCTATACCCAAATGCCAAACTCATCGCGTAGAGTTCTGATCCCAGGTCTACGCGGGGGCCCGAAGACGGCCTCAATAAGGCCCCGAGAGGGCCGCGAGAGAGGCCCGAGAGGGCCGCCAGAAAGCTTGAAAAAGGCACCAAGAGAGGCCCAAGAGGTCCCCGAGAGGGCCTCACTATGGCCCCAAGCACGCCCAAAGACGGCTCTTGGGGCCCCAAAAGGGTGCCAAGAAAGCCGCGAGAGATCTTCGCACAGCATCTCAAGAAACCCCTAGCGCCAATTATGCGGCGGACGCATTGCATAACCAACTTGGCCCCGAGGGAACGCTCCGCGGGCCCGAGCGCCAGTGGGGCCCAGGACGGCCCGAAGAGGGCTCGCAGAGGGCCCCAAGAGATACCTAATATGACCACACGGGAGCCCCAACATGGCCCCGAGACGGCCCTCCGACGATATCACACCAACAGCCCAAAAATGTCATGCGCATGATTTCGCGCGGGGTCAAGCGATATCCTCGCAAGAGCCTTCTCGGTGGGGCCCTCGTGAAATCTCCGTTAGGGCCCCGAGCCCCCTTGAGGTCTTGGGCCCCGCGAGACCGAGCCGAGACGGGCCTCCACGCTGTTCCCCAGAAAGTCCCGTTGGACAGCCCAGGGGCTCCTCTTGCGCCCTCAGTGGGCCCCGAGATATCTCTGAAAGCGCCCCGAGAAGGTCCCCAAGGCAGCCCCCAGCGATATCGCACCTAGGGCCCAGCGATATCGCGCGCATGATATCGATCGCCAGGGTGGCCAAAAATGATGCCATACCAAAGGCCCGGTTGGAGTTTCCTCTGGGCACTTTTGGAGCCCAAGAGATCGCCCCGAAAACGAGCCCCCAGGCTGCCCCCCAAAGGGGGGTGCCGGGGGCCAGCCAAGAAGCCCCCCTCGGGAGCCCTCGCGGGCCTTTGGGGTCGGGGCCCTCCGACGCCGCTTCGGAGGGCCCTGGGGGGGTTCAACGGGGGCCCGGGCGGAGTGAGGATCACAAGTACCCATGGGAACCAATGCATTTCATGCGTTTTGACCGGCGCCAGAGAATTCAACGTGCTTTCGCTCGTCTTCATTTGGCTTCACGCATTTGCATGGAAACGCACGACATTCTTGCAGCTTCACGCGTGTCAATACGTTTTTTGTGTATTTCTACGCGTTTCGATGAGTTTCGCCATAGTATCATACATTCCGATATGTTCCCATGCGTTTCGATGAATGTCGATGCAGTTTCACCAATTCCAATCTGTTTTCATGCATGTTGATGCGATGTCTGCGTTTCGATGAATGTCAATGCGCTCCCATGCGTTTCCATGCGTTCCAATGCACTTCTTTGAAATTTCATACCGTCCAAAATGTGCTCACGCATTCCGATGTGATATCTACGTTGTTCGATTAATTCCCATGCGTTCCCATTGGTTTGATGCGTTTTCACGCGCTTCGCTGCGTGATCACGTATTTCGATGCGTTCTCGAAAAATACACGAACCAAGAACCCACATACCTATTTCATGGTATGTGCGCACCAAGCAACAAGCAACTGCTACCTTCGATTGGGCACCCTGACACTCCGAGCCTGCTTGAGCCGGAGTGCTCACAGATCTAAATGCTGCCCAAACCCGTGCTAGTACAACTGAAAGAATGCAACGGCGAGTCCTGCCACCATGCGCACCCCCACTGGCGTCGAAGAAATGATACGCCTGCCGCGCCCGGCGACCCTGAGACGGATAGAGGCCGCGGCGAGGGACCACTCCTTGCGCACCCCCTCTGGCGGCGAGAAATGCCGCGCCTGCAACACCCCGCGGCCCTGAGACAGATAGAGGCCGAGGTGAGGGGCCACCCCCTGCGCACCACCTCCGACGTCGAGAAGTTGCCACGCCTGCCACGCCCCGCGACCCCTGGGCGAACAGAGACCGCGGTAGGTGTCGAGAAAGCGCCACGCCTGCCACGCCCCGCGACCCTGGGACGGATAAGGAGGCCGCGGTGAGGGACTGCGCACCCCCTCTGGCGTCGAGAAATGCCGCGCCTGCCACGCCTTGCGGTCCTGAGACGGATAGAGACCACGGTGAGAGACCACCCCCTGCGCACCCCCTCTAGCGTCGAGAAAAGCCACGCCTGCCGCGCCCCGCGACCCTAGAACGGATAGAGACCGCGGTAGGGGACCACCCCCTGCGCACCCCCTCTGGCGTCGAAAAAGTGCCGCGGCTGCCACGCCTTGCGATCCTGCGACGGATGGGGACCACGGTGAGGGACCACCCACTGCGCGCTGAGTAAGTACCAAGCAATCGGGACCGAATCCACCGCGTCCCCCGACGGTGGTCAGGGTTGACTGCATCATGTGTCACGTTGTTGCTGTCATGTAATTCTTCCGGCCGGTACACAGAGTCACGCTTTCGGCGCGGAGCGACGCAGCCATTGTTGCGCGTTGTTGCAGGTCTGGCAGTTGAGCACCTCATTATTTGCGCGCTCCACGCACACTTGCGGTGAAGTCGGTTCTGCGGAATGCCGGCAGCGCCGCGCGTGGCTCGCCCGAGGTCGGGGCTGACGGCGAAGGCACGTCTCACGCTATGTTCAAAAGGGTGCGCTCTGCAAGGTTGGTCTGGTTGACATTGCCGGCCGACCACACGCCAGACTCGTCTTCTCTTCAAGGCGCGGTTCCACATAATCACAGAAAAGCGCCACGACGAGCCCAACACAGATTCGCATACCTATTCTCGCGAAGAAGCAAAGCCTTCCAAAACGCTGCGCGCATGCAACGCATACCAGCACATCGAGTCCGAATGCGAAGTCTGCCGCGAAACCTTTCGGCGCGCCCCCCTTGGATGCCGCGAGCCGTCTGTAGACTCTAGACTGCGCCAACGTGGCCCGGGCGGCGGCGCGCGGCCTGCGCTGCCAAGGGCGTCGGCGAAGCCCCCTGCGACGCCACGAACCGCATGTAGGAAAACGACCCGAATGGTTTCGGCGGCGGCAAGCGGCCCGTGCTTCAAAACCGTTGGCGACGTTCCCTATGGGTCCAGGAACCGCGCCAGGGCGTGCTAACATGGTCCACGGGCCTTCGGCCAGCTGCGCCTGCCCCCCCCGTCGCCCCGCCCCTCGCCCATCCCCCTCCGCTTCGAACGACGCAAGCAGCGCCCCTCTCTGCTCCGCGCTTCCCTGTTTCACGGGCGCCGTCCAAACTCGCTGAACAATTCTGCGCATGTCTTTGAGGCTCTGGCAGGCTCTAACGAAGGTCAGGCCTCTGCACGCATCAGATTTGATGAACGTAGTGGCGCCCTGCTGAATGACGGGGTCGCAATCTGATGAGCGCCGGCCGACGCCCGCCCTCTGGGCCGGCGCTGGGGCCAAGCGACTCGCTGGCCGACCTCCGGGAAAGCGGGGGGGGGGAGGGCGGGGGGGGGATCTGCCGAGTGGATTTCGCGAGTTGGCTGTCCGAGCTGATTCCTCGTGTGCGAATGGCGAGTTAACCGCGGGGTGGGCGCCCCCAACTTAGCGCGCCGAGTTGACCCGCGTCTCGCGTTCGTGTCGCGCGGGCGCAAAGCGCGAGGGGCGAGCGCGGGCGCGAGCGCGGGGCGCGAGCGTGAAGTGCGAGCGCGAGGCGCACAGTGCGGGGGGCGACTGCGGGGGCGAGCGCGGAGTGCGAGTGCGAAGTGCGAGTGTGCAGTGCGAGTTTGGGCGCCGAGTGCGAGGGGCGGCCGCGCGCCCCGAAATGGCAGCTAGCTAGAGAGGCACGATCGCTGCCCCACAGACGCACACGAGGCGCCACCATGCGGGCGCGCGCCTTCTTGGGGGGGCTCAGCGAGAAGGGCCTCCTCGATGGCCCAGGGCGCAGCGCGCTGCAGACGGGCGCAGGCGAAAGCGCAGTGGGGCGCTGTCGCTCCGCCCCGCGCCGCGCGGTAGACTTCGCACGGCCATCTCGGGGCCGCCAGGGGCCAGGGCCTTGCTGACCTGGGCGACGGTCGCACACTTGGATTCGATGCCCGCGATCCCGCAGCACGTCGTGGCCAGCGACGCGTCAGCGCCGCGCCATGTCGCGGGCGATCTGGGAATCGCGCGGCGCACGGATGCCTAGGGCGCCGGTTCTGCCGTGCTTCGCGACGCCGTGCCCCGCGAGCCCAGAGGAGGTGGCGCGGGCCTCGGCGAGAATGCCCGCGTGGCCCTCGCTCGGGGCGCCAAATGGTTTGGCACTGGTCCATGGCTGCCGTCTGGGCGTCATAATTGCTAGGTTCGCACGTGGCCCCCGCGAGCCAGGAGGCTCGCAGAACCGTGGCGGCGTCCTGCTGCCCAACGCCGAAGGTCGCCGCCAGGGGCCGTTTGTCCTGTCTGAGCCGAAGCGCCCGAAAGTCTCGCAGTGCGCCGAAGGATCTTGACTGCCGAGAAGTGGTTGTGGAAGAAAGCAGCGAAGGTGTCCTGTAGGTCGGCGTCGAACTGACGGTGCTCGTTTGCTCTCCTCCCGCGCGCGGTCCTGGGCGGAACCGCTCCCTTTGCGGCCAGGGCCAGCCGCTGACGGGAGCAGCGCCCGAGAGCTGGTCCTCGAATGGCTGGTGGAGCGAGGGCGCCGCGGCGATGGCTTCAGTCTCGTGGAGAACGACGCGGGCCCAGGCCATGCGGCGCTCTGGGTCCAGCTGGATCTGGGCAGCGTTGTGCTTTCATTGGGCCTCTTTGGTGCCGAGCTGGTAGATGGTGCCGTCAATGTGAGCCGGCACTGGCCTCGCAGCCTTGAGCCCTCTGCTTGAGCACGGGGATCACGACAGCGGTGTTTTTGCAAGTGGGGCTGATGGGGCCGAGGACGGCGATGGCCATAGCAAGCTCTGGGCGGCTGCACTGGCCCATCACTTGGTCGAGGATCTTTTCGCCGTCGTCGATGTCGTGAAGGGAAATGCCGTCTGGGTACGTGGTGCCGTCGGCACTTTTGGTGGGCGCATGGGCGACAGGGGCAGACCAATGGTCGGTGTCAAGGCTGACGCAGGGGGGCCACCAAAGCCACAGTCTGCGAGCGCGCGGCTTGGCGGTCGGGGGTGGCTGTGGTACTCTCTCGCTGTTGCTTGAAAAAGGTCCTGCGTGTAGCTGATACCATTGGACGCACCGAGACGCTCCGAGGAAACACTCAGCTTCTTGGTGTCGTCGTGGTGGTTGTCGAAGGCTCGTGGTAATGCGCCAGGAGGTTGCGCGCCTGGGTGGCGCGGTCGTATCCATTCTTGACGGGCGAGGCGACGCACAGCTGCTTGCGATGAAGAAAAGTGCCTCCGACAGGCGGCTTGCGCGGCGCAGGCTGCTTGGAGGGCAGCCGACGGCGGCCATTTGACCTCGGAGCCTCGGCTGCGGCCGTCTGCGGGGTAAGGAGGGGGACGCGATGAGCCCCGCGCTGGCAGGGCGCGGGCCCGGTTTCGCCGAGCAATGAGAAGCGGGAGGCTTCGCGTCGGGGGTCGCCCTGAGTGCCAGGCGCTCTCGAGCCGAGACTGGAGAGATCAATATAGATACATGAAGGGAGAGAGAGAGAGAGGAGGGGAGAGAGAGAGCGAGAGAGAGAGAGATGGAGTGAACGAAGGGAAGGAGGCCGAGACAGAAAATGGGAGAGGGGAGAGGGAGGGGGGAGAGGGAGGGGGAAGCAAAGCAGGTGCGCTCGCACCATATCTAACATCGTACCCCGACGGCCCAAGAGGCCACCAAGCCGGCCCAATAGAGCCCCAAGAGAGGCCCCAGAAGGGGAACACCAACTGACATTTCAAGACCTTCGCCCCGGGACGGCCCCTGAGACCGCCAGCGGGCCCCCAAGAGGCCCCCCACAAGCTCCAGGAGGCCCCGAAGAGGCCCAAATCAGAGCCCAAGAAGCCCCCACGGGACCCCCGAGAAGCCTCAAAGACACCACAGAACCGAATCCAAGAGGCTTCTGAGAGGCCTCCCAAAAGATTCCCACAGGCATCCCAGAGGCCTCTGATATAGAACCCAGGCATGGTGGCAAGATGGGCCGAAGGCCACTAGACGACAAATCCGCCGCCCCCAGGGGTGCACGGTGTGCCTTACTTTTGAATGGTTCTGTACATAAGCAGAGCAGAGACGAAGAGGGACAAGGAGCAGAACGAAGTGGACGTCATCTGAAGACGAGACGAGGAGGCAAGAGAGGCAAAAGCAGGACACTCATCGCCCCCTTTCTCCTCCATCCCATTCCCTTTACGATAACTCCCCCTGTCGCACCCCTGACGTGTCCGTAGGGCGGGTCGGGTGTTTCGCCTGAGACTTCCTCGACAATTCTGATGTTAATCTCTGAATTAGCAACAGCTTCGCGGATGGAGGGCGGGCCGCGCGCCGTCGCGGGAGCTCTCGCCTTAGCACCGCGCGCGTTGGCCTGAAAAGTTCGCAAGAGTTTCACCGATGAGCGGCGGGCTGTTTTCAAGATGTGGCTCTCGCCTTGGCGCCGCGTTGCTTCGTCTTACAAGTCTGCAAGAGATTCACAGATGGGCGGCGGGCTGTTTTCAAGATGTGGCTCCCGCCTTGAGTAGGGCCGGGGGGTCAGGTCTGCACAACACCCCAAACGGACGTCAAGGGGCGCAACCAATCTTTTCGGTCAAGCTGATATAGATGCACCACACCTGGCGTCGAGCCAAAACTGTGGACATAAGCGAATGGCTGGATTTTGCAGACTCTGGGTTTCTTGATCAGCGTGGGGGGGTACCCCCCTCGACAGGGGTCAATCTCGCCTCGTCGTCGCGCCGCGACGGGGGTCGGAGCGCCTTCGGGGCGCGGTGGCTGCCCGCGACGGGGGTCGATGTGGGGCTGTCGACGGGGGTGACGCCCGCCCGACGCTTATTAAGAAACTCAGAGCATGTTCGTCGGCTTCATCGGCGAAGCGTTTGACCACCTTGCCGTCCCTGTGTTGGTGGTCCTGCCGACGAAGGCGCTCTCTTACTGATGCGGATTCTCCTCCTCCTCCGCCTCCTCCTCATTCCTCCTTCGGCGGCCGACGGCGCGAAACTACCGCATCGGTTCTTCCTCTGATCCGACGTCGTCGGCGTCGGCTACGGCGTCAGCGCGTCGGCGTCGGCGTCGGCTTTGGCGTCGGCGCGTCGGCGTCGTCGGCGTCGGCGTCGGCATCGGCGTCGGCGTCAGCGACGGCGTCGGCATCGGCGTCGGCATCGGCGTCGTCGTCTTCGTCGTCGTCGTTCTCGTCGCCGGCGTCGGCGTCGGCGTCGTCATCCTCATCGTCGTCGTCGCTCCTCTGACCACCACTCCCCTGACGCTCCTGCCACCGCAAGGGCCCCTGCCAGGCCCCTCGGCGCCGCCAGGATGCGCCAGGTGGCACTTGGCGCCGCTCGGGGGCCTCGGCGGTGTCCTCGGCGGCGCCTCCGAGGCTCTGCAAGAGACGACGGGCGCGACCGCCGCAGTCGTCAACTGCGACGACGATGACGACGACGTCGACGACAACGACGACGCCGACGACGACGGCGACAACGACGACGACACCGACGACGACACCGACGCCGACGCCGACGCCGATGCCGACGCCGACGGCGGGCAGCAGCAGCAGCAAGTTTTCGAATGCGCTCGGGGGCCGACGGAGCCACTAGGAGGTTGTCGGACGCCTTCGTGCATACTCGGCAGAGTTCGGAGGCATTCAGAGGTTCCTGGGAATTCCCGATGAGGGCAGCAGAAAGGAGCAGAAGGAAGGAGGAGGAAGGAATGAGGGAGGAAGGGAAGGAGTGAGAGAGGGAGGCAGAAGAAAAGCCCTCCTCCTCCTCCTATTCCTCCTCCTCATCCTCCTACCCCGCACTCTCCATCGCTTTTCTTCTGAACCCCTCCCTGTCGCACCCCGAAACGTGTGCGTGGGCGAGCCGGGCATGTCACCTGAGACGTCCTCACCATCTGTGACCCTCAAGCTTAAAATTTACAACAGCTTCACGGATGGAGGGCGGATCGTTTTCAAAATGTGTCTCTCGCCATAACGCCGCGCACATTCGTCTGAGAAGTTTGCAAGAGATTCACGGGCGGAAGGCGAGTGTCTTCAAAATGTGGCTCCCGGCGGCTTGCACAAAGGAGACGGGGAACGGGCATTCCCGGGAACCACACGACGGAGTGAGACGCGCATGGGCCCCGGAGCTCACCATCAGTGGCGCGTATGACAGAAAAATGTGAGGCTGGGACAGGATGGAGTGGGCAGCGTGGTTGCGTCGATTCGCAGTGCTGAAATCCCAGGAATAGAGTTCTGGCACGAGTCAGGATCGTCAGGACGCAACAGTAATGTTGATTCGTGGCGCTGAAGTCTCGGGAATGGTGCTCTGGCGCGGTTCAGGATGTTCGAACGGCAGTCTTCCAACGGGGCACGTCCCTCAGTAAAAACGAACCCATGCAGGGACCAACGAAGAGGGAACTTGGAAGGAGGGTTTGTTGCAAAATCGTCGATGAATCGTGGGTTTGCACACTGGTCCTCCTCCTACGCCTCCTCCGCCTCCTCCTCCTCTTCATCATCCTACCGCTCCTCCTCGTGCTCCGCATTCCTCCTCCTCCTCCTCCACCTCCTCCTCATCATACCCTCTCTCATTATCCTCCTCTTCCTCCTCCTCCTCCTCGTCCTCCTCCTCCTCCTCGTCCTCCTCCTCCTCCTCCTCCTCCTCCTCCCCCCTACTCCTATTCCTCCTCCGCCTCCTCCTCCTCTTCCTCCTCGTCCTCCTCATTCCGCCTTCCCTTTCTCATGTTTTCTCCTCCACTTCTTCGCCATTCGTAATCATTCGTCCTCGCTCGTTCGCCTCATCCTCCCCTCATCACATCATCATCACCATCATCGTCTAAATCATCAACAGCCGCACCATCATCATCATATCCCTCCTCCTCATCAGCATCCTAATCATCATCAACCACAACCGCAACAGCAGCACCAACATCACCATAATCACCAACATCGTGATCATCATCCGTCGTCATCATAACCGTCGCAAACAACATCCGCATCTGCATCATGATTAACAACATCACCATCATCACCATCACCAGCGTCGACAATATCACCATGATCATCATCAACATCGCCATCAACATCAGCATCATCACTATCGTCATCGCCACCATCAGCATCATGGCCATTGTCATGATCAACATCACCATCATACGCATACTTCTGATCATCATCACCACCATCACGACCACCCCACAAACACCATCATCATCAGCAGGGGTATCATCATCATCATCACCATTCTCGCTGTCATCATCATGGTCATCATACGCAATCAATAGCAACACCATGATCATGATAATAATGATGATGCTGATAATGATGATGATGATCTTCAACATCACCATCTCCAATTACACCCCAAACCACCCCCAATTGTGTGTGGCGGGCGTCCCGGGCGACTCCACCGAAGGACGCAGCAAACGAGCGACCGAAACGTGCAGGCAGAGAGCGGAGGGAGGGGGGGGGGGACCGGGGACCAGAGCACCGACACACCACCGAGGAGGAGACCCGAGCCCGAGAGGAGAGGTGGCGGAGCAGAGCGACGCCGAGAAAAAGCATGACTTTTACCAGTATCTACAGGACATGGGAAAGGCAAGGGAACCATTCGTTCGAAGCCTCGAACGCCTATTTGCCTCGAGACCATCTGTGGAAAAAAGAAAAGGGAAAAAAAGAAGAAAAAAACGAACGTGAAACCTCACAGGATACGGCTCGGCGAGACGGGCCCAGAGAAACCCAAAGACAGGGTCTGACCAAGAAGTGCAATCAATGTGGCGCTTCCCCGAGAAAAAAGCAAAACCTTCCTACAGCTACAACGGGCGACTGGGAGAGCCTCAGGGTGGTGATGGGCTCAGCAGGCAAACCTTGGTGAACTTTTTCCAACGGGCCCCGAAGGCGCACGTGTCGAGACTAAAGACCGCGGCGTCGCAGGCCTGCAGCAGGCCGTGCATCCCCAGGGTCGCCCAGGCCCAGGTGGTCATGGGGTTCTCGAGGTAATTCGACGGGGACGCGCATGGAACGGCAGAGCGCGATGAGGGCCAGGGCAAAGCCGGGCTGCGAGTTCTCGAGGTCGACGGCCGCCTTGGGCCTGGGCCCCAGGTTGTGGAGCCTGCAGATGTGGTCCCGGAAACGGATGCAGCCTCGGCAGGAGCCCCCTGCGCACGATCATGAGCCGTGAGCTTCGCCGCGGAGACGGCGTAGGCCTGGCCACGGCGGCGAAGTCGAAGCGGCAGATGCTGGCGGGCAAGGCACCCGCGCCGGCTGGCGCGCCGCCCGGCCAGTGCTTCCACCAGATCATGATGTCGTCGTTCGCGGCGTCGCACTCCTTGACGTGGATATCGGAGTCCCGGGAGCTGACGCCGAAATGCTCCGGGTGCACCGCTGAGATCCCCACAACCACTCGCTTGTGAGCCAAGCGCGGCGGCGGCTCGTTACACTCGACCCTGGTTTCGTCGCCGACGCTGATCAAGAGAAACGCCCGAACCAACCAACTCGCGGAGGCCGCTTGTCAAGTGGGTCGTCCACCAGCACGGCGGCCCCCGCGCGGCGTCCGCGGACGGGGCGGCCGGCGACGGCGGCCAGCCCCAGCGCCCAGCGGGCGAGCTCCGATGCCAGCAAGATCAGGCCGCCGAAGTCAACCTTCTAAGCCAGGGAGGACTTGCCCTCGCTCTCGCAGGTGGGGCAGGGCACGCAGGGCAGGGCGCGGGGCCGCCCCGCGAGCCCCGCCTCGAGCCCAGGGCAGCCGCCTGGCAATTAGCCAGCGGCACGTGGATCCCGACCGCCTCGTGGAGCTCCGGGAGGAAGGCCGCCTCGAGAGGCGGGGGCGGGTCGGCCGCCGTCGGAGGAGGCACCGCAGCCTCGGGGGGTCGACACCGCGGCGGGCTGCAGACACCAGCGCGACAGGACGAGTGATAATACGCGCCCGAAGCCCGCACGTGCACGTTGCATCGACCGGCGGAGGGACTTCCCCTCCACAGAAAGAAACTTGAGCAGGCGCGGTTGCGGAATGCACTTTGCACCCCCCCCCACAAGCCACGTAAGGGGGGGGGTCATTCAGAATGCGCGACAGCCTTCAGCGACTCGGAGAAAATATGTGCACACACTGCCATCATCAGCATCATCGTCATCAGCATCAGCACCATCATGAGCATCATCAGTATCACTATCATCATCAACAGCATCATCATCACCGTCATCATCATCAGCATCATCATCATCGTCATCATCGTCATCATCGTCATCAGCATGACCACCATCATCGTCGTCATCATCATCATCATCATCATCATCATCATCATCATCATCATCGAAAGCATCATCATCGTAATCATCATCACCACCGCCATCATCAGCACCAGCGTCAACATCACCATCGCCATCATCGTCATCATCAGCATCAACATCGTCATCATCAGCATCAGCATCAGCATCAGCATATCACCATCACCATCATCTTCACCATCACCATCAACATCGCCATCAACATCATCATCATCATCATCATCATCATCATCATCATCATCATGATCATCATCATCATCATCATCATCATCATCATCATCATCATCATCATCATCATCATCATCATCATTCCCTCCTCTTCCTCCTCATCTTCGTCGTCGTCCTCCTTCTCCTCCTCCTCCCCTTCCTCCTCCTCCTCCTCCTCATCCTCCTCCTCTTCCTCCCAGGGCCTCCGCTGCCGTGTCCTTTCAAGACGTGGCCCGCTGACACCTCGATCCTTTCCCCAGGACAGATTCTCACCCAAGATAGTTCTGACGGTCCCTGAGCCCCAAAACAACCCATGGACGTCAAACAGATTGCACAGAAAAGTTTAACTATAGCCCCCACAGTTGCGGATAAGAGAGAGGGGGGCGGCGGGGTCGTTGGCAGTCGGCAAGGCTCCAAACAAGCCTGCCGCAAGCCCCCATCTCTTACACATTACACTACTGGTCCGCCGCTGACGCCGCATTTTCGTCACGGCAATGTGGATGGTCATAAAAAAAACCGGACCGCGGAAGCCGAATTCAGACGCGCACGCAGGGATGGTGTAAGACCATTCGGCCCCATCTGTCTGACCTATTCACGATGTTGAAGGCCTGGGGCCCGCGGATCAAAAGCCAGCCCCCAAAACCCGATTTGGGTAGTAATCCAACAGGGGCATTTCAGGCGGATCCACCAATGCCAACGAGGAGGCAATCAACAGAACAGAGGACCCAAAACCTCTATCCTTGAGACGCGATCCTCAAACCCCGCTCCCCGGCCCACGAATATCGTTCCTCTTCGCTCCTCCGAAGATGACGCGGACGACGACGCTGGGAGACGACGCTGGGCGACGGCGACGTCAAACGCAGCTGCCGACGAGGCTACAGACGACGGCGACGAAGGCGGCAGCAAACTTGAGGTAAACGTTCTGGCCGCTCACGCTGAAAAAACGCGTGCGCTCCAGCCTTGAATTCAAACAAAATAAAAATAACCGCTTCAACTAAAATTAAGCAAAAATCGACCGTCCCGGCATTTCTTTTGGCCAATCGCAATATGTTCCCAGATGTTCCCAGAACCCAAGTGTTTTATTCACAAAACAATGTTCTTAGAACAAAACCCCGATTTGTTAAGTCAGCTGGTGATTGACAAATTCGTGGGGGGCGCGCGTTTTAAAAAATATCCCCCTGCTCGGGCGAATCTCGGGGTGGCGCCCGCCGGATTGAAAATCAACGGGGCGGCGCCAGTGATTAGCGCCGACGCCCGGCCGCCAACGAGGGGCAAGGGGGGGGCGTTTGGAGGAAAGGGCAAACCAGGGCACCCCTCCTCCTGTCGAGCCGACGCGGGCCTGCGGGCGAGGCGGGCTGGACGAAAGCGGGGCGCAGCAAAGGGTGGATGTGCCAAGCAGCTCACATAGCCGACTTTCCAAGCGCCTCCTGGCGCCGAAAGCGGCCATACGTAGAGGACTGGCCCTTCGGCGGAGACACGCTGACACTAAGACAAGACAGTCTCAACCAGAAATGCGTTACGAACATGTCATGCAGACCGCAAGCGATTCTTAGAACATGATTTGGTCGGCCTATAGGCCAGCCAGGCCGCCTCGCCACTGCTTGACGAAGTAGACGAAAGCACCTCGTCCAAGTCCTCACTAGCAAATTAGGAGCTTCAATTCGGTCCACCCTCGGGACCCACCGCGCGTTGCTCAATGCTGAATGCCCTCCAGGACTGCAAGAGGCGGGGGCCGCTGAACTGGCAGAGCAGTCATCGTGCTACGATGAGGGACGCTGAATAAGGCTCGAAGGACTTGTCGGGCAGTCTGTGCTGCGCGGCGACGGAAGGGGAGAAAAGGAAAGGATAATGATAATGAAGCAGACGAAAGCAAACGCGCAGGCGGGACGCCAGAGCCAGCGGGACGAAGCAGGCGGGCGGGCAGGCGGGAAGGGACAGAGGTAGACAGCGAGCAGGGAGCAAGGGAGGAGAAGGCGCGGGAGAAGAACGACGGGAAACGAAAAGGCAGAGGGGGAGCAACCGCAACCAGGCGGGCCAAACAGGGGCCGGGAGAGAAGGGCCACCTGCGACGAGGCTACGGACACTACGGCGGCGACGCTAGTGCTGGAGTGGGTGGCGGTCGTCGGGTTCGTCGTCGGGCACGCCAATAGCGAACGTTAAGGGGGGAACGTTAAAGGGAGTAGTTGTTGAGCGGGTGGACGCTCAGGGGGGGAAACATCAAGCTGAAATCGGCGATACACCGCCGATACATCGGCGATGGGCCCCGATGGCGAAACCGCAAGATCCTGGGCGGGGCAGGCTTTCGGAGACTCCTACCGGCGATCAATGGGCGATTGGGGGGTCGATGCGTCACGGCCAAAGCCCATCCCCCCCGCTTGACGTGGCCCGTGATCCGAAAGGTTTCGGGCCAGAGCTCCGGCCTCCGGCGGCCGTTCGAGACTGTCCCGGCACCCCCGGAGCGCTCCCGGCGAGGCGCAGCCACTGGAAGTTTTTCCAGGGAAAGAGAACCTCTGTTAGCCGATGGAAGCGTCCGAAAACCTCGAACCTCGAGCCTGAACTCCCAGAATTAGCGTTGCCCCTGACATCCCTAACGTTGCCCCTGAACAATGCGCGCAGCCTGCGCCGGCGCAGGCGCCGGCACGCCCGCCCGGGCGGCCGCCAGCTGGGCTGGCTCCTGGGAGGCACCCGCTCGCGGCGCATGGGGCGCCCGGGCGCCGTCCTCCTCCTGGCCCTCCTCGTCTTCGTGCGCCTGACCCTCACCGTCCTTGTCGTCCTCCTCCCCCTATTCGTCCACCTCCTGCTGATCCTCCTGCGCCTGCTCCTCCTGCTCCTCCGACCTCCTCCTCCTCCTCCTCTTATTCTTCCTCAACCTTCTATTCTTCCTCAACCTCCTCCTCATCTCTCTCTCTCTCTCTTTCTCTCTCGCTCTCTCTTTCCCTCTCTCCCTCTCTCACTGTCTCCTCCCTCCGTTCGTTCCCAGAAGAGTTGGGAGGAATACGTAAGAAGGGGGATCGATGAGGACGGACGGACGGAGGCAGGAGGGAGCAGGAGGGAGGAGGGATGCAGGAAACAGAAAAAGGAAGGGTGGGGGACGGGGAAGGGCGGAGGGGGGGGGAGATGGAAGAAGGTGGAGTGAGGGAAAGGGGAAGCAGGAGGAAGGAGAGGAGGAGGAGGAGGAGGAGCCCCATCCGCCGTCCCCGACCCCCCCAAAACCCCTTCCCGACCTCATCGGCACTCCCCGGTCGCCTGACCGCTCTCCGACCCCGTGTGAATCCCTCTGCCCTTCTTTGTAGCGCATCTCGCCCTCCTCGCCCTCGCTTTACGTTGACCAAAAACGTTGGCTTGCTTGAGCCGCCGCGTCTCGGTGGCAACGATCCAAGGAAAAAGTGTTCGGAGCACAGCGCTCGATGAGGAGCCGACTGCTTGGTCGCAGATCGGGTCGCGTGAATCTGATCTGGACTAAGGCCCGCTACCTCGTTGAAAAGGTCTTGAGGCCTCACTGAGCGTGAACATGTTTTGAACTCGTGTGTCGATTACGTTGCTGGATTGGCCGGTGACAAAAGGGAGGTTGACCCCAAAGTATGCTAAGCTCGTGTCTGATGTTGATCTGCTGACCTCCCGAGTATTGTATAGATTGCTGGACATCCATCGGGAGGTCAACCTCCCCCCCTTGGCCGATCGTGTTGGTAGGCTGCCCCCGCGGCCGAGGAGGTTACCCACCGACGTGACTCGTAGGCAGCGTAATGTCGACGCTGGCCACGCGCCTGTCAAATGGAACACCCTGTTTCGGTGTCAGGTGTGCCAGCGTAAGTTTCCCGTTCCTGGGGTCGTCTCTCTTAAGTCTGTCCTGGGAAACATGTCGGTCCCCCTCCAACGCAAAATGGCCTTGAAGCGACACTCCGACACCCTGTCCAGCCTCGTGCCCACCCCTCGCATAGCATCGACTGTTCGAGAGGAAAGCTGCGTTGCAGAGCTCGCGGGCGGTACCCCACGCCTACCGTCCAACTGTTGGCAAATATGTACCCGTTTGAGAATGCCCGTGCTGAGGGCAAGCCTGCTCCTGCTCCTGCTCCTCCTCCTCCTCCTCCTCCTGCTCCTGCTCCTGCTCCTCCTCCGCCTCCTTCTCCTCCTCCTGCTCCTTGTTGTTCCTCCTTCTCCTGCTCCTTCTTCCTCCCCCTCCTCCTCCTTCTTCCTCCCCCTCCTCCTCCTCCTCCCCTCCCCCCTGCGCTGCGCGGTGAACCCGCCTGCCCAGCCCTGGCATCCCGCCGCTGCCCCTCCGCCCCTCCGCCCGCGGCCTGCGGCCAGCCGCCGCCGGCCGCCTGCAAGGCGGGCGCGGCGCCACCCGTCGGCGTCCTGCGGGGAGGGGGCACGAGGCAGTCGACATCGAATCGGAAAGTCTGGTCGAACAGGCATCCTCCTCCTCCTCCTCCTCCTCCTCCTCCTCCTCCTCCTCCTCCTCCTCCTCCTCCTCCCTCCTCCCTCCTCCCTCCTCCCTCCTTCCTCCTCCTCCTTCCTCCTCCTCCTTCCTTCTCTCCTTCTCCTACTCCTCCTCTCCATATGAGTAACTCCTGCCGGCCGCACCCCGAGGCCAGTCGAAAAGGCGGGCCGGGCGTTTGACCAGGGACGTCCTACCTATTTTCGACACTTCACAGATGGAAGGCGACCATTTTCAAAACGTGGCTCTCGCCTTAGCGCCGCGCACATCCGTTTGGAACATGTTAAAGAATGTCACGGATGGAGGGCGGGCCGTTTTCAAAATGTGGCTCTCGCCTTCGCGCCGCGCGAATTGGTCTTGCACGTTTGCAAAGACTTCACGGATGGAGGGCGGGCAATTTTCGAAATGTGGCTGTCTGTTAGGGCCGCGCACATTCGTCTTAACAAATTGCAGTATTTGCACAGATTCACAAAATTACTGTACCACGATGTGTGTTCCGGAGCGATTCAGGACTGCAAAGGCGCAGCGCATATGTCGATTCACGGTGTTGAACTCCCAGGAATGGTGTTCTGGCACGATTCGGGATCGCAAAGACGCAACAGTCAAGTTGATTCGTGGCGTCAGAACCCCGAAAATGGAGCTGTGACGCGCTTCACGATGTTCAGACCGTTATCTCCCAGAAAGGCACTTTCCTCATTGGAAATGCATCCGTACAAAGGGGCCTCTGGGGAGAGACAGTGGAGGGAAGGGATTCTCCCAACATCGTTGATGAGTCTTGGGCTTACACTCCTCCTCTTGCTCTCCCTCCTCCTCGTCCCCCTCCTCTGTGTTCTTTAGCTCCTCATCCTCCTCCTCGACCTCCTCCTTGCCCTCTTCCTCCCCCTCCAACTTCCCCTCCCACTCCGAATGTTCCTGCGTTTCCTTTTGCTTCTTTTCCTTCGCCTCCTCCTTCTCCTCCTCCTCCTCCTCCTCTTCCTCCTCCTCCTCATCATCATCCTCCTCCTCTCCATTCTCCTCCCTTTCCTCCCTTTCCTCCTCCTCCTCCTCCTCCTCCTCCTCCTCCTCCTCCTCCTCCTCTTCCTCTTCCCCCTTTCCTCTTCCCCCTTTCCTCTCCCCCTGTTCCTGCGTTTCCGCCTGCTCCTCCTCCCCAGCCTCCGCGACTCCGCCTTCTCTTATCCCTCCTCTGTGTTCTCCCTCCTCCCCATCCTCCTCCACCACCTCCTCCTCCTCCGTATCATCATCACCACCCCACCACCACCAGCATCATCATCACCACCACCACCAACCACCACCACACCACCACCACCACCACCATCATCATCATCAATCATCATCATCAACATCATCATCATCATCATACAGCATCACCAATCATCACCAACCACCAAACAACCATCATCAGTATCCACATCATCATCATCATCAATCATCATCATCATCATCACATCATCATCAATCATCATCCATCATCAGATCACATCATCATCCATCACATCATCAACATCAATCATCATCATCATCATCATCATCATCAATCATCATCATCATCATCATCATATCAGCATCATCCACCATCACCATCATCATCATCATCATCATCATCATCATCATCATCATCACCATCATCATCATCATCATCATCATCAATCATCAAATCGTCATCATCATCATCATCAGCATCATCATCAGAAATCACATCATCATCATCATCATCAGCATCATCATCATCAGCATCATCATCACCACCACCATCATCATCATCATCACCAGCACCATCATCATCATCATCATCATCAGCATCACCATCAGCATCATCATCATCATCATCATCACCATCATCATCATCATCATCATCAGCATCATCATCATCATCATCATCATCGTCGTCGTCGTCGTCGTCGTCGAAATCATCACCATCATCATCATCATCATCACCACCACCATCATCATCATCATCATCATCAGCATCAGCACCAGCACCAGCATCAGCATCATCATCATCATCATCATCATCATCATCAGATCATCATCACCATCACCATCATCAGCATCATCAGCAGCAGCATCATCATCATCATCAGCATCATCATCACCATTCCGCGTCCTCCTCATCATCCTCCTTTTCCTCCTCCTCCTCCTCCCTCTCCTCCTCCTCCTCTTCCTTATCCTCCCCATCCGCCGCCTCCTCTTTTCCCTTCCCTTCCCCCTCACCCTCCTCCTCCTCCTCTTCCTCCTATTGCCTCCCTCCTCCTTCTCCTCCTACCCTCCTCCTCCTCGTCTCCTCCTCCTCTCCGTTCTCCTCCTCCACCTCCTCTCCTTGTATTTCCTCAAGTTCCCTTCTCCTCCTCCTCCTCCGCCTCCTCCTCTTCCCTCCTCCTCCTCCTCCGGGGCCATCTCGAACGGTCCGGATACAAAGTCCATGGAGGCGGTTTCTCCTACCTCCTCCTCCTCTTCCATGTATTTTCCTCAGGTTTCCTCCTCCTCCTCCTCCTTCCTCCTCCTCCTCCTCCTCCTCCTCCTCCTCCTCCTCCTCCTCCTCCTCCCCCTCCCCCTCCTTGCACCCTTGGCCCCTTGAACGCAACCGTCCAGCTCCCGAGGGCCAAGCGGCGCACAGGGGAGGGGGAAGAGGAAAACGGCGGGGGCAACTACATTGGTAGCTGCTCCGCTGGCACCATCCAACTTCGACCCAACCTCTGGCCGTCGGATAGATTGGCGCCAGCCTTTAGTTCGGCCATGCTCTGACCGGCTCCTCGACTGCAGGGGCCGCATGGGCACGGGGTCGAGAGGTTACGCGAGCGCGCAATGCCGAAAGCGCCACAGCGTGAACACCGAAAGATCCCCCCGCCCAGGCCACAGGCGGTGCGACTTATCATATTCCTCGCAATCTTTAGTTAGGACCACGCTACATGGGAGGGCAAACGTAACCCCGTCCTTGACTGGGCCCTTTCCGCCACACAAGAAACAATGACACCTTGTTCCGCTCTGCCAGCTCTGACGGCATTGTGCCCATTCGCATCACCAAACAATTCAGGCCTCCCCGCGTTCTTTCTAGAGGGCGCGAGCGTGATGTTGGTGACACTAAATCCCCCTCTCCGAGAAAATAGACAACATCGGAGCATGGAGAATCCAAATTTGCCTGATCGCTCAGACACGGATATGCACAGTGCTCGGGCATCGGACTATTTGGGCGCAGTTTGCCCCCCGCCCACCCCCGCCAACCGATCGGCCTCGCGATGTCCCGTCCAGGCCCAGACAAGGTATGTTGGTCGATCGCGTTCGCGAGGGAGCGGCGCCACCGAACTTTTATCAAAGTGATGCGTTATCTCCCGAACTTCTGGCTAATGGCACAGATCTGCACACGGGGCTCTGAATAACTACGCAGGGCCATCCATGCATTGCTCTGCCCCTTTCAGCCACGCATCCAAGACCACCCGACAATCTACAGCGACCGTGACAGGACCAACAGCTAGACGCCAAAGACACGCAAGCAGCGCATACACCCCCCCGCCTCCAGCCTCTTGCGCAGGATGGGGCAAGGGGCCATGCAAGGAGACAGCGGTAGCAGCGTTCGGATCCATTGAGACAACAGCCCATCCTGGCCCAGCGAGCGACAGTTCGGGGTCCATGGCCGAACCGCCTATGCTAGCCCGTCCTGATAGGAGGCCCACGCGGGGCCTCTCCCCTCGACCCGCTCGGCCATGCTGATCGGGAGCAGGCCGCGCATCTTCGGGGGGGGGGGCGTCAGCCCGCCGAGCGCGCCTGGGCCATGGGCTCCGGTCGCAATTGAACCTAAGTCGGGCATATCCCGAAGCCCGGGATGCACGGGGTTCTTTGCATCTGCGTGCCGGGCTCTTGGCGGCATATCTGACATACGCAATCTGCGGTCCTCGAACGGGCGCGCGCGCGAGCAGGAAATCCTCCCGACGCGAGCCCAGACAACGACAGGGATGTCCCACCCCACCCCACTCGCGGCGCAACTTGACGAAGGGCGCCGCGAGCAGGAGAGACGTCGCCCCAGACAATTTCGCACCAACTCTGCCCCGAAGAACTTCCTAGGTGTCCCTCATGATCAGCTTCCTGAGAGATTTCTTCCCCTGGTCCCGAATCTCCTGGGCCATGCCAGACCCGGTCTCCCAGAAACTGCTCGTCGGGCTCAAGCCGAGTCTTTTCAACGTGAGAACAACCGCTCCCACAGGTCCTCGAACATCCGACCAAGCGGGGCCAGGCCGGCAGAGATGAAGGGGCCCCAGGACACACAGGTAATACACACAAATAAAAGGATTCCCCATATTTTCCCATACGTTCTGGATTTCTGTCTTCCCCCCCACTGCCCATATTTTCCCACATTTTCTGGGGAATCGACGATCAGTTATTGCCTGGGGAGCACGATCGAGACGAGCTCGCGGGGCACCCGGCGGCGCCCCACCTCCTCGCACTGCCTGCGACCAAGCCGGGAGGGGCAGCTCGTTCGCAGAGAACTCGCGGGCAGTTTTGAATACATGGGATGTTTAAGCAGATGGGATTTTTACTACATGATCCACAACGTCTGTTCCTGCCAACGGGGCTTCTGTTCCTGCCAACGGGGCTTTGGAAATCAGCCCCCTGCGGTGATGGATCCTGATGATGGCGGTGATGATCATGACGATGGTGATGGCATTGGACGAGGGCGATGATGATGATGATGATGATGATGATTGTGACGATGGCGTGGAGGGTGATGGTGGTGTTGGTGTTGGTGGCGAAGAAGATGATGATGATGGTGATGATGATGATGGTGATGATCATGATGAGCCCGTCATCATCAGTACCACCACCCTCCTCATCGTCATCATCGTCGTCATCGGGGGAAGAGGGGAGGATGATCCGGAAGAGCATGGAAGGGGAGGAAGTCCACTGGAGGGAGAGCATGGTGAGATGCTGTTTCGAGGTCCACTGGCTTTGGGCGCCAGCGCCCGTCAGCGGGGCCACCGCGAATTGGGGGGTTCGCAATCCCCTCCTGGTCGGCGACGACGACGACGACGACGACGACGACGACGACGACGACAGTCGGTCCCAAATCGGTTCAAAATCGGCCCCCAGACCCCTGCCAGGGTGCATTCGGATCAGTTTCCCGTCCGGGATCGACTTCTGGGGGCCCCGGAGTCCGAAGCCGGCCTTCACAAGCCGAAGTCGAGGATCAATCCCCTGAACCGATGATCGCTGACACTGGTGTCCGTTTGCAATCTTTTGCAGGCCTGGCCACGTCGGGCCCGCAGCCTCGGCTGTGCGTGCGTCGAGAGCTCCGAATCCCCAATAGGTGCATACGGGAGCTGGGAATCCCCAGTCGTCGTCGTCGTCGTCGTCGTCGTCGTCGTCGTCGTCGTCGTCGTCGTCGCCGTCGCCGTCGCCGTCGCCGTCGCCGTCGCCGTCGTCGCCGTCGTCGCCGCCGTCGTCGTCGTCGTCGTCGTCGTCGTCGTGGTCTGCGTCGGCGTCGGCGTCGGCGTCGGCGTCGGCGTCGGCGTCGGCGTCGGCGTCGGCGTCGGCGTCGGCGTCTGCGTCGGCGTCGGCGTCGGCGTCGGCGTCGGCGTCGGCGTCATCCTCGTCGGCGTCTGCGTCGGCGTCGGCGTCGGCGTCGGCGTCGGCGTCGTCCTCGTCGTCGTCGGCGGCGGCGTCGTCGTCGTAGCCGTCGCCGCTGCCATGCACGTCGCCGTCGCCGTCGCCGTGCCCGCTGCCGCCGTCGCCGCCGCTGTCGTCGTCGTCGTCGTCGCAGTCGGTGCCGCAGTCGCCGCCGCCGCCGTCGTCGTCGCCGTCGCCGCCGCCATCGTCGCCCTCGCTGCCGTCGTCGCCGCCCGCCGCCGTCGCCGCCGCCGCCGTCGTCGCCGCCGCCTCCGCCGCTGTCGCCGTCGTCGTCGCCGCCGCCGTCGTCGCCGCCGCCCCCGCCCCCCGCCCGCCGCCGCCGTCGCCGCCGCCGCCTTTCCCGCCGCCTCCAGGGCCTGCGGGCCCCAGCCTCAAAATGGGCCCCCGGACCCTTTCGGGGTCCACGCGCAAAAGTTTTTCGAGCTGCGCCCGACCGCGGCGACGAGGGGGGCCCCAGGGCCAGGAAGCCTCGAACCTCGATCCGCGAGAGTCGAACTTCGAACCTCGGCGTGCATCCCCTTTTCAAAGTCAACGAAATCCGCGCAAAATCGGTGCCCAGAACCCTCCTGGGGTGCATCCGACGCAGTTTGTTGGTCCCGGATCGATTGTGCGACGGTCCCAGGGCCGAAAACTTCCTCGAACCTCGATGCCCGCCGCCGTGCCTGTCTTCCCCGCCCGTTGGTTCGCGGCGCCCTGGCACCGCATTGCCCCCGCGGCAACCCTCCATGCGGGCCGAGCGCCCGAGCGTCGTGTCGCCCTCCGGGGGTGGCACGACGCTCGGGCGTCGTCGTCGTCGTCGTCGTCGTCATCGTCGTCGTCGTCGTGGTCGTCGTCGTCGTCGTCGTCGCCGCCGCCGTCGTCGTCGTCGTCGTCGCGTCGAGCGGGCCAGCGGGGCGACGAGGCCTCGTCGCACCGCGAACAAGAGGTTCGGCCGTTTTCGGCCTCCGGGGGCCCTCAGAGGGCCCCAGGGCCGTGACCCAAAAACGACTTGGAAGGAAGAGCACCTCGCCGCGCCGCGAACGAAAATCATGACGGGAGGTTTTCAGCCGCTTTCGGATTCCGAAGGCTCCTTACAGGGCCTTGGGACCGTCAGCAGAACCGGCTGGGACGGAAACCCCCTCCCCCGCGGGCTCCTGGGAGGGGGTGGCCGGGGGTGGCGGCAACGCGACCCCTGAGGATCCGAGACGGCCCACGAGAACCCCAAAGTGGCTCGGGCTCGGGAATGGATGCTCAGGACGGACGAGGGAAGCGTGGCGGAGGATGAGGAGGACAAGAGGGGAGGGAGGAGAAGGTGGAGGAAGAGAAGGAGCGGGAGATTGAAGCGGGGAGGAAAGGGAGGATGAGGAGGAGCAGGGATCTTCTTCGAGGAGGTGGCGTCGAGCAGGAGGAGGAGGAGGAGGAGGAGGGAGGGATGATGATGATGATGATGATGGTGACGATGCGGACGATGATGACGATGACGACGGCGACGACGACGATGATGATGATGATGGTGATGATGTCTGCGTGCCCAGCTAAATTTATAGCGGGTGCAAAGTGCACGTATTGCTGACATATCTTCAAAAGTTGATGTATACTAGGCTCCGGCTTACATGTGTACATATACACATATGTACAAACGTATTTCTATGCATGTATACACACATATACGTACGTAAAACGTGGGCAGGCCCGTCCGTTCAAGTACACGCATACATATACATGCACTGCCATGGACAAAGTCTGCCAATCCGCGCGCGCACAATCATATGCACACATATGTGTAAGCATACCACAACACTCATACGGTAGGTTCGCGTCGCGTCGACCGGCGGCGACCCCGCCGCCGGCGTTCAACGTTGAGCGCCGGCGGCGGCCCAGAATCGCTCGACGTCGAAAGATCTGTCGTTGGGGGAACCGCCGATCGTTCAAGGTTGAACGATCCACGCGGTGTCGGCAACCAACGCCGGGGTCGACGCGACGCGGACCTGCCTTCTACATCTAAGTGTGTGCGCACACACATTCGCACATTCATTCACACATACACTCGAAAATACATATTCATTCACATGCATCCACATGCGCTTACACGCATACAACTATGCATACTTGTATGTATATGCGAGTGTAGGCATTCACACAAACACCCGCTTTCACACATAACCGAACAGAGGCTTAGATACATCCGTATCCATAAGTACCGCACGGCCGAGAAGGTTCAGCATGTGTTCTACATAGGCGAGTGGGCGAAACCACTCCCACATGTGAAACATATCAGAAATCCAGCCGCGGAGGCTTTCTGTACCGCTCACATAGGCGAGTGGGCCGGCCCACTCCCCTATGTGAACCATACCAGGAATCCTCCTGCGGAGGCTGTCTGTACTGGTCACATAAGCGAGCGGGCCAGCCCACTCCCCCCATGTGAGCCATACCGGAAATCCGGCCGCGGAGGTTTTCCTGTTCTGGTTACATTGGCGAGTGGGCTGGCCCCCCCTATGTGAACCATACCAGAAATCCGGCCGCGGAGGCTTTCTGTATTTGTCATATAGGCGAGTGGGCCGGCCCACTCCACTATGTGATCCATACCAGAGCACCGTGCACGAAAGGGGTGCGCGTGCGAGGATGAACGATCGCGCGCGAGCTGCAGCTCGGCGGTCGCACCTCCTCCTCCTCCTCCTCTCCTACCCCGTTTTCTCTCTTATCTCCCCCTCCTCTTCACCTAAATCATCTTCCGCCCTTCCTCCATCTCATCAGCAACCACCACCAACTTCACCACCCCCTCGTCATTTTAGGAAACGCCAACCAAGAAACTACAAATAACACATAATCGAAATAAGAAAACCTGCAATCCGAAAGAAACCCTGGTCATGAAACTACAACGCTGCTCAAAAAAAAAAAAAAAAAAAAAAAAACAAGCCATTCTCAAAAACAACATACCGTACAACGTTGTGCAAACAAACAACCAAAATGCAACCACATGCATGTATGAAACAAAACTCTGGTCGTGAAGCCGCAACGTGGTGCAAAACAACAACATAAAAAAAAAAAAACATCTGATCATGCATGTATAACTTGGTGCAAAAAAATCAAAAAATCAGATCATGAATATACAACGTGGTGCAAAAAACAAAACAACAAAATATGTTCATGCATATACAACGCTGCGCAAACGAAACTCACAAAAACAAAATCCCGATCATGTAAAAGTAACGTGGTGCAGCATCCACAATGAAAACGCATGTTTTCTAATTCATGTTAACCAATGTTAGCGCAAATTCAACATTTAGCATACTCTAGTAAAGGTTTATGTTAAAAACAAAGTAAACCAAGGTAAAGTTTAACTCGAGCGAGGTTTTTCGCTTAACATGAACTTAACTTGAATTGACAAAGCAAGATAAACTTATATCACAAGCCATAAACGTTTACAAGCACGGTAAGTCATGCTAAACAAATCAAAACTTTGTGTGATGTTATACGTGCTTGTTGATGTTGCAAGTGATTGGGTCTACGTTATATTTGGTAGTCGCTGTTATTAAGATGGTATAAGAGTGGATGTGCGGCTTATACATGTTTGTGTAGAGGTTATGATTATGTATATCTAGCTAACTCAAGTTTAAACCAAAATTCATCTAAGTATGTGAACCATGTCAGGAAGCTTGCCGCGTCAAGATTGCTGATATGGTTTACATACGGGAGTGGGCCGGCCCACTCCCCTGTGTAAACCATACCAGCAATCTTGACGTGCGCAAAATTTCTGAATATGGTTTACATAGGAAGTGGGCCGGCCCACTCCCCATGTAATACCAAACTAGAAATCTTGCCGCGCAAAATTATTTGGGATGGTTTACATAATTAGGGGAGTGGGCCCCCGGCCCCCTCCCCTATGTAAACCATGAGCGCCGCACGCCCCAGTTGTACGATTCTCGACAATGTAAACTGGGAGTGCGCGCCATGGTGTACATAGGGAGTGGGCCGGCCCACTCCCCAAAGTAAACACCATGAGCGCGCACACCCACTTTACACAATCAACCTCCATGCTTCCTCGAAGTTGATGTTAGGGTGGGGGTGGCGCGCTCATGGTTTACATGGGGCTGGGCCGGCCCATTTCTCCCCTAAGTAAACCATGAGCGCCGCACTCCCAGTATTCATTGTGCGAAATCGTACAACGGGCGTGCGCGCTCATGCTGGCGTGCGCGCTCATGTTTTACATAGGGGAGTGGGCCGCCCACTCCCCTATGTAAACCATACCAGAAATCTTGCCGCGGCAAGCTTTCTGGCATGTTTTACATAGGGGAGTGGGCCGGCCCACTCCCCTTATGTAAACCATATCAGAAATCTTGCCGCGGCTAGCTTTCTGGTATGGTTCGCGTACTTAGATGAACTTTGGTTTAAACTGGAGTTAGCTAGATATAAATAGTTATAACCTCTACACAATCATGTATAAGCCGCACATCACCTCTTATAACATCTTGATAACAGCGACAAACAGTTACACTTGCAACATCGACCTAAACACGTATAGCATCACATACACCTTATAACATTTGTTTAACACGAATTACCTTGCTTGTACACGTTTATGGCTTGTGATATAAGTTTGTCTTGCTTGGCTAATTCAAGTTAAGCTCACGTTATGCGAAACACCTCGCCCAAGTTAAACTTTACCTTGGTTTAAGTTGATTTAACATAGACACTCACTACAGTATGCTAAATGTTAAATTTGCGTTAACACTGGTTAATATGAATTAGAAACATGCGTTTTCATTGTAGATGTTGCGCCACGTTATGCTTTCATGATCGGGACTTTGTTTTTGTGAGTTTGTTGCGCCGCGTTGTATATGCATGAACATATTGTTGTTTTGTTTGTTTTTTGCACCACGTTTGTATATTCATATAATATAATGTTTTTGAGTTTTTTCACTCAAGTTATAAAATGCATGAATCAGATGTTACTTTTAATGTTTGTTGTTTTGCACAGTTGCGGTTTCATGATCAACGATTTGTTTCATACATGCATGTGGGTTGCATGTTTTGTGGTTTGCTTAGCACAAAACGTGTTACGGTATGTGTTTTGAGAATGGCTTGTACTTTTGAGCAACGTTGTAAATTGATGACCAGATTTCCTTCTGGTTGCACGTTTTCTTATTTTAGATTATCGTTATTATGTTAGTTATCTTGGTTGGCGTTTCTCTAAAGAGACGGAGGGGTGAGTGGGGGTGCTGATGAGAAGGAGGAGAGGGCGGAAAGATGATGAGGTGGAGGAGGGGGAGAAACGGGGAAGGAGGAGGAGGAGGAGGCGCGACCGCCGAGCTGCAGCTCGCGCGCGATCGTTCATCCTCGCACGCGCACCCCTTTCGTGCACGGAGCTCTGGTACGGATCACATAAGGGAGTGGGCCGGCCCACCAGCCTATGTGACAAAAACAGAAAGCCTGCGCGGCCGGATTTCTGGTATGGTTCACATAGGGGGGGGGCCAGCCCACTCGCCAATATAACCAGAACTGGAAAACCTCCGCGGCCGGATTTCCGGCATGGCTCACATGGGGGAGTGGGCTGGCCCGCTCGCTTATGTGACCAGTACAGACAGCCTCCGCAGGAGGATTCCTGGTATGGTTCACATAGGGGAGTAGGCCGGCCCACTCGCCTATGTGAGCAGTACAGAAAGCCTCCGCGGCTGGATTTCTGATATGTTTCACATATGGGAGTGGGTTCGCCCACTCGCCTATGTAAAACATGCTGAGCCTTCTCGGCCGTGCGGCACTTATGGATACGGAAGTATATAAGACTCTGTTTGGTTTATGTGTGCAAGCGTGTGTTTGTGTGAATGCCTACACTCGCATATACATACAAGTATGCATAGTTGTATGCGTGTAAGCGCATGTGGATGCATGTGAATGAATATGTGTTTTCGAATGTATGCGTGAATGAATGTGCGAATGTGTGTGCGCACACACTTAGATGTATACGTCATGTCCGCGTCGTGTCGACCCCGGCGTTGGTTGCCGACGCCGCGTGGATCGTTCAACCTTGAACGATCGGCGGTTCCCCCAACGACAGATCGTTCAACGTCGAGCGATTCTGGGCTGCCGGCGGCGCTCAACGTTGAACGCCGGCGGCGGGGTCGCCGCCGGTCGACACGACGCGAACCTACTGCATGAGTGTTGTGGCATGGTTACACATATGTGTGCGTGCGCGCGCGGGTTGGCAGACTTTGTCCATGGCAGTGCATGTATGTGTACGTGTGTACTTGAACGGACGGGTCTGCCCACGTTTTTACGTACGTATATGTATTTGTGTACATGCATAGAAATACGTTTGTACATATGTGTGTATATGTACACATGTAAGCCGGAGCCTATTATACATCAGTTTTTAAAGATATGTCAGAAGTACGCGCACTTTGCACCCGCTTTAAATTTAGCTGGGCACGTGGACATCATCATCACCATCATCATCATCGTCGTCGTCGCCGTCGTCATCGTCATCATCGTCCGCATCGTCACCATCATCATCATCATCAACCGTCAGCTTTGGTCCCCCCTCGTAGTCGTCGTCTTTGTCCTCCTCCTCCTCCTCGTCGTCCTCCTCCTCCTCCTCCTCTTAACCGTTCTATATATTCCCGTCCTCCTCCCTCCCTCCTCCTCCTCCTCCTCCTGCTCGACGCCGCCTCCTCGAAGAAGATCCCTGCTCCTCCTCATCCTCCCTTTCCTCCTCTTTCTTCATCTCCCGCCCTTCTCTTTTCCTCCACCTTCTGCCCTTCTCCCCTGCTTGTCCTCCTTATCCCTCCGCCCCCCGCACTTCCCCTCTCGTCCGTCCATGAGCCTTCCATATCCCGGCCCCGAAGCCACTTTGGGTGTCTCGCGGGCACGCTCGGATCCTCAGGGGTCGCGATGCGCCACCCAGCCGGCCACCCCCATCCCCAGGAGCCCGCCGGGGGGAGGGGGTTTTCCGTCACAAGCCTTCTACTGACGTCCCAAGCCCTGTAAGGAGCCTTCGGAATCCGAAAGCGGCTGAAAACCTCCCGTCATGATTTTCGTTCGCGGCGCGGCGAGGTGCTCTACCTTCCAAGTCGTTTTTGGGTCGCGGCCCTGGGGCCCTCTGAGGGCCCCCGGAGGCCGAAAACGGCCGAACCTCTTGTTCGCGGTGCGACGAGGCCTCGTCGCCCCGCTGGCCCGCTCGACGCGACGACGACGACGACGACGACGACGACGACGACGACGGCGGCGGCGACGACGACGACGACGACGACGACGACGATGACGACGACGACGCCCGAGCGTCGTGCCACCCCCAGAGGGCGACACGACGCTCGGGCGCTCGGCCCGCGCGGAGGGTTGCCGTGGGGGCAATGCGGTGCCGGGGCACCGCGAGCCAACGGGCGGGGAAGACAGCGGGCATCGAGGTTCGAGGAAGCTTTCGGCCCTGGGACGGTCGCAAAATCGATCCGGGACCAAAACACTGCGTCGGAGGCGCCCCAGGGAGGTTCTGGGGACCGATTTTGCGCGGATTTCGTTGATTTTGAAAACGGGATGCACGCCGAGGTTCGAAGTTCGACTCTCGCGGATCGAGGTTCGAGGCTTCCTGGCCCTGGGCCCCCCCTCGTCGCCGCGGTCGGACGCGGCTCGAAAAACTTTTGCACTTGGACCCCGAAAGGGTCCGGGGACCCATTTTGAGGCTGGGGCCCGCAGGCCCTGGCGGCGGCGGGAAAGGCGGCGGCGGGCGGGGCACGGGGGCGGCGGCGACGACGGCGGCGGCGACGACGAAGGCGACGGCGGCGACGACGAAGGCGACGGCGGCGACGGCGGCGGCGACGACGGCGGCGGCGGCAGCGGCGGCGGGCGGCGACGACGGCAGCGAGGGCGACGATGGTGGCGGCGACGGCGACGACGACGGCGGCGGCGGCGACTGCGGCACCGACAGCGACGACGACGACGGCGGCGACGGCGGCAGCGGGCACGGCGACGGCGACGGCGACGTGGATGGCAGCGGCGACGGCGACGGCTACGACGACGACGCCGTCGACGACGACGAGGACGACGCCGACGCCGACGCCGACGCCGACGCCGACGCCGACGCCGACGCCGACGCCGACGCCGACGCCGACGCCGACGCCGACGCCGACGCCGACGCCGACGCCGACGCCGACGCCGACGCCGACGCCGACGCCGACGCCGACACCGACTACCGACACCGACGCCGACGCCGACGCCGACGCCGACGGCCGACGCCGCGAGCGAACGCCGACGCCGACAGCCGACGCGAGTACCGACGCCGACGCCGACGCGACGCCGACGCCGACCCACGACCGACGAGCCGACGGCCGACCTGACGGCATGGTTCGAAGACCCGACGGCCGACGCCGACTCCGAACGACGACGACGACGACGACGAAAAACGACAAACGACGACGACGACGACGACGACGTACCGACGACTACTACGAACGACGACGACGACGACGACGACGACGACGACGACGACGACTGGGGATTACCAGCTCCCGTATGCACCTATGGGGGATTCGGAGCTCTCGACGCACGCCCCGCCGAGGCTACGGGCACGACGTGGCCCGGCCTGCAAAAGATTGCAAACGGACACCAGTGCCAGCGATCATCGATTCAGGAGATTGTTCGTCGACTTCGGTTTTTGGAGGCCGGCTTCGGACTCAGGGGCCCCCAGAAGTCGATCCCCGACGGGAAACTGATCCGAATGCACCCTGGCAAGGGTCTGGGGACCGATTTTGAACCGATTTGGGACCGGCAGTCGTCGTCGTCGCCGTCGTCGCCGTCGTCGTCGTCGTCGTCGTCGTCGACCAGGAGGGGATGGCGAACCCTCCAATTCGGGGTGGCCCCGCTGACGGGCGTTGGCGCCCAAAGCCAGTGGACCTCGAAACAGCATCTCACCATGCTCTCCCACCAGTGGACCTCCTCCCCTTCCATGCTCTTCCTGATCACCCTCCCCTCTTCCCCCGATGACGACGATGATGACGATGAGGAAGGTGGTGGTACTGATGCTGACGAGCTCATCATGATTATCACAATCATCATCACCATCATCATCATCTTCATCACCAACACCAACACTACCATCACCATCCACACCATCGTCACAATCATCCTCCTCCACCTCCTCATCATTGTGAGGACTGTGGTGATCCGATCAATCTGGCTCTGAGTGACGAGGAGCACGTGCAGCGCCGAGAGGGCGGTCTCGCATACGTAGCTAATGAACTGCAAGCGGGCACACCTCTTCTGGATCTCGTGGTACCAAGTCGAGCCCATGTTGTACCAGCCCCGCTTCGCCGCCATCACCCTGGCCTTGATCCCCTCATGCACGGACAGGTCCGCCGCCACAATCGGTCCAAGCAACCTGGCGCACTTAGCCACCGTCCCCTTCAGTTGCCGAGACGTTGCTACTTTTCTCGTCGCCGTATTCGAACCATGGCCCCGTAGATCGAGCGTGCTGACAGTCTTGTCCTCGTTAAGTCCTCCGCCCTGCTTGCCAATCTCCGTGTTGATCGTCCTGGTAGTGCGGTTGAGCCTGCGGACGATGTCGTTCCCAGTGGCGTGCTTGGGGATCGGGGTGATGCGCGCCACGTCGTCCACGAACACCGCAGCCCCGACGTCGAAGGTCTCGTCGTCCCTGTCGGGGATCGTCGTCTCGAGCCAGTTGAAGCTCTCGTCCTGTTCCTTCAGCCCGTCAAAGGCGTTGCTGACCGCGACCGAGTAGGTGGCCACGAAGCCCCACGGGATCAAGCTGCTGCCCATGGCGCCTCCCTCCTGCGGGGTGAACTCGAGTTCGCCATCAGGGGGCGATACGGTGACGCATAGGTCGGAAAGGAGTTGTGCGAAGAAGGGCCTGTCCACGGCCTGCAGTCTGTCACCTGCGTGCGTGAGCCAGTGCTCCCAGCAGATGGCGTTGAAGGCCCCAGCCGCATCCCAGTTTTGCTGCGCAACCGAGAAGTTGGCATCCCTAAGCCGCCAGCATGCCGACTGCAGCGCCAGCAGGGCTGATTCCCTGCTGCGATGGGGTAAGCTGCCGTGCGCCCACTCTGGCCAGTCTCCAGGTAGTTGCCGTCGTCGGAGGCCGCTGTGCCACGCCTGCGAGAGATGGTCATACAAGTGGATCACGCGCTGCCCCTTCAGGTCGGCCCGCCCTTTGTTCTTGTCGAGCCCGATGGCGCGAGTGCGCTTGCCCGATGGAGCGAAGGTCTTCTTGATGCGCGTGTCTTGTAGCAGGTCCCATAGGCACTGCTCGAACTTCGTCATCTGTATGGGTGCATCGTCCACGTAGCCGAGTCCCCTGCCAGTGCTGTCGATCCGTTCCATGGGCGCCAGGCATATGGCGAGCATCTCAGTGCAGACGCCCCACTCGGGGAATGCTTTCCTCCTCGGCGCCCGACGGCAGTATTTTTTGATCGCCTTCAGATCATCCCGAACTTCATCATGTAGGGAGTTGCCATGTACACCATCTCCAAAGGAGAGGTCCTGGATTACATGCTTCTCCAATGCACAAGCAAGAGATATCCGATATCCCAAAAATATTTACTACCGGCACGCGCAGAACACAACCTGCGTAATGTTGGCCTTCGTCAGTTGCTGGTCCCAGGAGGTCGTCAGCGCGCGCATGCCGCCAGCGACCCCCTCCTTCGCCATCCCCTCCTTCCACTCTTCAGCGCCCAATGTGCAGTTGGCAGCAATGTATGTACGTTTGCGAATGCCTTTCCCTCTGCCAGCGAGCCGCCCCCTAAGTGCATAAACTCTGGAAAAATCGCGAATCCTCCAGGCCTCCCTCAGCTCCTCGATCCGCTCGTAGAAAGTGTGTTCCTGATGAGCCTTGCGACGTGCCTCATTCGCCTGTGAGACGCCGTAGCCGCGCCTCTGCAACCATCACGTTGCGCTCGAAGTCGTGGTTGTGGTCTGCGTTGCTGAGGCCAGCTTGCAGCTCTGCTAGTTCGTGTGCCACCTGAGCCCGAGCCCGCAGAGCCTGAACCCTCTCTTCCACCAGATGCTCGTACTCCGTGCCCAGCCTCCTCGTGGACGGGAAGACCGAGAGAGTGGCGTCGCGGATCGCCTTCGTGAATAGCTGGTGCTTGGTCTCAGGCGTGGGGTCGGAGTCGGAGAGGTTCCACTCGGCCTCAACTGCGCTCAGGTTGGACTCGACCTTCTCGCAGAACTCACGCCTCCGCTCGCCCTTGGTCAAGCACCTCATGAGGGAGTCCCGATCCACTCTCTCCGTGGCGCTCCGCAGCGGCGAGTAGCTCAGCTCGTAAGTGATGTGGACCTCCATTGGGCAGTGGTCGCGAAGCTCAGCTGTAGGGAACGGTGAGAGCGTGCGCATCAGGTCGGGGCGCATCCTGATCATTGGCACGAATCCCATAGCCGTGGACGGGACGAACACATGATCAATCCAGCTGTTCGTCTCTGACCCGTAGTAGCTGGCGGGCAAGCGAAAGTGCGTGTTGGCCGCGGTAAGGTAGTTAGTGGCCGCCCACCATCGTAATTGTTCTACTTGTCTTGATCGCCGATGTCGTCCGTGCCGTCCAGCCACCTCGTCTATGTCGCTGAAACCCAGCTGCTCGTTGAAATCCCCAGCGATCACCACCAGGTACCTGTTGCCTGCCTTCGCCACCTCGTCTGTGATCCAGCCTAGGATGCGCTGCATGGACTCCGTGCGCTCCTCGCCGTGTCGTCACCATTTCTCGATCACGCATCCGTATTCAAATGCTGCCCCCCGGCAATTGGGATGGCCGTATGCTGCGTGCCGGGTACGGCCTGATGTCGGATCGGCGCCTCGCTGCCAGCTCCTCCCGCAGGCGGGCAATCGTGGGGTTGAGAGGCCATGTAGCTACCGCCACTCTTGCAGGGTGGCCTCCCATCCGCGCGCAGTGGTTGGCGGCCTCCGTCGAAATCACAGCGTTGCCGCTGTTCGCCCAGATCTCCCGCGAGGAAGTGGCGACTCTCCTCCTCCTCGTCCTCCTCCTTTTTTGTCACTGCTTAGCCGCGCTCAGGTGGCGAGGAAAATTACGCTACCGAGGAACCCCCATACTTGATTTAAGTCTTATGTGTTTCCTGCCGCGGAACTGCTACGCCTGCCGCGCTTTGCGAGCGTGCGACCCCAACTACCTTTGATGGAGAGGAGTGTCGCGTGTCGCGCCACCCCCTGAGGAACCATCCAGATACCTGTCCGAAAGTTGTAGTTCTGTCCTTCAATTCTGTGCACTTGACGAGTGTATGGAGTTTGTCTTTCGATGTCTCCTACGGTGGTGACAGTAGTCTCTATCATCGCAACGCCTCGTATCCTCCTTTCTTGTCACTGCTTAGCCGAACGACGACGAGGACGCCGCTGAGCCGATGGAAGTGGATAGTTCAAGCAGCGACAACCTGTTCAAGCCGGAGTTGCCCGAGAAGCCGGCCAAGGTCAAATCCAGGACGGCGAAGGCTACGCCGAAAGCTACGACGACAACACTTGCAGTGCGAGCCGAGCCAGAGACCTACGACGACGAGATCACAGGAGATGGACCAATCTACCTGGGAGATAGTGCTCTATTGAGGCAGTGGCTGGAGACCATGGGACCGACGAGAATCAGGAGTGGCAAGACGAGGGCGACAGCTATGAAACGATCTATGCGAAGGATAGACACTACGATTGCCTAGGAGTGTCTCAAGCTGGAAGCAGACGAGAGCAGGGCTATAACCTCGACCCAAGCATCAAAAGCTACGTGGCATACAGATCATCAAGTCAGCAGTGCGTGTACGCTGAGCCCCGCTACTACAAATGTGACGATGTCTTTGAGCCAGCCGCGGCAGTGGCTCAGACGTGAACGGTAGTGAGGATAATGAGTGAAAGCGCCCCCCAAGCTCAGGTGAAGATTTTATTACCTAACAGCGGCTGATGGGTTTCTAACGGGGTCAAAAGAATGCATCATGACTCCCCAGGGGGGTCTGGGCGGGAGCCGGACCGAGGGCCGGGCTCGTTTTAAGCAAACAGTCACACACTTCGTGCTCTTCGACCTCCCAGAACTCCATTCCCGGGCCACATTTTGAATGCCCGGAGCCAACTGTAGGCCACACTTCGAGCTCTTCGAGTTCCAGAAATCCATCCTCCATTTTGAATGCACCGGAGCCAACGTAGGCCATCACCTCGTGGTCACAATCATCCCCTCCATTCCTCATGCCCAATGCCCACCATCGTCATTTCCCCAGAATCAGGATCCATTCCTGGGCCACGATTTGAATGCTGGCAGGAACAGAGGCCCCGAGGCAGGAACAGACTGAGGCTGATCAGGAGCCACAGGCCAGGCTGAACAGCCTGGCTGGGCGAAGCAGGCTGAGGTTCGTGAAGCACGCCTGGCTGAGCTGAGGCAGGCTGGCCGCGCCCCACTGAGCCGCCCCCCGGCGAGGATGACCTGCCTGCTCCGAAGTGAGGAAGCCATGGGCCCCTGTGCATCCAGGGCCAAGATAAGGAGCCTGAGGGGGCTGGAGGCACTGAAGCTGGGCGAGGCCAGGGGGGCTCACCGAATCATGGAATCTCCCCCTGTCGAGGCCGCTTCCGGCACCACTGAAACGACCTAACAACGCCAACTTGGGCGCTCGGGCTCGTCCAGCCAGCCGGCATGCTCAGCCGAACAACCAACCGTCTGGTCCCAGGATCCGTGGGCAACCGTGCCCCGCTCTCCAGCGACGGGCTCTCTAGTCTTATGTTGTTCCCATCCTACTTAAGGACCACATCCCAGAAATAATTTCGAGCACCCAGAAGAGTGTCAAAAGAGTGTCGAGACAGTGTCGAAACAGTGCCGGGCGAGTGCCTCCCAGGGCCCGACACGTGAAAACCCTTTTGAGTTTCGGTACTTTTTGCTGGCGCTCGAGATTCTGTCTGGTGATCGAGGCTGAAAGCAGGTTGGACCCTCCGCCTCCGCCTCCGCCTTCTCCTCCTCCTCCTCCTCCTTCTCCTCCTCCTTCGCCTCCTTCTCCTCCTCCTCCTCCGCCTCCGCCTCCTTCTCCTCCTTTTCCTCCTTCGCCTCCTCCTCCTCCTCCTCCTCCTCTTCCGCCTCCTCCTCCTCCTCCTCCTTCTCCTCCTCATCCTCCTCCTCCTCCTCCTCGAGAGGCGATTGCGGAGTCCTACGGAGCAGCTCGCAGCATACACTACTGGGCGCGCTGGGGCGGGGCTCTCCGCTCTCCGCCGCAGCAGCCCCGCCCGGCTCGACGGGGGGAGGGCCGTCGTCCCCGAGCCGGCCCCCCCCCCGCCGCCGCCCGAGCTTCGGGCCCAGTGGGGCGCTCGTCTTTCTCGAGGGGGGCGCTTCCTCCTCCTCCTCCTCCTCCTCTTTCTTGAGGGGGCGCTTCCTCCTCCTCCTCCTCCTCCTCCTCCTCCTCCTCCTCCTCCTCCCCGTCCTCCTCCTTCTCTCCCTCTCCTCCTCCTCCTCCTCCTCCTCCTCCTCCTCCTCCTCCTTCTCCTCCTTGTCTACCAGCGCCGGCTCCGCTGCCACCTCGGGCTTGAGCTGGCTGGAGACCTTTTGGAGTGTGGCGACTGCGGGGGGAATCGGCTTGCTGCTGGCGCTGAGCATGCTGGGAGCTCGTGCCCCACCTCCTCCCGTGTCCGATGGACCTGTCCCGCACGAGAGCCTGGGAGAAGGCAGGTGATGCGAGCCACACCCAACAAAACTGCCAAGGCGTGCGAGGAGGCGATCATAAGTCCAACGGCCGCACACACACACACACGCACACACACAAACACACACACACACATTCACACACACACATTCACACAAACAACAGACGCACACAACACACACAACACACACACAACACACAACACACGACACACACAACACACAACACACAGAACACACAACACACACACCTACAACGCACACACAACACACAACACACACAACACACAGCACACACAACACACAACACACAACACACAACACACACACACAACACACAGAACACACACACACAACACACAACACACACCAACAACGAGGCACACACAACACACAACACACACAACACACAGCCACACACAACACACACCCACACACACACAACACACTACAACACACACAACACACAACACACACAACACACAGCACACAACAAACAAAGCACACACACAGCACACAACACACAACACACACAACACACAACACACAATACACAACACAATCAACACACAACACACAACACACACAAGCAAACGCACGCACGCACGCACGCACGCACGCACGCACGCACACACATGTACACGCACGCGCGCACGCACGCATGCACGCACACAAACACACACTGGCATGACGGAGGCAGCGAGCGATAAGGGGGGCCTCTACCGTCGGGCCGCCGCCCGCCGGGAGCGCGATTCTCTGGAACTGGTGCAGGCTGCAGCGGGGCAGCGGTATCCACTTGACCCACCCGCCTCTTGCATTTTTCGTTGGGCCGGGACCGACCGTCCTGGCGTTCCCATAGTCCTACCGCGAAATTTCTTAGAACCCAAACATGTTCTAATAACCAAAACAAGGTTCTTACAACGTAAACCCGATGTGATAAAACAAGACAGACTCCGCCAGACATGTTCTAAGAACATTTCGTGGGAACCACAAAAGGTTCTTAGAACATTGTTTGGTAGGGCTATAGGCGAGCCAGGACGCTTCGCCACTGCTTGATGTCGGGGGGCGGGCACCAATCGGGCCAAACCACGCTGACACGCTGCTGCTTACATGCTGTAGGCGCCGGCTGGAGCGGACAAAGCTTGCCCCCGAGACGCTTGCGTGTTGCATTCCAAAACAGTGTTTGCCTTCTGCGAGCCGTGAGGCAGGTCTGAGGGTGCCAATAATTCAGCCAACGATGGGGGTCGCGCGCTGTGAGCGACGCCCCTGGAAATTTTGCGTCGGCGGCTAGGCAGAGGGTGACTGCGCTGGCGATGAGAGGCTTAAACGGGGGTGCCGTTGGAGCGAATTGTGCCACCACGCAAGAGGAGAAGGGAGGAGGGACGCGGCCGAAGGACAAAACATACGGGGCAGGCAGCACAGGGGTCAGAGCGCCCCCCGAGCGTGTGGCGCGGCCGGCCCCGCCGCGGGGCACGCGGCGGCTGCTGCGACATCGGGCCGGGGGCGGGACCCCCCTGACACAGACACGAGTCCGACGATGTCCGCCGGACAGCGCGGCGAGCAACTGGCTCAGCCCAGGCCGCGGGCGCTCCAAGGGAGCGGGATACAGAGGCCAGCGGGCGAGCCCGGCCGATGGCCAAGGGGAGAGATCCGAAGCAGACACGAAGGAGAAGGAGGAAAGAGGAGGAAAGAGGAGGAGAAGGACGCCCCTCCGCCCCGCCCGTCCAGCACCCACCCTGCACACACGCGTGGGAACACGCACGCACGCCAACGCAGCCGCACAAGCCTCCCCCCACCGCCCCACACACCCACCCACCAATCCCCCTCCAAAATACACACACACACACGCACACAAATCCAGACCCACACCCATACGCACACGCTCACGCACACGCACACACACACACACGCACGCACACGCACACGTACACGCAAACGCACACACGGACGCACATACACATACACAAACATATACACATACACATACACGCACACGCACATGCACACGCACACGCGCACGCACGCACGCACGCGCGCACGCAGGCACGCACGCATGTACACACACACGCACGCACGCACGCACGCATGCACGAACACACACGCACATACGCACAACACACACGCACACTCATCACACACACGCACACACGCACATGTACACACAGAGACACACACACACAAACACACATACACAAACACGCACGCGCGCACACACGCACGCATGCACGCACGCACGCACACGCACACACACACACACCCGCACACACACACACACATCCACACCCACACGTACATGCACACGCACACGCACACGCACACGCACACGCACACGCACACGCACACGCACATGCACACGCACACGCACACGCACGCGCACGCGCACGTGCACGCGCACACGCACACGCACGCGCACACGCACACGCACACGCACTCGAACACGCACGCGCCCGCGCACACGCACGCGCACGCGCATGCGCACGCGCAAGCGCACGCGCACGCGCACGCGCACGCGCTCGCGCACGCGCAAGCGCACGCGCACGCGCATGCGCACGCGCACACGCACGCGCACCCGCACGTACGCACTACGTACGCACTCGCACTCGCACTCGCACTCGCACTCGCACTCGCACTCACACACGCACACACACACGCACACACACACACACACGCACACACACACGCACACATCCACACACATCCACCACATCCACACACACCGTCCACCCACCCACAAACACACACACACACTTGCGTACGCACACATGTGGTCGATCAGCCCGGGAGACCACAACAGCACGGCAGACAAGCACCGCAGACCGCATGATCATTATATTGTGGAGGGTCGGGGTTTGACGATCGAGGTTCAAGGATCGAGGTTTTGCAGCGTTGTTGGCCTTAATTGGGTCTCTGGATGCTTCTCGTCGGCTGGGCTGGATTCCCTCGCGAATTTTATCTCAAACGCATCCCGGAGGAGAGGGAGAAGAGAAGGGGGAGGAGAATGAGGAGGAGGAGGAGGAGGAGCAGGAGGAGGAGGAAGAGGAGCATTAGGGAGAAGACGACGACGAGGACGAGGATGACCCGGAGGAGGGGGATGAGGAAGAGGGAGGAGGGGGAGGAGGGACGAGGCTTTGCGGGACCGTTGCGACGGATGAGTTGCGCACCCCTGCGCACCCCCTCTGGTGTTCGATGGGAAATGCACGCCTTGCGCGCTTTGCGACCGTGCGACGGATAGAGACCGCACCCCCTGCGCACCCCCCTGGTGTCGAGGAAATGCCACGCCTGCCGCGCTTTACGAGTGTGCGACGGATACACACCGCACCAACTGCGCACCCCCTCCCGTGCCGATGAACTACCACGCCTGCCGCGCTTTGCGAGCGTGCGACGGATAGAGACCGCACCCCCTGCGCACCCCCCCAGGTGTCGAGGAAATGCCACGCCTGCCGCGCTTTGCGAGCGTGCGACCGGTCGAGACCGCACCCCCTGCGCACCCCCGTGGTGTCGAGGAGATGCCACGCCTGCCGCGCTTTGCGAGCGCGCGACGGATAGAGACCGCACCCCCTGCGCACCCCCCTGGTGTCGAGGAAATGCCACGCCTGCCGCGCTTTGCGAGCGTGCGACGGATAGAGACCGCACCCCCTGCGCACCCCCCTGGTGTCGAGGAGCTGCTACGCCTGCCGTGCCTTGCGAGCGTGCGACGGGTACAGACCGCACACCCTGCGCCCCCCCTCTGGTGTCGAGGAACTGCCACGCCCGCCGCGCTTTGCGAGCGTGCGACGGATAGAGACCGCACCCCTTGCGCACCCCTTCTCGCGTCGATAACAACGCCTGCCGCGCTTTGCGAGCGTGCGACGGATAGAGACCGCACCCCCTGCGCACCCCCCTGGTGTCGAGGAACTGCTACGCCTGCCGTGCTTTGCGAGCGTGCGACGGATAGAGACCGGCCCCCCTGCGCACACCCTCTCGCGTCGATAACAACCGCCTGCCGAGCTTGCGAGCGTGGCGGACGGATCGAGACGCACCTGCGCACCCATGGTGTCGAGGAACTGCTACGCCTGCCGTGCTTTGCGAGGCGTGCGACGGTTAGAGACCGCAGGAGAGGGACCACCCCTGCGCACCCCTGCGTTGTCGAGAAGCTGCTGCGCCCTGCCGCGTATCGAAGCGCACTAGCGTGTATGGTAGTGTGTGTGTGTGGTGGGTGTGTGTGGGTGTGTGTGTGTGTGTGTGTGTGTGTGGTGTGGTGTGTGTGGTGTGGGTGTTGTGTGTGTGTGGCGTATGTTGTGGCGAGTGTGGCATGCGCTCTGCGGCTGTAGGTCGACGCGTGTTCTCACTACTTGCCGTGCATGCGTTGAGCGGGTGCGGTAAAAGAAGAGCGGGGGGGGGGATGAGGGGGGGGGGGGGCGGGGAGGAGGAGACGCGGGTGCGCCGCGGCAGGGAAGAAAACCATAACCCCACGAAACATGCGGGGAAAAATCACCACCCCTGGGCGCGATGGGTGGGATGCCCGGGCCCGCGGTATCACGCGTGGGTTGCTCAGGCCAAAATCCCTCTACGGCTAAGCAGTTTAGGGCTCCGTGACTCGCGTCGACTTGCACCGCCTGCGGAGAAGCGCCTGGCAGATTCCATGCCCACCTTGCGCGCAGCTGCCAAAAGGGCTGGGAGGGTTTGCGACGATGCCGGATGGCCTAGCCTTCCTCTGTGGGATGTGCTGGCAGCAGGCGAAAGGCCACCAGCGTTGCCAAAGTGCATTATGGAACTCGGGGATTGGACCCGTGGATCGCATGAGTTCGCGCCGAAAGGCGCGACCAAGATGCGGAGGCCGCGCTCTTGTTCTGGCTTATCATGGGCCCGAACGTGAGTGGCGCGGTCGCGGCGTTGATATCATCCAAACAATCGATACTTTGCGCGCCGTGGGGCAAGTTGTTGCGCGCCCGTTGCAATGCTGATTTGAGGGCGAGGCGGAGCGGCGCAGGCATCAACGCATCTCATTGCTCTCCAGTTTCCCTGCAATATATCAAACATATCGCTGTCGTCATTTCCCCGCTTGGGCCGGGGGCGGACCCCGTGCCACTGGCGCGTGAATGGCGCCAGTCCGTGCGAGGATGCTGCTGCCAAGAGCTCTTGCAACATCCGAGCCCGTGCGCGCGTGGTCGAATGCGCCGACCCCATCGATGCTTAGAATCATTTTGTCCGGGCCACTATCCGACAGGAGTTGCTGCGAGTGCGTGGCCGCGCTCGCCCCGCATCTACTTTGTATCCAACATTGTTCGGCCAAGCTGCCGCCCTGAGTTCTGCGTGGAATTCCCATGCCAATGCTTTCGCCGCAAGCCGTCGGGAGGTATTGCCGCGCGAGATGCCCCGGGTCCTTGAAAAGGGTTTCAGGGCCGCGGTGAGGGGCGACGCGAGCATGGCGCCCCTGATGAGTGGAGGGCTGTGCTTTGGCGACTCTGTTGGCAATTTCGCACAGGACGTCAAATGCCGCATCGTCTGTGAGGCATATTGTATAATGTCCGTAGCAGCTGCCCCGTGGCCCCCCGCCCGGGCCTCTCCTGGTCCGTCGAAGCACCGCGCCGAAGATCTAGGTCCAAGTCCACTGCTATATTCGAATCGAAGTTTTCCGATGCTCGTGGGAGGAACCCACGCACCTCCGAAGGTCGCAAAAATGAGTCCACGAGCTCATTGAAAGTAGTCGTGGTCCCTGGCGCCAAATCCTTTTGAAGTGAGCGCCCGGGCAGCGTGGCTCAGTTCTCCTCGTTTGAGTAGCCCCGTCGCTTTGGTGTTTTTTTCCACATTCGCAGCTTCTTTCGTTGGTGTGGGTCGGCACTGTCTGTCGGGGGACGGCGGCGAGCTGCGCCGCAGTGGGCTTTGCTCTGTAACTCATCCCAGCGCACGGCATTAAACAGAGCGACGCATTGGCGTAGGCCCCGCTCGCCTGCTCGACTACCTCGGGCCGTCGGGAGGAGCGACATGCGCGGGGGCAACAAAAACAATACCCAAACTCGCACGCAATAACCTTCACCATTGTCGCCCCGGCCCCACCGCAACTGCGCCATCCCCATCTCGACAAGGTTCTGGGTCAAGATCCTCGGGAAGGCACCCCTGGTGCACTTGGATATCGACTTGGAGGTCAGTATTGCGATGTTAATTTCTGCCCGGGTGTCAATCGCATCAATATGTCTCCAGCCGTCTGGAAGCCTGGCAACTTCGTTCCGTTCTCACAGGTGGGTGTTCGGGCAAGGGGTCGGAGGTTGGGCAAGGAAGCCCATGTCGGGGTAGCGTGCGCGCCGGCCCGCCTCGCCCACCCGGGCGAGGGGGCGGCCGCTTGCACTTCCGCCGCTGCGCGCCGGTTAGGTGCTTAGGTACCACTCTCGTTCGCCCACCCGTTGCCCGCTCGGGCTGGGGGCGCTGGCTTCGGTAGCAATTTTTGACTTTTCAAGGCGCGCTCGCTGCTGTCTACTTGACGGCGGTGGCTACCCTTGTCCCCGCCGCCCTGCCCACCCGGGCAGGGGGGCCGTCGCTCTCACTTTTGCCGCCGCGCACAAATTAGGCGCCCCCCCCCGCCTGCCTCCCTCCGCTTGCTGGACTGGGTTCGAACGCTGGCTTCGGCCGCAAGTATGGCTGGCCAAGGCGCGCCCGCTGCCGTTGACTACGACAGCGGTGGCCGCCCTTGTCCCCCATCGGCCCGCCCTGTTCACCTGGGCAACGGGCTGCCTCACACTTGCGCGCCGCCTCGCGCCGGTTAGGTGCCTCCCTTTTCTCGCCCTACGCCCGGGGGATCGCCCCTGCCGCCCTTCCGCCCCCTGGGCGCCGCCGCAGGTTTCCAAGTCCTCTGGATGCCCTGGTCGCGGCGGACTCGCCCAGCCCACCCGGACAGCGGGGCTCCCCTCTAGTCCCCGCTGGGCGAAGTGAACGCGCTGTCCCCCGGCGCCGCCGCTGCTGCTCAGCGCCGCCGCCCCGCTTGTGCGTTTCTGCAGGCGGGGCGTCCTCCTCCCTGTTCGCTTCTGCCCTGCCCGTTCGCTCCCCCTCCTTCCGCGCGCCGCCGTGGTGCAGACTGGCTGCCTGCAGCCGCCGCGCTGGGGCCCCGGGTTTGGTCTTGCCGCCCGCCGCCTCTGCAGCCCAGCATCTTGCTGGGCGCACCACACCCGCGCTCCCACATGGGGGACGCGCGGCCATCAACTAGTGGCATAAGCACTGAATGCATCGCACGCTTGACCCACTGGACTTATCCTGGTACCCGCACTGCGCTCCGCCGCCGGTGGACCCCCGGCGCAGCAGCCGTCGCTGACCCTGCTCTCGGGGCAGGCCGCGCCACGCGCTCAAACTGTGACCTCACCCTGAACTGCCCTCGCTCCTCCTCCCCCTCCTTCGGCCGCCTCCCTGCTCTTTTTCCTCTCTTTCTTGCATTGAAACACAATTCGCTACAACGGTGCCCACGTTTAGTTAACTCTTCCGCCAGCGCCGTTACTCTGCCTAGCCGCCGACGCAAAACATGTATGTAAACGCGTCGGTTTACATACATGTATAGATGCATGTATGTATGAATGTATGTATGTATGTACGTACGTATGGATGTAGGCATGTGTATGTACGTATGTACGTACGTACGTATGTGTGTTTGTATATATACACACATAACACTATATATATATATACATATATAAGAATATATATATATATATCACTATGTGCACGCATGCGCGCGCGCTTCGCGCGCGCCTTGGTGTCTGTCGAGTCAACAGACCCAGGGGGTCGTTACGTGAGTGGCAGAAGAAATTGGTGACGCGAAGCGTCGTGGGGGCGTCCTTGGACGTCTGGGGTCTCCTGGGGCCTCTTGAGGGGCCTCCTGGGGGCCTCCTGGGGGCCTCCTGGCGGCCTCTTGGGGCGGAAGGCTCGAGCTTGCGGTTCGTGGTCCCCCCTCTGGGCCCCCTCTTGGGCCCGTCTTGGGGCCCTCTTGGGCCATCTTGGGCGCCTCTTGGGCCGTCTTGGGGCCCTCTTGGGCTGTCCTGGGGCCCTCTGGGAAGCGTCTTGGGCCGTCTTGGGGCGGTCTTGGGCGCCTCTTGGGCCGTCCTGTAACGTCGGAAAACCCAAAAGACAACTTTGTTGAACATGTACGTTTTACGAAGGGAATGGGCCAATTCTTGCGCCTAGGGGCCCTCTTGGGGTGACGCATTGCTTGGAGTGCTTCTTGGGGCGTCCTTGGGGCCGTCCCTTACGGACTCCTGGGGGGGTTGGTCGTCCTGCGGCCTCTTGAGGTGGCCTCTTGAGGGGCCTCCTGGGGGCCTCCTGGCGGCCTCTTGGGGCGGAAGGCTCGAGCTTGCGGTTCGTGGTCCCCCTCTGGCCCCCTCTTGGGCCCGTCTTGGGGCCCTCTTGGGCCATCTTGGGCGCCTCTTGGGCCGTCTTGGGGCCCTCTTGGGCTGTCCTGGGGCCCTCTGGAAACTTCTTGGGCCGTCTTGGGGCGGTCTTGGGCGCCTCTTGGGCCGTCCTGTAACGTCGGAAAGCCCAAAAGGCGACTTTGTTAAAAATGTACGTTTTACGAAGGGAATGGGCCAATTCTTGCGTCTAGGGGCCCTCTTGGGACACATGTTGGAGGCTTCTTGGGGGCCGTCTTGGGGGCGTCCTTGGACGTCTGGGGTCTCCCGGGGCCTCTTGAGGGGCCTCCTGGGGGCCTCCTGGCGGCCTCTTGGGGCGGAAGGCTCGAGCTTGCGGTTCGTGGTCCTCCTCTGGGCCCCCTCTTGGGCCCGTCTTGGGGCCCTCTTGGGCCATCTTGGGCGCCTCTTGGGCCGTCTTGGGGCCCTCTTGGGCTGTCCTGGGGCCCTCTGGAAGCTTCTTGGGCCGTCTTGGGGCGGTCTTGGGCGCCTCTTGGGCCGTCCTGTAACGTCGGAAAGCCCAAAAGACAACTTTGTTGAAAATGTACGTTTTACGAAGGGAATGGGCCAATTTTTGCGTCTAGGGGCCCTCTTGGGACGCATGTTGGAGGCTTCTTGGGGCCTCTTGGGGGCGTCCTTGGACGTCTGGAGGCCATCTTCAGCATCTCGGAGCCCTCTTGGAGGCCTCTTGGAAGTTTCTTGGGCCGTCTTGGGCGCTTCTTGGGCCGTCTTGTCTGACTGGGGAGGCCTCCGGCAAGCCCCGACGAGCCTCCGGCCCCCCCGGGGTGCACATTTGCGGTCGGGGTCCCGGCCCCGGGCCCCCGGACCCGGTGCGCCGATATATGTATAATCGGATCTCCTGCAACGGCCAGCGCCGACCAAGGCGGAGGGGAATCCACACATCTGTAGGATCGTACACAAATAATATGTGATTACTACGCGTTAGATTTGAACAATCTCGCGGCTTGCACCCACGAGCCTGGAAAGGTGCAGCTCTGCACCCCCACAGTTGGACTTTCCACGGGATGGAAGCACACATGTCCGACGAGGGGGAGGGAACGTATTCAATGTGTCGGATCTACTACGATCCGCCACAATTACGGGCACGACACGACGTGTTTCCCAAAATTCGATATGTCGACCCGCCTAATCGAAAATGTCGGCCCAGGCAACTTAATATCCCTCGTCGTATTCAAAAGTATTGTTGTATGCGCACGCGCGCGTTAGAGATCACAACACGTAACGCGTTCTTCATGTATGCATTTAGCAGATCGAATGTGTGTCGCGGTGCGCGTTTGCTAAGATGACGCTGTGCCCGTACCTCTATCATCCCATATTCCTCGTCTGCATTTGTGTTGCAGTGGCATCGCCTTGTGGCAATTCTGCTCCGCTGTGCAAGTACAAGTAGCGCATGCCAGCTGAATGCGAAATCCTCCAACTAACATGAAGGGGATTGTCGGAAACCTACCACCTTCTCGCAACTATTACAACCACTTGCAACAAGGGGCAACACAGCAGCCCGAAATTCAGAAACAAATCGCAGACATGCTTGACTCAAGACTCACACGACAGGCCGAACATCACCAAGATGACAATCGCACAAACGAATCCTGATCCATCATGTGCAATCATCACTCCTGGCAAACGAACTTGTACAAACTAGAACCAACCAGCATGAGTATTACCAGTTTGCTGTTCAAGCAAAGTGGTCCTTAATACCAACCGCACGTGCACCTACATTGCATAACCAATGTATGACGTATGATGAAGCGAAACTGCAGCAACTGCAAGAGGTGGGCTACAATTGGATCCGTTCCTGGACTACCGCCACACACCGATGGTACCTCGAAGCCATCTATTGTTACGATGCTGGTGTTGTCGACACGGGCTTTCTATCATGCCTTCCCGCACGCTCTCCTCATAACCCTCTGTTGTCGAATACGATAGCTTGGGAATTTGTTTTGCGCATGCGCCGGCCATCTCCAACATGGTAAGCTCGCCCTCATTTCCCTGGATCAGCAGGATAACAAGCCTTCGACGGCGCAACCAAATTGCAATGACAATCACATCATTAACCCTGTCGGCTCCGCAAACATCTTCATCCTTGCACGCTCACTCAGTGAATTCTCTCACGGAAAGTTTGAACAAGACGCTTAATCTGAGATAATATATCAAATCATTCCCCGCTTGTGGGCTCTGTTTATGCTCAGATTATCGCAAGCGTCGAAGTTCTGATATGAGAAACACTCACGACATGGCAATCGAACTCATGTAACCAAATGTCCCTGATAATATTGCCCTGGAGATCCGCCATCGTGCCTCTGGGCATGGAGTGGGCGTGTCCTCAAGTCCTTTGTCGAATCCCTTTAGCCTCGGTTTTAGGGGCCAAGACCCCACATTGCTCAATCTCTCGGAGCTTCCCGCGTGCCCGGGGCGTCTTCACGCATGACCCATTCGGGTCCAGGAGGTTCCCAAGATGGGCCAAGAGAGCCCCAAGAGACTCCCAAGATGGTCTCAGAGGGCTTCGAGACGTCAAGATCGCTCCAAGACGCCCTTGATGGCCCCAAGACGGTCCACGAGGCCTCCAAGATTTCTCTACAATTTTTGGTCTTCTCGCCTTTTCGACTTTCGACGCTCGAAGACAGCCCAAGAGGCCCCCAAGATCGCCCCAATTCGGCCCAAAAGGCCGCCAAGACGGCCAAAGAGGGCGCCCAAGACGGCCCCGAGACGGTCCCAAGAGGGGGACCACGCACCGAACATTCGAGCTTTCCGCCCCAAGGGGCCCCAGGAGGCCCCGCGAGGGTCCCAAGAGGCCTCCAAGAGGCGCAAAACAGGCCCAACGAGGCCCCCAGACCAGCGCGAGAGGCCCCAAAACTGTCTCCAGGAGGCCCCCGAGAGGCCTCCAGCGACATCCCCAACGAATATCCTAGAGGCCTGTGACCCACAACCCAAGCACGGTGGCGGGCTGGGCCGAAGGCCGTTCGATCCGCCGCCCTCTGTTGATGCATCACAGGAGTGCCTGGCGTGCTGAACCCTACAGCTTCTGGTTTTGGTTCTCTTCCTCACAAAACTCTCCCCGGGGCTTCGGCCCAGCGCGCCGCGCCGGCCACCTGGAAAGCAGCCGAACATGTACAGGTCGTGGGTTTTCGGGCCGTGGATGGCGTCCAAGACGGCCAAGAGACGGCCAAGAGACGGCCAAGATGACCTCCAAGTTCGCCCAAGATGGTCCAAGATTGCCTCCAAGACGGCCCAAGAGGGTCCAAGATTTCTCCAAGTCCGCCCAAGAAGCCACAAGGCAGCCCAAGATGGCCCTGGACGGCCCCACAGGCCTCCAAGACACCCTCCCCTCCAGGAGGGCCAGGAAAAGGCCAAAATAATATATAGATGCCCCTTAGGTTTTTGAAGGATTATTGCATTTGCTTCTTTTCGGCCTTCCGACAGCCTAAGACGGCCCAAGAGGCCCCCACACAAGGTCGCCCAAGGAGCCTCCAAGATGGCCCCATGAACGCCCAAGAGGTCCCCAAGACGGCCCCAAGAGGGCCGCAAGACGGCCCAAGAGGCATCCAAGACGCCCAAGATGGCCGCCAGGACGGCCCTGAAGCGCCCCAAGAGGGCCCCAAGTCGGTCCAGAGATGCCCCCAAGATAGCTTCTGTCAGCGTCAGACGGGCCAGGAACACCCGAAGCCTGCCAAAGCGGCCCCCAAGAAGCCTCGAGATGCCCACAAGAGGCCCAAGGAGGCCCCCAACAGGCCTCCGAGAGGCTCCCAGGAAGCTTCCAGGAGGCCCCAAGAGTGCCCCAAGAGGCTCCCTAGAGACCTCCTCGTCCTACTCCTCCTCTTCCTCTCCCTCTTCCTCCGTCTCCTGATCCTCCATCTCATCCTCCCCCAAGTGCTCCCCCAAGAGTTTCCAGAGCGGCTGCGGGAACACATAGTCCGACAGCTTGGCCAAGCTGGGACCCAACGTCTAGCCGCAGAGGTGCTTCGCAAAAAGGCAAGCGGCGGCGGTGATTCGCCGCAAGCGTCTTCGAAAATACAGTTCAGGGTTCCTGGGGGGATAATGCAGAGTTTCCCAGCAAGTCTCAGCATACAAAATGTAACGTACTAACAAGAAAGGAGGGGGAGTGGCAGAAGGATGAGGATGAGGAGACAGGGCTTGCGAGGAAACGCGACCGAGACGTCCTCGCTGAGCTCGCCTGGAGCTCGGCGTGTGCTGGCAATACTCTTTTTAGCTCGGGCCTGGCTGTGTTGCTCGGAAGTTGATGTATCAAATTCTGCCATCGGGGTACCCATCATCACGATGCCCTGCTCGCTCTGGCGGAGCCTTCTTGGAGGGGTCGGAGGAGCACGAAACCTGAGAAATAGTACGGTATGAAGATATCCTGCTCGCTCTGGCGGCAGGACATTCGGGCCCGTGGTGGAGACGTGGAGTCGGGCCAAAGAACACTTGACCCTGGGGATAAGAAAGTTCGGCCTCGCAGGCCCCCGCCGCCGATCAAAAGTGTTTTGACCGGAGATAACCAACTCTACGGTGTTAAGGGGGGGGTCTACATTATCATCCAGGACGCGCGGTTATGTATCGGCACATCAACGTGCTAAGCGGCTCCATCTCCCCATGAAATGCATCTCCCCCTTCATCGATTTATCAATCTCCATTATCCACTACAGTGCCCCCTGGCACGTTGAGGCATGGTACAATGCCAAGTGCTGTCTGGCAGGGTTTCTGCAATTTTCTGAGGGGCCCCCATTTCCTCGGGAAGCGCCTCGCTGCGTGCACCGGCCATGCTCCTGGAGCCCCAAGAAGCCCCCAAACCGCCCACAAGAGGCCTCAAAACTGCCTCCAAGAGGCCAGTGAGAGGTCTCCCGCGAGATTCAAACGAACATCCACCAAGCGTATAAACCACAAGCCAAGCATGGTGGCGGGACTTGCCGTGGGCAGCTGGATACGTCCATTCTGCACTCTGGGTTTCACATTCCTGCTCGTGATGCTTGGCCGGACTACAAGCCCTTACATGGTGTTACTCTCTAATTCGCACTGCGACGATGGGACAGCAGGCAATGATACAGTGGATAGGCGAATGTCGCAATGCATGCCCTGGACATGCCACGTCCTGCGCAACTTCAATTCCAAACATAACATGCAAAACCATCGATCCTACAAACTCACAACGCTAGCATTCAGCGAATGGGATCCGTCATGCTGACCACGACCGAAACTAAATATCAAGATTCCGCGGTGGGCAGAATCTGATTTCTCCCTCTGGCTCCCACGCCTTCCTTCCTGGCTGGGTGCGCCGCTGGGGCCTCCATCGTGACGCCGCGCGCAGGGGTGGTGGCCTCCATATTCCTGGTCACGCAGCGACAAAACCCACACTGTTGAAGTCGAAAGCAGAAAGGGAACACACTCAAACCACTGCCTCACCCTATCCCACGACTGTTTGAATCATCTGACCTGGAAATTTACTTGCACTCTCGCAGGGCTCGCAAGAAATCACACCATATACCTTACTGGAACACACGCGCGCTTCGGGCGCGATTTTGTTCTAGCCGAGGCAAAGTCAGCGTCGCGTCAATCAGCGGGTGGGGACGCACGCCATCCCACGACGATCGCCACATGGGAACACCTGCGCTATCGTGGGCACACACATATATATATATAGGTATGTATGTATATATGTGTATATATGCATGTATATACTAGAAACATCGCGCGCGCTCTGCGCACGCTCAAGTTCTAGGTAGGGTCATGATCATCGCCATCTTTGTCATCCCCATCCCCGTCATCTGCATCGTCATGGTCAATTACCACAGCAATCATCATTATCAACTTTACTATCAACATCGTGATCACCATCACCATCGTCATCGTACTTTTCAGTATCATCATCCGCATCATCAGCATCTTGTTGGTCGTCGTCGGTGTCGTCGTCGGCATAGTCATCGTCGTAATCATCAACGTCATCGCCGTCATCATCCCTGGTCCACTGCAATCCCCTTACCCTCCTCCTCTTCCCGCTATCCCTCTTCCCATCATCTTACACTCATCATTTTCCTCGTCGGCGTCTCCCTGAAAAAGGGATCCCTGTTCCTTCACCTCCTCCTCCTCCTCTTCTTCCTCCTCCTTCTCCTCCTCCCTGCCTTCCCCACACTTCGGTGTGTCCCTCTTTGTGTTCCTTCACCTACATCACCTCCTTCCTCCTCTCGAGCCCTCTTCATCGTGCGCTTCCCTTCCCTCCTCGTCCTCAGCATCCCTCCCCGAGCCAGAGAACCAGAGAAAAATATACTATTACAAGAACAATGTCCCTCGAGTCCCTCCTCCTCTTCCCCCTCTTCGTCCTCCTGATCTTCCTCCCCCTCCTCCTCCTCCTCCTCCTCCTCCTCCTCTCCCACCTCCTCTTCCTCCTCCTCCTCCTGTTTTTTTTCTCTCTCTCTCTCTCTCTCCTCCTCCTTGTCCTCCTCCTCTCGTCTCCCAACGCACCCAATGGGAGCCTTTTTTGGGAGCATTGTGGCAGCCTCTGGAGCCTCTCTGTCTGGGCCTTCCTTTGGAGTCCTTTTGGGCCTTTGTTGGCCCGTCTGAGGGCCCATTTCGGCCGTTCTGGGTCCCTCGTGGTTCGTCGTGGGGAGCTCAGCCCGTTTTGGTGCTCTCCTGGGGCCCTCTCCGACCAGGTAGGAATCCTCTGGTGGCCCCCTCGGACTTGCTGGGTGCTTCTTGGGCCGTCTTGTAGCTCTTCTGTGCCGCGCGAAGCTCTCTTCAGCCCATCGTGGAACCCTCTTTGGGGCCTCTGGGGCCGTCTGGGGCCCACTTTGGTCACCTCTTGGGCCGTCGCGACCGCTGGTAGAACTGAAAAGCGAAGCTCCCAGAAAGATACGTTTTTCCATTGGAAGTGATTGATTTTTGCCTTTGGAAGGCCTTTTCAGCGGCCTCTTGGACAGTCGGGGGGGGTCATTTTGGGCCTTTCGTGGCCCGTCTGGGAGCCCATTTCGGCTGTCCCAAGCCCCTCTTGGCATGTCATGGGTAAATGAGCTGTCTTGGGACCCTCACGGAACCCTCTCCGACCGTGTAGGGATCCTCAGGTTGCTCCCTCGGGCCCCCTGGGGACTCTCTCGGGCTGTTTCGGAGCTCTCTTGTGCTGCTCGACGCTCTCTTGAGGCTGTCTTGGAGCCCTCTTGGGGGCCTTGTGCACCGTGTGGCGCCGATTTGGGGAGCCTTTTGGGCCGACGTGGCCGTCGATGGAACGTAAGAAACGAAAATCATAGAAATTTACGTTTTTCTTTGGGAAATGCTAATTTGTTGCTCCCGGGAGCCTTCCCAACGGCCTCCTGGGCCGTCTTCAGGGAGTCCTGGTGGGCCTTTTTTGGACCCTCTGGGAGCCCAGTTCGGCCGTTCCGGGTCCTTCTTCGCCCGTCATGGGGGCCTGAGCCCGTCTTGGGGCACGCGGGGGGCCCTCTCCAACCATGTAGGGATCCCCTGGTGGCCCCCGTCGGGGTTCCTGGGTGCTCTCTTGGGCCGCGTTGGAGCTCTCTTGTGCTGCTCGAAGCTCACTTCAGGCCGTCTGGGGGTCTTCTTTGGGGCCTGTTGGGCCGTCTGGGGCTCATTTTGGGAGCCTCCGTGGCCGTCGCGGCCGCTGGTAGGACTGAAAAACAAATATCCAGGACATCTACGTTTTTTCCATCGGAAGCGCTTGATTTTTGCCCTCGGAGGGCCTTCTCGGCAGCCTCTTGGACCGTCTTGAATGCCTCTGTGGCCGTCTAGGAGCAGTCTCGGGCTGTCCTCGAGCGCTCGTGGCCCGTCCGGAGGCCATCTCAGTGCGCTCTTCAGCCACCTTCCAGACAACCTGCGCCTTGGGCACCGGCTTGGGATCCTCTGGGGGGGGTCCGGGGCCCCTTCTGAACCCTCTCGGAGCCCGCAAGGCCCCCCCGGCCCCCCACGCGAACCAGAAGTCGCACTTCTGGGCCCTCCCCCAGCCTATTACAGCGACGGCCGCCCGCCCTCTGCCCTGCGCCTCCGCCCCCTGTTCCACCTCGGAGTTCCGCCCGCCTCGCGTCGTCGTCGTCGTCGTCGCCGCCGCCGCCGCCGCCGCCGCCGCCGCCGTCGCCGTCGCCGTCGCCGTCGCCGTCGCCGTCGCCGTCGCCGTCGCCGTCGCCGTCGCCGTCGCCGTCGCCGTCGCCGTCGCCGTCGCCGTCGCCGTCGCCGTCGCCGCACCGTCGCCGTCGCCGTCGTTGTCGTCGTCGTCGTCGTCGTCGTCGTCGTCGCCGCCGCCGCCGCCGCCGCCGCCGCCGCCGCCGCCGCCGCCGCGACGTCGTCGTCGTCGTCGTCGTCGTCGTCGTCGTCGTCGTCGTCGTCGTCGTCGTCGTCGTCGTCGTCGTCGTCGTCGTCGTCGTCGTCGTCTTCGTCGTCGTCGTCGTCGTCGTCGTCGTCGTCGTCGTCGTCGTCGTCGTCCGCGGCCTCAGTTGGACGATCTAGGGTTGATCCTCGCTGGAGGCCCCGGGAGGCCCTTTTCGTAATCCAGGCGCGTCCTGAATCGGTCCGAGATGAAGAACCGGAGGAGAAGGAGGGGGAGGAGGAGGAGGAAAAAGAGGAGAGGAAGGACGATGCCTCCTGCACGACCCTAGTCAGGGGACGGGTGTAGGGGTCGCGCGCCTACGTGGCGCCTGAGGCACGTTGGGCACGCTCGATTCGGTTGAAATGCGGCCCCTAACCTTTCCGCTCGTGCCCCTGCTCCTGGTTTTTCTAGTCGTTTTCCTCCTCCTCCTCCTCCTCCTCCTCCTCTTCCTTTCCCCCCTCTCCTCTCGTTTCTCCTCCGTCCCGTTCGATTCCGGCTCCCCGCCCGTCTCCCTCGGGGAGCGTCGCGGCATGCGCAGGGCGCGACGCCTGGCGCCCTGTCCTCTCCCGCCCTTTCCGTTTCTCCAACTCCTCGTCCTGCTCCTCTCGTCCTGTCCCTCGTTTTTGTCTTTGTCCTCGCGGTGGTCTGGGGGAGCGGAGGCATAAGATATCGTGTTCCCTACACACTCTATGGGGAAATGAAGTGTTGAGCTGTCTCGGGGGGCATCCGGGGGCTTCCATTTGGGGACCCTTGGGGACTTCCTGGGGCCTTGTGGGCAGCCCATCCTCATCCTCAGCTTCGTCATCGTCATCGCAATCGCTATCGGCATCGTCGTCGTCGTCGTCGTCGTCATCATCATCATCATCACCATCACCATCACCATCACCATCACCCTCCTCCTCCTCCTCCTCCTCCTCCTCCTCATCACCACCACCACCATCATCAGCATCAGCATCATCATCATCATCATCGTCGTCATCACCATCATCATCACCATTTTTCCAACGACGTCAAAGCCAAAAGGAAGGATATAATTGTGCATATCATCTCGCAAAAATTTGAGGCTCGTCGCAGAAAGCGGTGACTCTCGAGTGCTGCTCAGAGCGGTGCCACCAGGGTGCTAGACACAACGGGGGCCTGGCGACATGCGGGGCGAAGCTATGAATAAAATTCTGCTGCTATGAGGTCCTCGGCCTCATAGTCATCGAAAGGCTCGGGGTCGGAAGTCTGCGCTGGCAAACCAGGGCCTGGCTCCGAGCCTGGCTCGCTGGGTGGGGCGCGGGGCATGGCAGAGGTCGCTGTCGCTGGGACAGCGCTCGAGGCTGGCAGAAAACCTCCACTCACAAATCTGACGGGCTCTAGAGGTTGTCGCTGGTCGTCTCCAACCAGTGGCCCACTTCGTCCTCGGGCCAGCCTGCAGGGGCTACCCCCTTGTGGTGGGTCGCGACTGCCTCTGCCCTGAGGGCCCTCTGAATGAGAGCGCGCCCCTCCCAGCTGGGAGCGCCCGCGATGACCTTCATCTTCTGCGTGTCGCAGCAGCCCTCCAGGCGAATGAAACTGACGGCGACCTCCAGGTCCGATGTGTCGATGTCGGGCTTCGCCCCCGCGTCCTCGGGGGAGCACTTGCGCAGGTATGTCCGTATCTCGTTCTTGATGCCGCCGCCGATGTCGCACTCCATGAGGCCCTCCAGGGCTGCCAGCGCCAAGCTGGCTGCGGGGGGGCCGATCTGCTTCATGCTCGCCTTGCCCTCCGCGCCCTGCGACCGCGGGGAGTCGAGTCGGCCTTTGTGCCCCTCCAGCTCGGCGCTGATGTGGCTGACCATCGCGTGCTTGGACGGCGTCGTGTAGGTGTCGATCGCGACTGAGGCGGCCAAGCGGTTCCTGTGCGCCGTCTGGAGGACTAGCGTGAGTGTCGCCTGGAGGAGTGCTAATCGATTTCTGTCCTTGCTGTTCCACGCCTTGATCTGATGCTCGCCGCGGCGAGTGCGGCGCCCTCCTCGGCGTCTCGGCTTCCTGCGCATCCCCTCTTCCTCGCCCTCGCCCATCATGGCCGCGTCCTCGCCCTCCGAGTCTGCCTCCGCTGCTCGTCGCCGCGGTGGTGGTCGCTGAAGTCGAGGCTTGACCGATGGCGGACCCCGCTGCCTTTGCTGCCGAGTCTTGCCCAGATCCTCGCGAGCCCTGGGGGGAGCCCAGGGGGTGGCGCCACGCTGCTCGTGCAGGGGGAGCCTTCGCTGGCGGCTGCTCGTTCTCGCTCACCCTCAGGCCCAGGAGGCGGAGGTGCAGCTGGCGGTGGCGGAAGTGTCGGGGTCGCCGCTGCAAATCTGGTCCGCGTCGGCGCAAAGGACGTCGAAAGACCTGCTGTGGGGATAGCTCTCGAAAGTCCAGCACTAGGCGGTCTCCTTCGCGTTGACGCCTTCACACGTGGTGCGAGTAGCAGTCGATCCGTGGCCCGTCGTAGCTCGCGCCTGGCCGCCAATGTGTCCTGCGCTGTTTGTGAATGACGGGGCACCATCGTTATCATCGTCGTTGTCGTCGTCGTCCGCCTCAGCATCAGCATCAGCATCATCAGCAGCAGCATTGTCATCATCATCATGATCATCAACATCCACACCCTCATTATCATCCTCATCGTCATCCTCCTCATCCATCATCATCAGCGTGGCCGTGGATATCGTCGTCGGCATCATCACAACCATCACGATGACCATCACCATCACCAACCGCATCACCACACTCGTCATCATCATCGTCATCATCAGCATCGCGTGGGGCTTCTAGGAAAGTACTTGAGGGCCCATTCGAGTCCTGCTTGACAGGCGCTTTGGGACAGATGTTGCGTGCGGGGAGCGGAAGCCTGAGGAATCATGTCATCGGCGAGCTTTTTCGAAACGTAATGGCGCGTGAGACGGCCGATTTGGGGGCTGCCCAGCAAACGTTGCGGGGCTCATGGTTGGGGCCGGGAGCGGAATCATGTTCCCAGAAGGCTTCCTGGGAACATGATTTGTTGGGGTGTCGTTGGGCGCCTCCGGAGGCTTCGGGGCCTGGCGCGTTTCCGAGGGTGGCGGCTGGTAGCGCTGCTTGGGGCTATCGTTTTTTCTATTTTGTTTTTTTCCTGGCAAGCGTTTTAAATGCCCGCAACCAACTGCATGCCAATTCGTGTTCTTCGCGTTCCCAGAACACCATTCCCAGGCCACATTATTTTCAATGCCCGGAGCCAACTGTAGGCCACTTCGTGTTCTTCGTGTTCCCAGAACACCATTCCTGTACCATATTTTGATTGCCCGGAGCCAGCCGTGGGCCACTTCGTAATATTCGTGTTCCCAGAACACCAGGTCCTGTGCCATATTTTGAATGCCCGAGCTAAGGCAGGCTGATGCCGAGGCAGGCTGAGGCCGAGGCAGGCTGAGGCTGAGGCTGAGGCACGCCGAGGCAGGCTGAGGCTGAGGCTGAGAGGCTGACGCTGAAGCTGGCTGAGGCTGAGGCAGGCTGAGGCTGAGGCTGACGCAGGCTGACGCCGAGGCAGGCTGAGGCTGAGGCTGAGGCAGGCTGAGGCTGGCTGAGGCTGAGACTGAGGCTCAGGCAGGCTGAGGCTGAGACTGAGGCTGATGCAGGCTGAGGCTGAGAGGCTGACGCTGAGGCTGAGGCAGGCTGAGGCTGAGGCTGAAGCTGAGGCCGAGGCAGGCTGAGGCTGAGGCTGAGGCAAGCCGAGGCAGGCTGAGGCTGAGGCTGAAGCTGAGGCAGGCTGAGGCTGAGGCTGAGGCCGAGGCAGGCTGAGGCTGAGGCAGGCTGAAGCTGAGACGGAGGCTGAGGCTGAGGCTGAGGCAGGCTGAGGCTGAGGCTCAGGCAGGCTGAGGCTGAGGCTGAGGCTGAAGCTGAGGCAGGCTGAGGCTGAGGCTGAGGCAAGCCGGGGCAGGCTGAGGCTGATGCTGAGGCTGATGCTGAGGCAGGCTGAGGCTGAGACAGGCTGAGGCTGAGGCTGAGACAGGCTGAGGCTGAGGCAGGCTGAGGCTGAGGCAGGCTCAGGCCGAGATAGGCTGAGGCTGAGACTGAGGCTGAGGCTGAGGATGAGGCCGAGGCAGGCCGAAGCTGAGACAAGGCGAGGCTTAATGGGGGGGGGGGTGGGGTGGGGTGGGGTGGGGTGGGTGGGGGTGGGTGTGTGTGTGTGTGTGTGGGTGGGTGGGGTGGGTGGGTGGGTGGGTGGGTGGGTGGGGGGTGGGGGGTGGGGTGTGTGTGTGGGGGGGGGGGAGGCAGGCTGAGGCAGGCTGAGGCCGAGGCAGGCTGAGGCCGAGGCAGGCTGGGGCTGAGGCTGAGGCAAGCCGAGGCTAGCTGAGGCTGAGGCTGAGGCTGAGGCTGAGGCTGAAGCAGGCTGAGGCTGAGGCAGGCTGAGGCTGAGGCTGACGCAGGCTGAGGCCGAGGCAGGCTGAGGCTGAGGCAGGCTGAGGCTGAGGCCGAGGCAGGCTGAGGCTGAGGCTGAGGCAAGCCGAGGTAAGCTGAGGCTGAGGCTGAAACCGAGGCAGGCTGAAACATCCGTAGGAATCCATAGAAAGCCTTAGGAATCCTTAGGAATCCGTAGGCATCCTTAGGAATCCGTAGGCATAGTTAAGCATCCTCAGGAATCAAAAGGAATCCTTAGGATTCCCTAGGAATCCTTAGGGATCCCCAGGAATCCATAGGAATCATCCTTAGGAATCCATAGGAATCCTTAGGACACCTTAGGAATCCTGCCTAAGGATGCCTTAGGAATCCCTAGGAATCCTTAGGATTCCATTGGATCCTAAGGCCGTTGCCACTGTGACTGTCAGTGCGAATGCGATTGCGACTGCGAGAAAAACAGAATTCTACAACTGGATTCTCACCTGAATATTAAGGGGAATGCTTCCAAATATGCTTATACACATCGCTGTTCGGTTGCTTTGCCGGGATTTTTTGTTTTGTCCTAGCAAACGTTTAGGGAACATGGTTTGGGCAGAGGGCGGCAACCCGAGAATCATGTTGCCGGGGAGCTTTCTGGGAGCATTTTGTTCGGCTCTCTGAAGAGGGGGGGCCTCTTGGGGCTTACCGAGGGGCCCCTTTTGGTCGTGTCGGCAAGCCTATTGGAAACATGGTTGGGGCGGTGGGCGGAAGCCCAAGGAATAAGCTGTCTGGGAAATACGATTTACCGAAGTGTCTTGGGGGCCCGCAGGGGGCTTCCCTGGGGGCCCCTTGGGGGCCTATTGGAGCTTCAGGGGGGCCTCTTGGGAGCCTAATGCTGTTCGCGTGGCTGTAGTCTCCTGGCCCATCTCGCGGACCATTAGTACTTCGATATATAATGTGTCCCGTCAATCTGAATATTGCACCAAGACTTCCCGACCTCGAACTTGCACTGCGGCTTGACCGCGGTCAGGGCATTTGCGAGCGACAAGGCGTGGCCCGTTCCAACCTCCACAATCGTCCGAAATAGTGGCCGGACGGTGGTAGTCCGCGAGGTCCCCTGGCTGATAGTTGTGGTGTCCCGCCGCTGTCGTTTCTATGCGTGGGGCCCTACTGGTTTTGGCTACTGTAGCGGCTTGTGTGATGGCCCCAACGCTTATTTCTCTGAGTCTGTGTTCCCGGTCGTGATCGGACGTTTCCGCCCCCTGTTGGTGGTCCAGTGCCGGCAAATCTGGTAAACAGGCCAGTTGTCGTCCGCGCAGTGCCTGGTAAGGAGATGCCCCGTTGTAGAACGTAAAAACTTGCAGACAAATAAGTCTTGGTGGACAAGTCGTGTAAATGCCAATTGCGTGTTGTGTCGTTTGAACCCTTCTTCCATGACGTGCGTCGTGTGCCTTAGGATACCGTTGCGTGTTTCGATGGTGGTGGCGTGCTAGCCTCGAGCACGAATGCGACGTTCAGCGCCCCTTGCCCGCAGGATAGTTTTGGCAGCATAATTGTTTAGATCCCCTTCGCCGTCGGAGAACACTGTAGCTGAACCGCGTGGCATCCGACAGTTGCGATAGGCGTCGAATGTCGCATGCATCGTCCTGTCGGCACTCTCTTGGCCTCCAGCCAACCGAATGCATCGGTCGATGATGTGGGGCGCAAAGCGTTGCCTGTAGAACATCAAATCGCACTCGACTTCTTCGTAGAATATGCCAGGGGGACTTGTCGAATGCATGACTGTATTACCTGGTTTCCCCCAGGCTGTGCACTCACGGCACGAGCCAACATCACCTTTTGCCATGTTCAATCGTACAACAACAGTTCCTACGCGAGACAATGTAGTGCGCACCTTTGGTTCGGATGCGTGGCGCCAGCGTAAATGGAGCTTCCGCAACTGCTTCAGCACGGTGGTCGGGTCGTTACTCCGTAGGCTTTGAGGGCTTATCTGAATGTCAAGCCTTGACCAATCAGGTAACCATGCACGTGGCCGCGCTTCCGCTGGTGGCGGGGAAGGGGGCGGCACGGCGCCGCTCTCCTCTCGTCCGCGACGCCTTGCGACGCGCGGAGGGTCAGTAGAGCTGCCTACCACAGAGCCACTGTGCGCGCCTCTTGTCACATCGTAACTGCTGGCGCCTACAATCGGATCTTTGGGATTCCGACGTGAAGGTAAAGGTGCACGTGGGCGTGCTCCTCCCTGGGGTCTCTGTCGAGCTGGTGGTAGCTCTGTTGGCGCAGGTACCTTATCGAAGTGGTCGTCTGGCACTGCTGCTGGCGCAACATCAGCAGGTGCGAGTGCCCCATCCGCCGGTGCTGCGCAGCCGGTGGGGCTTGTCCACGATGGTCTGGCTTTTGCCGCGGTTGGGCCAACCTGCGCCTACCTGGCGTGAGCAAGTGGCCCCGCTCGTTTTACCATCGTACCTTCTATAACTCAGGCATGCCCAGAGATAGGGCTCCTTATCACGCCAACGGTGTTGACGTGGGTTTCGGTGGAGACTTGGTGAATTCATTTGAACATTGTTGATGAAAGCTGGACAGCCAAGTCCTCCCGATGGTGGTCGTTGGTTTGATCCGTTCTCTCCCCCGTGGTATCGCAGGGTCATCGACATCGAATCCAACACTGTTGACCACCAGGGTATTTGTGTAGTGCCTGTCGGCAAAGGGGTTGTTGCCCCGTGCCAAAAAATGACTTTGCAATCTGTACCGAGTCCACGATCAGTGATTGCATCCTTGGGGTGTACTGGGCCGCCTGTACCAATTCTCAGTTGCACGCTTGGGCGTGTTCATGATGCCGGAACATCTTTTGTATTGGAGTGGTTTGAGCACAGCACGATGAATTGCCATCATCTCTGTAGTTTTCTTGATGAGAGTGCCATGTGAAACGCGTAGGCCTGTCGAGCACTGGTCTTTTAGTTATATGACTAGTTTGACTCGTGTCGTACAGGGGGGAAATCTCATCCACCCAGGTGCCACTCGGCTGTTGCCTGTGGAACATGCGTTGAATGTCGTCTTGCATGACGCTACCTTCAAACAAACAGCGATGCGGGGAGTATCTTCTCTGCGGCGTTTGCACCGCGCGTCGCGGTTGACAGGGGAGTTAAAGTGAGAAGGCAAACCTGCGATCCTACAGTTGGGTTGCAGTTTAATAATTGTGTCACAGCATGTGCGCATAGCATGTTCCACGGCCTGCTTCACTTATGAGTTACCCAGGTCAACATTGGCACGTTTGTCAAGGTTGCCTCCAGAGGTGGGCCTCTTCTTGCAGGCTACATGTGATATGCCACCAGTGCCTCCATAATTTTACCATATCTACACAGCTGCCCCCTCCATAACAGAAGGGTGGGGACAATGGTAAATACGTCGGCGCGCGCGCCCGCAGTGCCGCGCGAGAGTGTTAGGCAGAGGCTGTCGTCATCATCGGGCCCCAGCTCTTCTACTAGAACGTCGGAGAGCAGCGTGGCGTCCACGTCGATCATCTTCGATGAACGTAACCCTGTTTTTGATGCTTGGCGGCATACGCCCGCGTCCGAGCAACGCTGGGGGGGCCGTTTCCCAGAAATCATTTCGCGCATAGATTATGTACCCTGTTGGGTAAAAGTGCATTCCAAATATAATCGGTCGGTTGGTCCTTAACTTGAATGTATTCAATCCATTTCTGCTCGCCACAGTCAAGTGTGACCTGGCGTGCTACATCGTCCCAACGTGGTCCGCTGTCGCTGGGCTGTAGGTAATTGTGTGCGTTCGCATCGGTGCGGGTGAACACGTGTAAGTACGCGCTCGTGCTGTTGTTTGTGTACTTGTAAAAATTGTCCACAAGTTGTGCCATCAGGAATGTCATCGTATTGTTTCGCCATTCGGCGTGTTGCTGCTCGTGTCCGTACCAATCTAATAGATGCTCTTTGGTAGCTGTACACCTATCCATAATAATGTTGGTAATTTCGTGCACGATGTAACTATATGTAGTAGGGGCCACTGGGCCTCTGTCTGACACGACCAAACTTGACGCCGCATGGCATGGACGCATCCGGATATATGTGAATTTGAGGCCCTGGAGGGCTTCTTGTATTGGAGCCGACTTCCAGAAGTATCTGGGCGGTCATATCCAGACTATTTGCCTTCTGAGAGCTTGTGCTTTGGTCAGGCAATTACGCATTTTCTCATACTGTGGCCCAGCCCGTCTGCTTGGCAACCCCGCGTGCCAATCGGCGGGGGTGGCCGCGCAAAGTAGAGTGCAGTCTCCGGATAAACCCCCTCCTAGATATTGCGTTCCCGTCGACGTCAATGCCCCGCTGTGTGCGATGCGATCACGCATGTATCCTCGACGGCGCAGTTCGGCGGAAGCCGTGCGGATCTCTTCTGTAACAAAAGCTCTAGAGATAGATGCTTCCGCATTGGTTGTGGAGCGCGTGCCCGTGCTACTCCTAGATATAAGGCGCGCGCCCGTGAATCGAATCTGGCCCTTTTGAGGCAGCAGGCAGGCTTGGCCAGATGACCCGCCTGCGCTCGTCAGAGGGGGTCATCCATGTTGGGGGGGGGGGGGGGGGGGCGCCTGGCGTTTCGTCGCTCGAGCGTGCTCTGCCCCCGTTGGCGCCATGCTCGACGGTGTTGTGTGACAACGAGCTGGGGTCTCCGATGTGGAAGACCTGTGGCATGTCCACCGTAATCGGGATAGTGCCCCAATTCTCTCTGGGCGTGGCCGCCCTTGACACGTTGGGGCTGCCTGTGAACCAACCCCCTGCCTCCTTCCGGTGTGGATGGGGAATGTTTGTCATTGGGTATGTATTCCACTTGTCAGCTGCTTCTTTCACCGTGTTGCGGATGCCTGCAGGCAGCATCCTGGTCATCTCATAGCGATCCACTGGGCGATCAGATCGATGCCAGTGGCCCATGGTCGAGCTGACCACCATGGTGATCGCGTCGTCCACGGCCTGGTCCATGCAGCGGCCCAGCGCTTCATGACTGTGCTCTCCAATGTCCTGGCATGCGCGGGGTGCCTGTCCACGGGCGGCCTCAGTTACGTGCTGGGATGAACTCCCTGCACGCGCGTCGGTGAACGTCCCAGCTGCTGACTCACCCTCTGCACCGGGAGTGGCTTCTCCATAGTTCGAACATGGGATGGCCAAGTGGCCCGAGGGTGTCTGCTCCAACATTAGAAGCTGCGCGCCTTTTCCAAGCTGTACTTGATACATATGTGGGCCTGGGAATGCGATGCGCTCCCTGCCCTCCTCCAGAATGAGGATTGTCCTCCTTGCTAGCGTGGGGGTGAGGCCAACGACAGCAGGTAGATCTGATCCGGATCCACCTGCAATATTACCCACGAAAGCATCCACCTGTGCGGTCGGTGGCTCGTCGTGATGTTGGAATGTGCATGCAATTGTGAATGTCCTCAGGGTACGGCATATAGCTGCTCCACTGCCGACTCCGTTGGCATAGGGCAGCTTTTCAAGGTTCACGACCTTCGGCATGCGTCCATGCTGACGAGATTGCTGGTTGAACTCTCGTGCAGTACTCAAACACATAATTCATGTTAATGGTCGAACCTATATCTACCAACATGCTCAGCTTTCCTGGAATCGTTGTTTCGAGTTTTCCTGCTGAGTACACATGCTGAATATTACCAGCTGGGGTTGATAGAATGTATGTATTCGCACCCATCTGCCGTCTGAACGCCCTCTGATGGGCGATGACCTGGTTCCTTGTAAGATCCCAGTTGGCCATGAAAGCATTCGTTTCTTCCACCGTGGCAGGCTCGCGATATACTGCCCAATCGGTATGCTTTTGGGAATGATTGGTCCGAACAGTGTGTCCGTCTCTCCCCCAGTGGTGCGGATGGCAGTATCCTGCAAAGTGAATGTTGTGGATTGCTCATGCCCTTTCTGCGGCTACTGCTTGCTCCAAGGTCACATTGTTCGATGGGGATTCTAACCTTCTGCTCGTGGCCGAACGAGGGCTCTGGCGATGCCTTGTGCGCGCCTGCTGTTGTTGTTGTTGCTGTTGTTTTTGTTGTTGTTGTTGTTGTTGTTGTTGTTGTTCTAGGCGGTCTAGCAGTGGGTTGCTGAGCGGATTCGGCGCTGCGCGTGCTGCAGGCGCCCCCGCATCTTCTATCGATGGGGCGTTGACTGCAGGTGTCCCCGCGTCATGCCGGAGGGGTCGGCGTTGCCATTGCTTGGGGAATGGTTGGAATCATATGGCTCGTGGCCGAGCTTGATGGTGGAATCGACGCAAGGGCCTCGCCCAGCCTGAAGCGCAGACCGGACATCTCCTGAGCCTACTGAATGGCCACAGCTGCTGAGCTCGATGCGTCGATACGTCCAGCATATGGATACTCTGCCACGATGATCCCTGGTCCCCTGCATATGGCACATGGGCCTCTACACCAGCCCCTTACCTTCCCCTTGGCACGTGCGCCCGCGTGTTGCGGTCCAAGCATTCGGCGTGGCACTGGTGACCGCACTGGAGCCCCCACATCTTCTCGCGCAGTGCGAAGGGCTCGAGGCGGACACCACACTGTGTGAAGCATACGTCCGACACCACAGGTGTCTGCGCTCGGGGGTGCCCGCCCTTGCCGTTGCAGCGTGGATTCATCCGCTTCGCATAGAAGCGGTGGCGGTCCGTCTCGGGGACTCTGATTGGACATCGCAGTCGGCGCGTGTCCACGCATTGCGTTGCGATCGGCGGTGTGTTGCATCCGCCTCATGTTCCGATCCCGTGCGGCTCTTCGGGCTTCGTCTGCTGCTTGCATATGTGCTTGCACCATCGCGCGAATGTCGTGCACATATGACGGCAAAGTGCTTGCAAGTGGATTCAGCTCAACAGCAAGTGGCTGCGCTGTCGTGTAAGGATCCGTAGGCGAAGGGTGGCAATTCCATATGCAAATATGTTTGGGATCCTGAGACACGTGCCGGTTGCAACCGATAGAGATCATCCACCATATCCCGAGTCACATAATTCGTGGCCAATTGGCCCACCATTGGTGTTTCGTTGATCTCACCATAGTACTCGGGAGAGACTGGATCATCCACCTGTGGTGGTGATGGCCCTTGGAGTGGCAGGTGCGTTGGGTGTGCAGCGGATGCCGGAATACACGGCAACCTATCAAGGTGTTCCGGTGATGGACTGACATCCAGGTGCCACCCCCAGGGTGGTGTCCAGTTGTTTCGATGCGACACGTCCACTCCGAGTAGCCTCATCTCAGCCATGGCTGACTGATGTTCTTGTTGCGCACACCTCTGCTGCTCGCATGCGGACTGCCTGTGTCCAGGCTGGTCCGCTGTTGGAAATGCCATCGGCGAGCCTGTTGGGCTGCTGGTGGCCTGGCCTTGCCCAGGTTGTCGGCTTAGCATGGCCATGCGCTGCGTGAGGTCCTCATTGATCGTCGATGCTGTCTGTCGTCCGTTGGGCGTGTCCGCCCCCGGCGCTGGGCTCGGCTCGGACCTTGGCTGACCGAGTGCCATGGGATCGAACCTCGTAGAGCCAGCGTTCCACTGTGGCCTCGCAGGTCCGAAACTCCTGGGCAGTCCTGCTGGCGCATTTCGCAGGGCATCGGCCCGCGGATCGAACCTGTTGAAGACGTCCGACAGAGTTGAGACGTCATTGGATTGATGCATCATCCCTGAGGAAGGGCCTGTGTCAATGGGCATGGCTGCACGTGGCCAGGCATATGTAGGTGTGGCGTCATCCGCGGGTGTCCCTGCATCCATCAACAGGCAGACGATATGATGATTAACGCGTGCCTCAACGGGTGCCTCTTCAGGTTCAGCATTTGATGCGGGGGGCTCTGAGTCGATGCGATGTGCCGAACTGCTGGGGCAGTCTGGCCTGTAGTATTCGCTGCCGAGAGATCCTGCGGACGCGTCCGCCCCAGCGCCGCGCGGCCGATCTGGCTGGAACCAGCCGGCTGCACCTTTGAGGTCTGCTATGGTTATTTGTGCCTCCTGGAGCTCGCGAGATGCTTTGTAGAATGGTTGGGGATTGTGCCGGACGTGTTTCTGCTCGTATTCGGGATTCATCGCATCTAAATGAAGTACTTGATCGGAATTACCCCATCGAAGCCGTTCGTCAGAACGATATCGTGGTCGGGGCGCCACGCCTCACCACCATCTTGCAACAGACGTGGGATGGGTGCGAATGAGCATATATTCGAGTCGGTGCAAATATGGGCATCCGTGCACTAACTGCCTACCTTGTCCAGTCCTTGGGTTGTGCTCTGGACGGCAGGGCAGTCCGTGCTCGAGGGTGCTCGCGAGATATTCCCCCGCATGCTTCCATGAATGAAGAACTTTGGGTCGTCGTCGCTCATTGCGTAAAAAACCGGTGTGTGTGTGGCAGCTCTGGACACATGATGCCAAGTGGCGAATGTCCGTTGGTAGCTCTGATCCACAACGTTGGGTTGTCGTCGTCACCGCGTGAATATTTCAGCTGGAGACGTGACTTCGTGGCGCCTGAATAGTCAGTCATCTAGGCGGTGTGCATGCAGCAGTGACCACTTTGTAGATTCGGGCGGTGGGCCTGTCATCCATTGCGCGACTTCCCCGCAACCGCGACCGCCCCAGATGTTGGCCAGAGCATCGTTGGCCCTATCCATCCATCGCGAGGGCCCCGTGACTGGCGGCCCCTCATGAAACGAGAACATTACTGCCTTTCGCGGAGTGGGTCGTCTCTGCGCGTGCGCGACCGCAGCGCAGGACGCTGCAGTCATATCCTATTTAGGCGGTGCAGGCCGGCATTTGAACCGTTACCTCTTCACTGGGGATTCTAAACTTGGCTTTTCCCCCTGAAGAGTCAAAGGGCCGACGGCGCGGGGCTTCCTGCGTGGGCCTTCTTGGGGTGTTTCGGCGGCGGGCTGCGTCGGCGTCGCAGATGAGCCAGGGTAACTGTGTCCGTTGGGCGCGTCCACCCCTTCTCCCCTCGGAGAGCCCATGGGCGCGCCCGCCCCGCTGGAACGTCGGCGCCGTCCTGCTTACAGGGCATCCCCTTTGACCTTGGCGCAAGCAGGACAGTCCGCGGCGGCTGGTCTGAGGGCGAGGCTGCGGCTGGCGATCCAGCGGATTCATCGGCGGGCGGCCCGCCCTGGAACTTTGCCGAAGGCGGTCCTCCCTGAAACTTTGACTGTGCAGCGCTGACCAGAATTGCCCTCTTCGCTGATGGCCAGAGAGTCTGCGCATGGAGGCCTTCCGGCGCGGGCTGGGGCAACTTGCCGACTGGTAGCGGTTGCCGTAGGCTGCCTGCGCCCTGGCTTCGTTCTCCTCTGACCTTCGGCGGCAGGCGGCAGGTCTCTTGTGTCTCGACGTTTCAATGCGGGTGCCGGCTCGAAAGGAGCGTCTGGATTGGGCTGGCCCCCGCCCGCGGCCAAGCTCGAACCCCTCTGGCTTGCAGCCAGTAGCTTCGAAACCCAATTGCACCGAAATGCCGGGTCCTGTTGGGGCTTCTCGGATCGTCTAGTGACTGGCTGATCGGGCGCAGGCCTCGAGCTGCCCTTGGACCGTTCAGCCTTCTTCATGACGCTACCGTCGCGCGCGGAGGAACCGTGCTTGCCTTAATCCATCCTCTTGACGTCTTCTTGGGTCTCCTGGGCGCGTCCGCCCGTTGAACCCGCGAGCGAGGTCGGCGCGGGGGGCTGCGCCCCCCCCCCCGCCCCGCGCCTCCACGTCTGCCTTTTCGCCAGCTGCTCGAGTCGATCCAGGGGGGGCGCGGGGGGCTCAGCCCGTAGACTGCCAGCGAACTGCCCGTCGCGTCCACTCCACGACGGCGGGCAAGAGCGCTGCCATCAATCAGGGTCGTTTTGATAGTGCCAGTCCGACTGGTGCACCCCCGCGATGATCATCTGGCAGGGTATCATTTATTTTTTCTCTTGTACCTCGGCATCGGTCAGCGAGACTGGCGCGGCCGCCCTGTCGCCCAGGTCATCACCGTGGTCGGGGTGTCGCGGAATCTCGCCGTGATGCGGGCTGCGCGGTGGACGATCAACCGGGCGCCTTCCACGGTTCTGACTGCGAGGAGGGCGCGGGCGCATGCGGTATGTCCTGCGTTCATTAATCACCCTGCGCTTGAATGCCCGCTTCTCGTCGCTGTCTCTGTCAGGGCGGTCCGACGTTGTGATGGCGCGACCGCTTTCGTCACGAATGATACAGTGCTTCAGTGACCAACGATGCCGAATTCGGGCCTCTGCGAAGCCATGCTCGAGAAAACAAATTATATCAGCATCGTCTACCTCCGCGCGGCCCTGATTGTCGCGCGAGAAAGAGGTGCGCTCCTTTCCTGAGGAGGCGCGCCCATGTCCCCATCCTCTGTCACTGGACCTCGAGCCATGCGTGGATTCGACTGGATCGGCGTAGCCTTTGCCCTTGGAATGGCTAGCGCCTCGAGAATGGCTGCGTCCGCGGCCATGGCCGCCCGCGCCCGGGCTGCATTTTCCAATATTGCATGAACCGCCCGCTGCGTGGCGGGCAATAAAGCTGCGGCCCCGGCGACCGCCGCCTCTGCGGCCTTTGTAAGGTTCTCCAGAGCCGATTGTGGCCTTGCCAGGTTTGCCCCACATCGTGAATGTGCCGGCGTGGGTCCGTCCCCAGCCCACCGCAGCCCGCTCCTCCTCCGCGAGTCCATATACCGTTGGGGCGGGGAGCGGGCGTGGGCGTTTCTGATCGTGTCCGAGCTGTTCGGCTATTTCAGCGTCAGTGGCAGGCGTGGCTTCCGCATCTGACATGCAATCGTCCTCGTCGTCATATTCCGACTCTTCCTGCGCGTGTTCATGCCGCCGCGCGCCGACTCAATCCTCGACAGGAGTGTCGTAGAGCTCCTCGATCCCGTCGTGGAGGCGGTCCGTGCACCGCTCGACAGACATGGAGGCGCCGGCACAGTGGGCATTCAAAGCCAAGACGACTGGTTGGAGAAGCAAGGGGGGGATCTAGTTCGGGGATATCAACGTATTCGATGATGTCCGCTTCGGACTGGTCTGAGCCAAGGAGTATGGATCCGCCCCCTTGTCCAACTCCTTCGGGACACTGTGCTTGGAAATGTTTGTCGCTCCCGCAGGTGTTGGCCGTCATTCGTTGTCCGTCCTGACCCATTGGATTGAGCCTGCGTCCCTTGCCCTTCCCTGCGGCGCGCCTGCGACCTTTGCCTCTGCCTTTGCCTCCAAGGATTAATTCTTCAAAATCGTAGTCGCTCAATCGAGCCAGAAACGTGGCTATGCCTTTGCTATGTAACCTGCGCGTGCGTCTACCACCCTTGCCACGACCCTTTCCGCTACGGAAAAACACGACGTACAGCTCGCCTGAACCTCCTAATTTGTTTCTTCATATGTCGTCTCCACGTTTTTTTTGCGTGATAATATCCTAGGTATAGGTGCTTTGTAGCGGCATCATCACCGGCGGATAGGTCTGACCACTCGAGGTTTTCGGCACCGGTAGAGGAGACCGTATCGGTGTCCTGGTGGCTGGATGAAACCCAGAGGGTCGTCGCTTCAGGTGGTGTGTAGCTGGCCGCTGACGGCCAACCTATATTGGAGCCAGACGCATGTTCGTTGTTGTTATTGGCGTCTTGGCCTAGAAGCGCAGAGGGCTGGCTCAGTGGGCTCCACGTCATTCCAGATGCTATTCGGCACGGTTGCCGGTGTATCGCTTATTTCGACGTGGTCTGTGCCAGCCTTGCGTGCGCTGAAGATGCTCCCGATGTTTCCTGGGGAACGCTCAACCAACTGTCCCTGGCTGCGCATTCGCTCCTGGAGTTGGTAGCACTGTTGTTGCGTACGGGACATCTGATGGTTCAACGGCTGCAATAGCTGTGCCGCTCTGGAGGTACCAACTCCCAGGGCGCGAAATAGGATCAGGGTAAACATCTGGACGTTGGGGATGCCGAGCCCTGCTGAGTCAGCTTCTTCCCGAATCGGGCGGATACTCAGTCAATGGTCTCACCTCTATCGTCCCTGAAGTCGATGAGGGTCGGCCCCGAAGTGAGCTGTCGCTCGTTTTCAAGGTTCCTGAATTGAGTACTTCATAGGTACTTGATGTATGTGACTCCGTCGGTGCGTTTCCCCTGAAATCTAGCGCCATAGTTGATGATGGTAAATGGCACCCTCGTGTTTAGTGTCCCAGCCAATCCTCCCAGACCGCGCTGTAAAGCAGCGGCGTGTAGAGGTGGAGTCACGCTTCCACTTGCGACGTTGGGCCATGCGTGTGCTTCGCGAACAAAGTCGCGAAAGGGTGCGTTGCCTGCGGGGTCCCAGAAAGGACCTCGAGTGCGTGTTTCATCCAGTCCGCCTCGCATGTATGCCGCGGCAGAACCCAGGCATACCCAGACAGTTCAAATATGGCAACCTTAACATAGTGCGTGTTCATGTTACAACTTATGGTGTTAATTTGCCCATCGTTGGATATTGTCGCGCCCGTTGGGTTGCGACTGGGTGCCTGGTGTGACGTGGCCGTCCGTTTGCGGATCGATATCGGTGTTTGGGTTGTGCGCGGCGTGTGGCCACGCACTGGGGAGATGGATGTATAGGACTGCAGGTTACCTGTCGGTTCGAGAATATTGGGAGCAGAACGGCTGCGGGCCGGCGCACTCGGGTACTCCACTGTGCCGTGGTGAATTATTATGTACAGAAAACCTGATGTAAGAGCCAGCCACACGAAGATGTAGACAGCTCCACTACCATATGACAAGCAAGGGTACAGGGCTTGACCATGATGTAATAAACTGAAAACCCTACTCTTAGGATAACGTCGGCGACGTATTGAAGTATCCCACAACTCATCCTTTGATGGCAAGCATGACGAAAAGTAAGAGAGACCATGGGATAGAGGGGCTGATCATGATGTAATAAACTGATAACCCTATTCTGAGGATAGCGCCGGCGACCTATCGAGGTATCCCACAACTCATCCTTTGATGGCAAGCGTGACGAAAGGTAAGAGAGAGACCATGGGATACAGGGGCTGGTCATCGATGGATGTGCTATGATTCCAATAGAATCGCACGCTGCGGTGCAACTAGCAAATAGGACTGCGCTGCCTTGAGCCAAGACAGCGTCGGATATAGCGTTCGCTATACAGCCTCTCCTTGAACCTCGCTTAAAGTCGAGCAGCGGTGTTACGCCGTGATGGGGCCCAGACCGGCACCAGTGGGCAGCGGTTTGATTCTGAAGGCAGGTCGCCATCGCGAGGGATTGGGCTACTTCGCACGAAGACGTGGGTTTTGGTTTCTCACGCCACGTGAATCGTTCAATTTTGAACGATTCGGAAGTCCTCACAGGCTGCCGACCCGATTTTGTTTTGCTCTTTGGCGCCCCTTTCTGCCTCCAAACGGCTCCAGGAGAGCCAGCGACCGTCCTGAAATGGCTACAAGGCGCCCCAAGACCGTCCAAAGACGGCCAAACAAGCTCCCAAAGGCTACAAGCTCCCCAAGATGCCCCAAAAGGCCTTCGAGAGTGGATTCACGAGGCCTGCAGCGAGAACCTTGGACGCGAAACATAAACGAAACGTCACAAGCAATCTACTTATCATTGTTTCCGATTCTCGGCTTCAGATCGCTTCGGAAAGCTTCAGAGAGTGCCTAGAAACACCCAATTGCGGTCAAAAGAGCACCACAAGTCAGTCCCACCATCACTGTTTGACGTTTACCTTCCAAACGGCTCCACGACAACCAGAAACAGTTCTAAAATGGCTGCAAGACGCTGCATGACCAGTCACAGACAGCCCGGGCTTCAATATCCTCCCAAAGTGCCGCCAAAAGAAGCCTGGAGAGACCACCAGCGAGGCCCTTAGACGCGACTCGTGTTGAACACATGCAGTGAGTCGGCGTTTCTGCTCCCAAGGCTCTTCGGCTTCAGACCACCTCGGGTAAGCTTTACAGGGCCCCAATAAGCTCCCACGACTGCCCAACACTGCCCTAAGAGAACACCCACGACCCGCCGAGACGTCTCCAAAATGATTAAACCGAGCCTTTTCGGGAAAGCTCGAGAGAAACCTTGCGCCCAAGACGGCCTCGAGATACCCAAGAGGCCCTACTATGCCCTCAAGAGGTCCAAGGGACCCCCGCAAAGAAGCTTCCAGTACGCCTTGACAAGGGAAAACGGTGACGGAGGAGGAAAGAAGAGAAACATGCTGCGGACAAGAAGGGTGCGTTCAAGACCCGCACCAGATCAAACAGGGCGCTGAACTGGAATGGGTCTTAAGTTCGACCTCCTTCCTGCTGCGCTACTGCACTGGTACGGTGGCGGGAATCCCACCAGTGGTCTAGGGAGTTCGCTCTGATAACCCAATTGTTTCCCTTCGGGGAGGGGGGTCACACTCCCCCTCTCTCCTCCCCCCGGATCTGGAACCATCGCGCCGCGAGGTGTCAGAGGGTCCGTTTTGGCTCCAGGTGGATCCGAAAGGGCCCCAGAGAGCCCAAGATGGCCTCCAAGACCGCTCAAGATATCCCAAGATGGCTCAAGATAGCCTCCCAACATCTCCAAGAGCCCTCAAGACCGTCCCAGGGCGGTCCAAAGTGCCATCCGGGCCTCCTAGGAGGACGCAACGAGGCCAACATCCTTCAAAACCAATATGTATCATTTTATTGTTGACTTCTCGACGTTTCGCTTCCGATGGGCTCTTGAGGCCTCGCGGTGGCTCCAAGATGGTCCGAAATGACCCCACGAGGGGCCCAGGAGGGCTCAAAACTGCCCCCCAAAGCGCCCAAGACCACCCCAAGAGCGGCCCAAGACGGCCCCAAGAGGCGATGCCTCGGGCCCCGACGGGGGGACCCCTGTTTCTTTGATCGATGGCCTCCAAGATGGCACCCAGACGGCCTTCCAGGCTTCCAAGATGACCTCAAGATAGCCCAGGAGGGCCCGCGCACGATGCTCAGCAGCACGATGTCTGTTTCGTGGTTGCTGCGAGAGGGAAACAATCAGGGCCGCCGCCGCGCAGATGGCAGCGACGAAGCGTCACACGGGCACGAGGGGCCCGCGAACATCGAACAGTAGATGCTGGCCACGCGGCCTGCTGGCGTCAGTTGATCCCAACGCTGCACCAGGAAGAGGGGCGCTCCTGGTCGCGCGGGGGAAGCGTCCAGAACCTAAAGAGAACCTCGTGAGGCCCAAACATCGTGAGGAGAGCCTAAGGGGGGCCCGAATGGAGCTCACAAGGCCCCTCAAGAGGCTCCCAAAGCTTCACACATGGCTCCAAGAGGGCTCCAACATGGCTCCACAAAACATTCAAGGAACACCCACAAGAACCTACCCGCAAAGGCCTCGCTGGTTCAGTGCCGATTCCTCCTCTTCTGTCTTTGAACGCCCTGCGAACGTGGATGCGTTTCACTGCTGGACTTCATGTTGCTGCACATTCCTGATCGGGCCAACTCGCCTGGTGTCTCTTGTTGGATGGGCTGGTGGATATACGCGAAGCGTCAACCATCTCCATACGCAACTAGATACGGGACCCTGTCTGAATGGCATGACTCTGCTGAGGGCGCCCCACAACCCCACTTCGAATCGTGTTGCTCTGCTGGGACGGTCTGGTTGAGAGGGCGGCGGAGGAGAACAGGTGCGGGCGGATAAGGGCGGAGGAACAGAACAGGAGGAGTGAGCAGTGCGCGCAGTGAAACTCTCATGAATGCTGTGGGTAAAACTTGAATTACTGCTGCATATGCCCGGGCGATCCAACGGCCGCCTCGCGAGAGCTGCAAGAAATTCCTTCTGCTCATGTTGCTGCCACTGTCCTGTTCTTCCCTCTCCTATCCGTGCCATTTCCTTCTTCCTCGCCCCTCGTCGCGATCATTATGCCACTACGTTCACGCGTATGCAAGTCTGCGTTAAGCATCACGGATTGCACCATGAGGCAACAATGATAACCACACCAACACGGCTACCGTTCCTACACGATGCCGACACACGCACGAGTTTACATTATACTTGCTTGCTGACATCGTGATGCATCTGTACACCGGGCTAGTGAAACGCATGCAGGCAAAATCCACGCAAGACAACGCACGACGAAGACTATGGAGCGATCATGCGCGAGGGGAGGGAAGAGAGAGGGAGAGAGAGAGAGAGAAAACGAACGAGAGAGAGAGAGAGAGAATGAAATAAAGAAATAAAGGAAGAGAGCGACAAAGAGGGAGAAAGCGCGAGAGAACGATCGATACACAGACAGAGGAGGACAGAGAGAGAAATATATAGAGAGAGGGACAGACAGGGATATATATATGTGTGTATATATATACATGTATGTAAATACTAGAACCACGCGCGCGCTTCGCGCGCGCTTAGGTTCTAGCCGGCTCCGAAGACGGTATTAGCAGGCACGGGTCCGAATCCGTGGCGTTTCCCCTAATACCCGAAGAATTTATCACCCGAACCCCAACACACTAGACGGAACAACTGAACCCGAACACCCGAATACCCGCACACCGTACCCCCAACCCCAACTCCTAAAATCGTACACCCGAATCCTGACACCCGAGCCCTAACATTCGAATCCGGACACCCCAAACCGAACACCCTAATTAACCCAAACACCGATCATTTGCACCCGAGCCCGAAAGCCCTAACCCAATACTCGAACTTCCGAACAGCCCAACACTACCATCCGAAACCAAACAGCCGAACTTGAACATTCTGACCCTAACCTAAGACTCATTCCCTGACACCCTCACCCTTACACCCTAACCTTGACACCGAATACCCGAGCCCTAAGCCCGAACCCGAACGCCTCAACAACCTGACACACACACACACACATTCTAGCTCAACACCGTGTCCGAAATACCCTGACTCCTCATCTGGCTCGTCCTTCAGGGCCTTCTTGCCCAGAGCTCCCGCTCGGGGCGGAGAGGGAAAAGGAGAGAACATGATGGATGAGGAGAGAAGGAGGGAGATGGAGAAGGAGGGAGTAGGAGAGATGGAGGAGTGAGGACGAGGGAGAAGGAGAGAGAAGGAGGCAAGAGGAGTAGGATGAGGAGGAGGTGGAAAGAGGAGGACACATGCGGACACACAGACAAGTGTACACAAACAGAGGCACGTACAAACAATACCTGTGCGCGGGTCGTGAATCAGGGGCATCTTGGATGCCTTTCGGTGCCTCGCGGAATGATTCTCTGGGACTTCTTGGACGCCTCTGCGGGGCCTCCAGGGGGCCTCTCGGCGCCTCTTGGGGGCCTCTTGGGAGCTTCGGGGGCTCTCTTGGGGGAGTCCCGGAGGCCTGCCAGATGGTCTTGGCGGCATGTTGGAAACCAGACGGCCCAAGATAAGGCTCCACAACCCTTCTTGGAACTTTCCTGGGGCCCTCTCGGGGCTCCCTTGGAGCCCGCCTGGGGCTCACTTAGGCCGTCTTGGGGCTGTCCTAAGCCGTCCTGGGGCGTGCTTGGGCGCCTCGTGGGGCTGTTTGGGCGCACTGATATCCAAGGGAGCGAAAATGCTAAAGACATATGTTGGCCTTCTATTTTTCTCCAGCACAAGCTTGAGAGGGCGCTGGGGCGAGGCATCGGCAACAGTGACAACAGAACGCAGCAGCATCGAACAAGTAAAAAACTCTGGGCCTGTTAAATTCTGAATTCGCGTGGGATTGAAAGGCGGAAGAGCAGAGAAGGGAGGGAGGGTCGGGCGGCTCGCGCGGCTGATTAGAGTCAACGGTTGCGGATCACCAAATTGACAGGCCAACCCGATAAACTATTTCCAAAGCCTTCTATTTTTCTCCAGCACAAGCTCGAGAGGGCGCTGGGGCGAAGCATCGGCAACAGTGACAACATAACGCAGCAGCATCGAACAAGTAAAAAACTCTGGGCCATATTCACGTCCAGATTCATTCGTGTACTGGTAATACCGCCTAGCATTTACAACTGTCCCACAACCGAGAGAGCCTACGATTATTTGACGCATCTACAAGAGACTTGGCAAGGATCTTGCACAGCGCCTTGGGGCAAGGCTGTGCTACTGCAGTCCAAAACTGGCCACCGGGGGCCTTGCCCTCTAACACTTGGTGAGGCCTCTGGGACCTCTCACAAATGCCTTTACCGTGGCACTTTCGCCCAAGAAGCTCCGGAGAAACGTGCCAGAGGCGAAGCCGTGTTCGTTTACGCCACGGCTCACCCCACATACAAAAGTCCGTGAAAACATCGTGAACATTGGGGAGCCTACCGAGACCTAGCACAGGCGGACACAGCCAAAGACGAGAAAAAGCGGGATTCTCGAGCCCTCCAGGGATCCCTCTGGTGTGAGCTAGCTTAGCAAGCACAACAGAGACACGCATCAAACGGTTACCCAACTGCACTCGCATTTGATCGGGACCGGAGAGGCCTGGCAGTCCAAGAGGAAACTCCTTGGACCTCAAAGGTCCTGGCCCAGACTTGGTGTACCTACGGGCCAACGAGAAAGAAGTGCACGGGGTTCCTAACCACAAGATGCTCACCTCACCACTGAGAATCCATCCTTTCAGAACTTCGACACTGGACGCCTTGGTGAGATCAAACTGCGCTCCTCGAATGATGTCCCACTCGACCGTGGGGATTCCTCTGGCACGAAGCGCCGAGGCGAGGCGGCCTGACCCAGCGAAGACCTCGACGGCGACCCTATCTCGCCCCAGGCGCACTCTGTGGAGCGTCGCGTTGAGCAGCTGGCGAACAGCTGCGGCAGCCTCTGCATGCTGAGTCGCAGCCGCTCCTGCACCACGGGCGGCACCTTCGCCACTCGCAGCGCCAGGCGGCCGTGCTTCTCGTACCTCCGCACGGACAGGCGAGCTCGCCACCTGCCTCTCTTGGCCACCTCCTCGAGCGACCTCCTTCCCACGATTCGATCGTGGCTTGCTCCTCCGCGCCGTGGGCAGCGCAGCGTGGCGCCGAGGCTTTGAAGTCCCAGCGCCGCCAGCGCGTTCTCGAGCTCCTCGCGCAGCTGCGCGTAGCCGAAACTCCACAGCGGCTCGCGGGGCTCCAGCCGCGCCTTCAGATCCCTGAGCGCGGGGGTAAGCCATTGGAGCTCGGGCGCGTCCAGCGGCGGCGAGTCGTCCAGCTCGCCCGTCTTGCTGGGCACCAGCAGCTCCTCTGGATGAAGCAGCAGCGTCCACCAGCGAAGCCCGCCCTGCAGCCCGGCCGCAGGCGGCGCCAGCTGAAGCGCCTTCATCGCCATGAGCTCTCCGGGCCGAAGGTAGCAGTGGAACATGAGGCAGAGAGCGCGCGCCATCGCCACCTCCCGCTTCAGCAGCAGGAGCTCCAGCGCGCCGCAGAGCACCAGCCAAGGGAGCGGCGGGCGAGAGCGGCCAGGCCGCTTGCGCTTCCAGCCCAGCAGCGCCCGGCTGCTCCTCGGCAACACCACCCGCAGGGGCCGCCCCAGCGCCAGTCGCGCCCAGAGCACCGCCGACAACAGCTTCGCAGCCCTGTTCGGCCGCACTCCCTGCGCGAACTCGTCGTTCAGGTACTGCAGCAGTGCGTCGTCCCACTCCAGCGCGCTCCAGCTGGGCAGCGTCTCCACTCCGAGCCAGTTGCAGAGGCCACTGAGGCACTTCAGGTAGTTCTGCTGGGTAGAGGGCCTCACCGCCTCCAGCTCCAGTCCTGACGCGCTCGAGCCCAGGAGGCGGTGCCGCGGCAAGGCCGTCGACCTCCGGGTCGCGGCAGCGGGCCGGGGGCGTCTGGCGCTGGCCCTCGCCTGACCCGAGCGCGCGCGGCCCAGCGAGCCCAGGAGGCGCTTCCGCCCATGGCCGCTCGCCGGCGCACTCGGGGCAGGCAGCGGCTGCGCACTCGGTGCGGCCGCCGCGAGCCGACGGCGCTCCATCGCCCCGCAAACGGCAAGGCTCGAACCGCCTTGAAGGACCGTCGGCGGGGTTCCACTCTGAAGGGGTCCATCGCACTGACACACGACAAGACGATGCGAGCTGAAGAGCTGCGAAGTGTCTCAACTGAGCGAGGATGGGAAAGTCCGAGGCTCTTCCTTTTGCAACTGCACAGCAAATACACATGCTGTCTGACAAAAATAGAAGCCTGCACCCATGATGCGCCACTCGCCGCACCTGCCGCCGCATGGCCCACAGCAGCGCCTCGCCCTCCAGAAGGTGGATGGGGGCACGATGGCGCCACCGTCTCGAGGCCACGGTCTTCCACGAGGCGGCCTTGCAGAAGTCCGACGGCACGTCGGGGAACGGGGAGTCGCCGACGGCGCCTTCACGCAAGGCGCGTGCACGCGAGCCTTCGGCCACCAGCTCGCGCTCCTTGAACCTCCAGCGCTCTCTAACTCGGCCGATGCGCCCGACGTCGTGTGGGTCCGCGGAGCGCTCCACCGCGCCCAAGCCAGACATCGAGGCGTCCACGGCCATCGCGCTGGGGGCCCAGGCGCCGCGCAGATCCGCCCACACCAGCGGCAGCAGCGCTCGCATCCAGGTCAGCTCTCGGCGCACCGAAGGCCAGAGCCGCACGCGCCGAGTGTAGCACTTGCTGACAAAGACGTAGGATGCACTGAGCAAGCTGAGCACCTCGCGTCGTAGCAGCAGCACGTGCGTCAAATGCCCGATCAGCCGCTCTAGCTCGGCTCCCGTCAGGAGGGGGTGCTTCAGGATATAGTCCAGACTCATGACCAGCCTCCAGAACCGCTTGGGCGCGATGTGAATCGCCCCCTTCACCCCGATGTGGAACCCGAGCAGGTCCACGTCAACTTGCGGCCCCGAGATGTCGTGAGTAGTCAGACCGCGTCCCCTCAGCTGCCTCTCCATCGAGTCGCAGTCGAGCTGGACTGCCTCCTTTACAGTCCCCAGCGAGGCGAAGTTGTCGATGTACAGGAGAGCAGCGGGCTCACGCCCGGCGACAGCAGGCGCGCAGCGGCGATTGCAGATCCAGCGGCGGGCCCCTTGCGGATCAGCTCGCAGCAGCTCCCCGTTCGCCGCCTGCGCCAGCGCCACGGCCCAGCTCCAGCCCATCGGCACCACGCGCACCTGGAAGTGAACGAAGTCGCTCCCGGGCGGAAGCAAGCGGCGCAGACTCCGCGGCAGCAGCTTCCGAGGCACCGCAGGTAGCACGAAGTCGGCCCTCAGGTCGTCAGGCAGCAGGAACTGGTAGTAGCAGTTCTCGACATCGCCCTCACTGACCCACAACCGCTGGCCTGCAGGCAACTCAAGATCACCCAGGGCCTCGGGAGAAGCCAGAGCAACACTATCTGGAGGTACAAACTGCGAGTTCGTCTTTCGAGGATCGAAGATGATCCGCAACGAGCCGTTCTTCTTACGCACAAAGACGACTCCCACAAAACTGCGAACCTCAGTCGCCGGCTCGACGACGCCCGATTCGTATGCAGACATCAAAAACTCGGCGTGCTTGCTGGGCGACCTAGCCAGGATGGGATCCATCGCAGGGCCCAACTCGTCCACCTCTGCCGCCGCGTCCTTTGTACACACTGCTGGTAGCCGAATAGCGCGGCCACTATCCTCCAGCAACTTCTGGTAGTGGTCGGGCAGGCAACTGACGAGGTCGATCGCCTGGTTACCGACCGCTGGCAGGGCAAGCCTGCCGCGCTGGTAGGTCGCGAACTCTCCGGCGACAACACCTGCAACGGCGTAGCCGGAACCGCAGCCCCGAAGCGCAGACCACGCTCCCGAGGCGGTGAGGTCGTCGGGCGGCGGCGGCACGGCAAAGTAGGCCCGGGCCAAGCTGGCCACAGCCTGGCGCTGGATCGCACCTGGCAGCACTTTGGGGCCCCACTCCTCGCCGCGGCCGCCCAGCACGTTGAGCGTCGAGATGCCGTCCTGCAGCCGCGCCTCGGCAGCCCGTCGGCGCGAGCGCCGCCGATCCGCACAGCGCGACACACCCAGGCCAGCTGGCGAGAGTCCCCCCAGGAGATCAGCCAGGCAGCGCCCAGATGGCAGCGGCAGCAAGTCCCGAGCCCAGTCTAGGCCTTCACCTGCAACACCGAGGCGGCCCGCCATCCTCCTCAAGCGGGCAGCCCCCCCCTCTGCAGAATGGGCGGCGGCCGGGGGCCGCCGCCGCCCGTGGCAGCTCAAGCAGCGTCACCCCCCGGCCCGCCACCATTCTTATTCGGGCGCCTGGGGGGCTTCTCGTCGTTCTTGCCGCTTCCAACACCTGGAGCAACATCGGTCGAGCGGGCCAGCTGCCGCTCCTCCTTCGCCTTGCGGCGCCCCTTGAGCACCGCGCTCTCCTCGGACGGCTTCTGGGGGATCCAGGACTCTAGGGCAGGCGCCACAAGCGCGCGGCCATGGCGGCCCTCCTCGCCCATGAACAGCCTGTCGTTGTCGAGGTGGCCGCTGTCGCCACCCGCCGTCGCCGCGATCAGCATGCGGGCGTACCTCTCCTCGAGCAGCTGGCATCGCCTGCCTGCAAGCTCCAGCGACGCCAGCTCGCCGAAGTTCAGCTGGTCGTACGTCAGCGCGTACCCGAAGAGCCGGCTCAAGGACTCGTGCTCTCCGACGCCCCGATCGCTGGGGCCTAAGCCCAGCAGCTGTCTCCACCAGAAGTGGCGGCGCACGGGCGTGAGCTCCTGCCGAGCGATCTCCCGCGCCAGCCATTCCGCCGTCCTCGGGCCGCTGATCCAGTCCTCGAACGCCGTCGTCGTGGTCAGCGATGCGGACTCCTTGTAGGAGCGGTGCCGCTGGCGGGCCGTCTCGTACTTCACCGGGAGGGTGCGCAGCTCGTTGGACACAGGCTCCGCCGCCTCCACTTCCCTAGGCGTAGGCATCTGCTGGCCCGGGCGGAAGAACGAGCAGGCCACGAAGACGTCGCCAACCAGGGCCACTCCACGATCTCCGCGATGGCAGCCTGCCTCCAGCTCCGCGTCGCCGACGCGCTCGCCCAGCCGAGCACCGCCGCGGTTCTCCGAGTACCGCCATCCTCCATCGCCCGAGCTCGGCGCGCCCTCCAGCGCCAGCGGCGGGGGCGCGCCCGTGGGCGGCGGCAGCGGCGGAGAAGCGGCCAGGCCCAGCTCGCGCCTCTCCTGCAGGGCCAGCTCCGCGCCATCCGCTTGGAGCCGCAAACTCTCCTCGCGGCGCAGCGGGCCCTGGGACGAGTTCCTGAACAGGTGTGCAGGCCCACGGTTCCACCCGATCGGCAAGCCTCCCATGGGGCCCAGCAAGACGAGGCTCTCGACGCCCTCCTGGAGGTCCTCGAGATACATGTCTCTCTCGGGTGTGGTCACCACCCAGGAGCCTTCGTGCACGCGCGCGCACAGAAGGCGCTCATGCCACAACAGCTCGCGCGGGTCCTCGTCGTAAGAGACGAGCACTCGCTGGCCCTGGCGAAGATGCTCTGACATCGCTTCCGTCGGTCAGGTACGGAGTCTCTGCGCTCTCCGACGTGGCACGACACTCCGAGCGACTCAAGCACCACCAGCCGCAGGAGGCAGCAGCGGCGAACCCTGCCAGGAAAGCCAGCACCGCCACCAGGAGGACCACCAGCCCAGGATAGCCCGAGCACTCTGGGGGCGGGCACGGCGCCGGCACCGTGAGGTTGGCGGGCCCGCACCTCTGCAGCTGCCCTTCCAGCAGGCGCAGCAGCTCACGGTCCACCGAGAAACCGTCTCCCAACTCGACTTGGCAGGTACAGCGCTGGCCGCACCACAGGCTGCCCAGGTGCGCCAGGCCGCCGGCGCCAGCAGCGGCAGCCCTCGCCCACTCCATAGAGGGGCGAACTACCGGCTCGCGCGGCTGATTAGAGCCAACGGTTGCGGATCACCAAATTGACAGGCCAACCCGATAAACTATCTCCAATTACAAAAGGAATGGGGCCATTTTGGTTTCCTGGGGCCCTCGTAAGGGGCCTCTTGGACCTCTCTTGGGGCGTCTTTAAGGCCTCTCGGCCTTTCTGGAAACCATCTGAGGCCGTCTTGCCCTTCTTGGCACCCTCTTGGGGCCCTCTTGGGGCTCCCTTGGGGCCCTCTTGGGGCTCACTTAGGCCGTCTCGGGGCCCTCCTGGGCCGTCTTGGGGCTGTCCTAAGCCGTCCTGGGGCGTCCTTGGGCGCCTCTGGGGCTGTTTGAACGCTCTGATATCCAAGGGAACGGATATGCTAAAAACCCACGTTTTACATGGAGGATGCGGCCATTTGGTCTCCCGGGGCCCTCGTGGGGGGCCTCTTGGACCTCTCTTGGGACGTCTTGATGGCCTCTTGGCCCTTCTGAAGCCATCTTGGGCCGTCTTGAAGCGCTCTGGTGCCCTCTTGGCGCTCTTGGAGCGCTCTCGAGCGATCTGGGAGCCTCTGGGGGTCGTCTGGGAAGCCTCCCGGGGAGAGGGGGAACCGTGGTACGAGGGGGGGGGTCGGCCCTGGGCTCCGGGGCCGGGATCTCCCATATGTGTATATATATATATATATATATATATATATATACACACTAGAACCATCGCGCGCGCTCAGGTTCTAGCCCAGGCCGGGGGGGCGCTGGACGATATTGGACAACGCTATCAAGCACAGGCGCGCGACGGCATCTGAGGAGCTTCTGGGGTGTTCCGCATGCTTCGTCAACTGGCTGTTGGAGGCACCTCTTGGGTGCCTCTTGGGGGGCGTCTGAGGGTCCCTTGGGGGCATCGGTTCTGCAATCTGAAGCTGTCATTGGCCGTCCTGGATGCGTGGAAGCCCGACTTGAGGCCACCTGCGGCCAGATTGAGGCAATCCGGAAGCCTCCTGGGGGCCTCCTGGAAGCTGTTTTGACGCATCGAGGGCACTCTTGGGCAATTTTAAAACCTCTTGGACGTCTCCTAGGGGCCTTTTGGGCCCTCGGAAGCTTTTGGGGTCCTCTTGCGGCCTCCTGTGGGCCTTTTGGGGGGAACGCTCTGCTGTTGGGTCGCGTTCCCCTTCTTGGGCCTCTCTTGAGGCTCTTGGGGCCCTCTCGGGCCGTCTTGGGCGCCTCAAGCACCGTGTTGGGGCCCTCGCGGGCCGTCTCGGGGCCCTCTTGGAGGCCTCTTCCTCTATATTGGAGCGGTATTGGAAGCCTCTTGGGCCGTCTTGGAGCATCGGGATGCCAAAAGGCAGAAAAAATTAAAACCCGTCAAAGCCCAATCGTAAAACAATGAGTTGTGCCTCTTGGGGCCACCTTGGGAGATCTCTTGGAACCTCGTCGGCCCTCTTGGGAGCTTCTTGGGGGCCTCTTGGATCCGATTGGGGGCCTCTTGGGACTTCCCGAGAACCTCTCGGGGTAGAAAGCTCGGATTCTCAGTTCGTGTTTCCCTTCTTGGGCCTCTCTTGGGGCCGTCTTGGGGCCCTCTCGGGCCTTCTTGGGCGCCTCAGGCACCGCCTTGGGGCCCTCGTGGGCCGCCCAGGGCCCTGTTCGAAGCCTCTTCGGCAATCGTGGAGCTGTCTTGGAGGCCTCTTCCTCCTCCTCGTCCTCCTCCTCCTCCTCCCACTCCTCCTCCTGATCTTCCTCCTCCCCCTGCAGCGTGTTCCGGAAGGCTCCCGCCAGAACATGCTGTGCACCAGTGCTGTCACTGCTCCCGCCACAGTGCCCTTGGTGGTGGGTCAGAGGCCTCATGGGTGTTGGTTTGGATCTCGTGGTTGGCCTGTCTGGGACGTCGTGAAGGCAGTTTCGCAGCTTCTCGGTAGCCGTTTTGGGACCGTTGTGGGGCCTCCTCGGGGCTGTTTTGTGGCCTCTTTCGGCCTCGTTTGGGCCTCCTGGGTGCCTCTTGGGGCCTCTTGGGGGCTCCTTGGGGCCTCCTGGGGCACTCTTCAAGCGGGAGGGTCGAACTTTGGAGTCGTGGTCCCCCTCTTGGGCGCATCTTGGGGCTGTCTTGGGGCTCTGTTGGGCTGTCTTTGGCGACTCTGGGGCCGTCTTGGGCCCTCTTGGGCCATCTTGGGGCGCTCTTGGGGGCCTATTGAGCTGTCTTGGAACGTCGGACAGCCGAAAAGGCTGGAAGGCCAAAATCGTTCGAAAACCTTAGTATAATTAACGATTTCGGCCTCTTGAAGCGCTGTGGAGAGGCGTCTTGAAGCGTCGCCGAGTGCCTTGGGGGGCCTCTCGGGCCGTCTTGGGCCTATCTTGGGCGTCCTGGAGCGGTCTGTCGGCGACTCGGGGCCCGCTTGGGCCGTCTTGGGAGCCTCTGGAGGCCCTCCTGGACTATTTTGGACCTGCCCGGCCGCACCGTCCTCCCACGGGGGGTTGCTCGGGGCTGTTTGGGAGCCTCGTGAAGCCTCGTTTGGGCCTCCTGGGTGCCTCTTGGGGGTCTCCTGGGGCCTCTTGGGGCCCCTTTGGGGCCTCCCGGGGCCCTGTGGAGGCGGGAGGCTCGACTTTTCGGTTCGCGGTTCCCCTCTTGGGGCCCTCTTGGGGCCGTCTTGGGCCTCTATTCGCCCGTCTTGGGCGCGTCTTGGGCCGTCTTGGGGCCCTCCAGAGCCGTCTTGAGGCCCTCTTGGAGGCCTCTTGGGCTGTCTTGGGGCGTCCGCGGGGGGCCTTTGAGCCGTCGTGGAGCGTCGCAAAGCTGAAAAGGCGGGAAAGGCAAAATGTGTCCAAAACCTTCGTAAAATTAACGATTTTGGCCTCTTGGGGCCCTCTGGGGAGGCCTCTTGGAGGCCTCTTGGAGCGTTTTGGGGGCCTCTTTGGCCGTCTTGGGCTTATCTTGGGCATCTTGGGGCCCTCTTGGCGCCCTCTTGGGCCTCTTGGAGCCTGCTGGGCCTGTCGTGGAGCGCTCTTGGGGCACTCCTGGGCCGCCTGGGCTGCTCCCGGGAGGCTCCAGGCCCCCCCCGTCCCGCCATGGGGGGTCGGGGCATCTGTCCTGGGGCCCCCGGCCTCGCCCCCAGAGAGAGAGAGAGAGAGAGAGAGAGATATATAGAGAGAGAGAGGGAACACACACACACATAACGAGAGGAACCGATAGAGAGAGAGAGAGAGACAGAGAGACAGAGAGAGAGAGAGAGTTGGGTAGGAGGCGAGGAAAACGACACATTCGAAGCTGCTGAACGCCATCGCGTGGGAGAAGCAATCCAGCTCTCTTCCACCGCGTCCAGGGGCATGTGTCCGCCTGCTGTGGTGCTCAGAATCACTCCTCTCTCACTTCCCTTGTGTGGGACCTGCGGATTTCCGAACCCTACGCTCTGCCCTCATGCGCTGTGCCATATGCACCGCTGGGGCTACTGGGAACCAACACGACTGAAGACGAACATCATCCGATCTCGTAACCTCCTCCTCCGATTGGGCCGCCTTCTTCTGGCTTGCACAACTGCTTCCGTTACGAGCCACTAGTACCATATCGTATCTGGCACCGTGAAGTACTACTGTTTATTGTATAAGCAAACGCATCTACGATTGCCTATGGCGTGAAGAACAAGCCAACACTAGTGGCAACCATGTGTCGCATAGCCAGGATAAACTGCATGGAATGAGCGCAAGCTCGCTCGTGCGCTCCTTCTGCTCTTCCACCGTTCCAGAGGAAATCTAGGCCTACGTGTCGCATCAACGGTCTGGCTTCTCGTGGCCGAGGGACCTCTGTAGTTACACCATCGCCCACGTTCAAGCGCGTGACGCTTCGCATTGAAATTGAACCTGCGCTTGCTCTGCTCAGGGCGCGCGCCGTTCTCGGGCACGCATTGCCATGATAAACGATACTACTACGTGGCCGTCGAACCCACATACACATTCGCCAGCAACTATGCCCACTTCTATGAAGCGCGCGAGCTTGAAACTTCGATATGACCACAACTAGAGGATGTGTCCTTTTCCGCAATCGCGGTTTCCTCAGACCTGGTCTTCCTTATGAACTCGACGTCAGACTTTACGCCCTCCACTCTCCTTACACATGCACTGATGCTTTCCTGTTCTGACATGACCCGCCCCTCATTGCTCCCTGCTTCCGCCCTCTATCTTCTCAACGCTCGGTCTCGGTTCCCGCGCTTGCTTTTCTCAGCGGCACTTAACCCCGCGGGTCTTGCGGAGAAGGGAAAGTAAAGGAGGGAGATCGGATGAGGGAGGGGCGAGAAACACACGCGTACATAGGGGCCTCCCAGATGGGGTCCGAGCTCTTGGGGTTGGATGATTGCGCCGCATCGCCGATGCATCGGCGACGTCGGCGGCGGCGCGTGGAGCAAGTTGGGATCCACATCGAGCTGCATCGCCGATGCATTGCCGATGCGGCGTGATCCTCCGAACCCATCTACTCGGACTCCACCTGGGAAGCCTACAATCAGTCCTCTCCGCATCCGAATACATCCGACGTGATATATTTTTCGTGGAGCTTGCATTGGACCTCTCAACCCCGCCCAGGGGACCAGTCTCTCGTCTCGAGCCGACGATCGATGGCCCAAGGGCTGGAGACTTGTCCCAAACCGGCGAATCGGTAACAGAATTTGGATTAGGGCTTCGAAGCCAACAAATGAAAACGCATGAGCGAATCACCTCTCGAGTGCGCATGAAGGCTCGGGAATGACTGGTCCCCGCGGCCCTGAATCACCACCGCAACAACAAATCGCTGGAATCGCATTTAGATGCTCAACATGCCCTGCACCCAAGACGTTATTCGCACCCCGCGTCCGCTTCAATGTGCGGGGGGGGGCGCAGGCGCGCAGGCCGCTGGGACCGCATCCTAATCAGCGATCGGAGGAACCTGAGGGGAACCTCCAAGGCTCACCTTGTGGCATCGACGTACATTGGCAGATCGACATGGGCCAGGGGCATCCCTGCAAGGTCGTGTGCTGACGAATTGCAGCTTCCCGGTCTTTGCCTTTCCGCGTCTTTGCATTGGTTATTGCGTGAGATTTGGGAAGACAAATGCAGGTGTCGCGTAAGTTGTATGTGCGAACCCTTTCGAATGAACTTTGCGCGCGTTCGACAGTTCTTATGCGCGAGCAAACTCTATGGCCCCCTCCGAGACCTACGCCGCGACTTACATTCCAACCGAACATTACTTGTCTAATGCATCCCACTTGGTTGGCACGTAATTTGCAATTTTTCCTGCTTAATACTTATATGAATGCTCCTGCTCTCCTTTTCCAATATAGGGTCCTGCTCAACTTCCCTGCCGAATGTCCTGCTTAGTTTGCCTGCTAAATAACTTCCTGCTCAATTTTCCTGCTTAATTTCCCGCTTACTTTTCCTGCTCAATTGCCTACTTAAGCTGCCTGCTTAAATTCCTGCTTAATACCAGCGCCCAATTTTTCCTGCTGAAGTTTCCTGCCTAACTTCCTCTTAGTTTTCCTGCTTACTGTTCTGCTTAATTATCCTGCCGAGCTTCTCTGCTTAATTCAGCCGATGAAATTAGCAACCTAAAATGGCGGCGCGAACAAAGATGCTCCGCTATTCGACTCCGCCACTATACCCTCGGCTCCGCTATTTCGACCCGCTAATTGGTTCGCCAATTTCGGCGTGCCCTGCGCGCGCCGAAATCAGCGAATCAGTTGGCGGGTCTGAATAGCGGATTGATTTGCGGAGGTGCGGGCGGCAGCTTGAGCCCCGCCAATGGAGCGGCTCGTCTGGGCCGACAAAGGCGGAAAATGAAGGCACTTACAGCGTGCCTGCAAGTAAAGGTTTTTCCGTGGTGAAGAAAAGCAGAGGGCCGAATTGTTGTCCGTAATTTCCTGCTTAATCTGTCTGCTTGATTTCCTGCTTCATTGTCCTCCTTAATTCCCCGCTTAATTGTCCTGCTTAGTTTCCCGCTGGATTTTCCTGATGAATTTCCTGCTGAATGTTCCTGCTTAGTTTCCTGTTTAGTTGTCCTGCTTAACTTCCTGCTTAATTATCCTGCTGAATTTCCTGCTGAATTGTCCTGCTCAATTCACCGCTTAATTTGCCCGCTTCGTCAATTCGTTGCTTTATGATTCACGCCCAACGGCCTGCTTACTTGTCCTGTTCTTTTCTGATAAACCTCCCTGCGTAATTATCTGCTTTTTCCTGTTCGACGTGCTGCTCAATTACCTGCTTAACTTTCCCGTTGAATGTTCCCGCGTAATTTCCGGTTTGATTTTTGTCCGCTGAAGTTCCGGTTTAATTGTCCAGCTTAATTTCCTGATGGCGTGTCCGGTTAATGCTTCGCTTGGTTGTTCTGCCAATCTCTTGCGTTGGTTGTGTGCTCGTTGCTTTTATTAATGATATTAGAATTTGTATTTGTCTTGCGCTCTCGACCTCCATCGCAGCGAAGCGCTGCCAGTATCTGCACGCCCGGAATGCCATGTCGGTCCGCGCTTGCGCACGGGCGTCAGAACCAACCTCCACCTCGGCCGAATCCCCCGCGGGCCTGCCCGCCCCCACCCCGCCCCCCTCGCCCAGGAGGCAGCCGCGTCGGCGAAGGCCCAAGGGGAAAGCGAAAACGGTGCCCAAGCGCTCTGCGGAGCGCAGCCAGACGGAGCAGGACTCAGTCTGGGGGGCGGGTGGGGTTCGGAGCTAGGAAGAGGGGCGCCATTCAGTCAGGGCGAGGACCCACGAGCGGCGACAGGGAGACATGGAGGCAGCAGGAACAGCAGGAGGAGGAACCATAATAAGGTTGCACGAGGACTCCCCCCTTCCCCTTACATGTTTTCTCCCCCGTCGCTCCACCGAGGCTGTTTCTTGACCCCTTGGTTGTCCTTCCTCCTCTTCGCGTCCCCGTGTCCTCTTCGTCGGCGTCGTTCCGATTTCAATGTTCATGCCCGTCCCATCGCCATTCTGATTATCCGTCGCCTTCCCTCGCATCGCCTTTCTTTGCGTCGGGATCCTGCCTCCGCCCTCGCCTTCACCCTGGTGCCCGCCCTTGCCACTGTCCCCATCCTAATGGTCATCTTGATGCGCGTCCTGATCCTCGTCCCCCGTTCCAATCTCACCCTCGTCGTCGCGTTCGTTCTCCTAATTTCCGTTCCTTGCACCGTGACCCCCGCTTCCGCCTGCGTGAGTACTATTCTCGCCACCCCCACCGCGCCCCCCATCTTCGCGCATGTCCCCATCCCGGCCCCCTGATCCTCCTCATCCCGCCTCAATCTTCAGCCCTATCTCCGTCCTCGCGGATCCTGGCTCGATCGAGCTTCGACGTTCGAGCGTTCCTCTATGCCCCCTCTCCCTCCCCACCCCAAGTCCCCTCTGGCACTCCTCGTCGGGCCCCTCGCAGCCCCCTCGCGCGCTGCGCCGGGGCAGCGAGGAGCTGGCCAGGAATAAGTTCGGCGAGCTCACGGGAGCCCAGATGGTTGCCCAGGCCCCCAGGGCAACCAGGAAAACATCGAGATCATGCCCGCGATTGATACAACAAAAAAGTAGCAATCGTCAGTCGACGACGTCATACTTCAGTGGAAACCATGGCCGCTGGCATTGCCGCTTCATCGGCCTCGGCCACCATCGTTACCGCGAACAGCAGCATCCTACTTTTCGCCGCCCCCGGCGATGCCGTCGGCGCCATCCATCGTCCGCCTGGTCGCATGGATCTGCGCAAGCATAGCTTGCGCGCCTGTCCTTGAGCAGGTTCGGGCGAGGTTCGGGCGCGACGTGCCGCGCCGCCTGTTTCGGTGCATAAGCACCGCGTGAAATCGATGCATCGGCCCCCTGGGACGCACGGAGCGCCTGCCCTCGCCCCAACATCTAGGCACAACAACTAGAAGAAACACATCAAACAGACAAGAACACAACACATGCCAAACAATTTAGTTGACGACAGCAAATGGTTCAGGATAGCAAAGGCGGGGGGTCAGACTTCATGGCGCTGGTCCACCACGACACATGCGCGGCACCTCTGGCGTCGGATTTCGCCAGGAAGTTCGGCGGGGACACTTCGCCGGAAATTAGAAGGGGAATTCACGGGGAATTTCGCCGGGGAAATTAAGCGGCAAACTAGCGGGGAAATTAGCAGGGAGACTCGCGGATGTCATGATCCGAAGCAACCCATTGCAGCGGGCTGCCCGCAGGTGGCCGCGGGGCACGGCGGCTCGGCGGGTGTGGGTGGGGGAAGGACACAACGCATCAAATAAAAGCAGAAGGCATGAACGAGCTTGGCCGACCCTCTCTGGGGCCATCATGCGCGCGAGGTTGCGCGCTGCCACTCGCGGCCCCGACGCGCCACCAATTATGCTTGAACTTGGGGAGCGCGCGCAATCCGCGACTGCCGCGCGCCTGGCAGCGCGGCGACGCGGCGAGGCATCATCGCTGACCTCCGCGGGGGAACAGCAAAAAAGAGAGGGGAAGGAGCGCCGGCCCCGCGCGGCCCGAAGCCGCGTCCGTCGTCGCGCTGAAGTCTGCCACCGCCGAAGCACTGCCCCCGCGATTCACGCGCAGGGCGCGAGCTGGCATTTAGAACAAAAGCGTGCCGCGATGCCGCACCTGCGCGAAACTGTCGCCCGTCCGATGCAACGCATCGATCTTGGGGCGCCCGCGCAGAGCGCGCTGCCACCGAAGAATCGACGAGCGGAACAAGAGCAATCGTCGAACGAGAAAATAAGAAATCCGACGCGGCGCGAGCTGGCGGGTACATCTTTTGCCGCGCCCCCAGCAAAGCTCTCGATCTGGGCAAGCGATTGCGAAGCGTGGGCTCGTAGCGCAGGAGCCCAGCAAAAGCGTTCGCGGCCCGCCAGTTGGACTCGGGCCCCTGCCAGAGGTGCTCAGTGTATTCTGCGAGACTGGCGTCGTACTCCTCTTGCTCGTGGAACGTCGTCGCCTTGCCGTCGAAGTAACGCAGCAGCCTACTAACGCAAAGGTGGTGCCTGTTCTGCACCCCCAGGGTCAGAATCTGCCTCCGGAGAGGCACGCGCCCCTGCTTCATCGTGCGCTGTAGCTCCTGCGGAAGCCCCGCTGGGAGGTCGCTCTAGGCCCCGGGCAGCCCTCGATCCTTGATCCGTCACTCTGCGCAAAAATTGAAGTCCCGCTGGAGAACTGCTGGGCTTTCCTCACTGGTCGGATCCCCATTTCTTCCTCGAGGGGCCGTCTGCGGGATTCAACTCGCTGTGGACGCAACGCAAAATGGGGTGCACGTCGCGAGCCGCGCAGAGCGCGCTCCACTGGCTGACAAGGATTGTCAGCCTTCCTGGGGAACTTCTGTGCTTGGTGAGCATGCAGGTCGTCGCCTGCGAGTCTATCATGCGCAAATGACGACAACTGGCGAAGCTGGCCTTGCGGCACCGCCAGCGCAGGGCGGCCAAAGAGCTCTCGGCCTCGAGGGCTTTCATGCAGCTGCCCTGGCGCAATGGCCCAGACGCAGCTCCCACAAATCTGGCGAGACAGCTGCCCTCTGCCAGGCGCGGGTCCGGAATGGCAGCCTAGTGTCGATTCGCATGTCGGTCCTCGCCTTGTCCGCGGTGCGCAGGTAGCGCGCCGCCAGCCGGCGGTATCTCCGTCTCCTCTGGCTTCTCCTTGATCAGCTCGATGTGCGCGCTCTGGAAATCTCTACACTCAGCGACGCGCAGAAGTTCACTCGCGGGAATAGGAGCAGGAAGAAATCTTTCTTGCCGCAGGCAATGCTGCACGAGCCGGCCCGCAACGCAGCGGCTGAAACAGCCCTCGAGCAGGCTGCGCAGGGCCCGCTCGCCCTCGCCAGCGCTCGAGCCCTTCGCGGCCGCGGAAGCGTAGTTCCTAAGGGAACCCTAGTAGCACTGCTCGCTCCGCAACGGTTGGCGACTTATTTCGGTGGGTCTGCGGCCCCGCCGCGGCGGGGTCTGATCCTCGAGCCTCCGCGGTGACCGCTTTGAGACAGCCCCCCATGTTCGGAATGTCGTGGCCCCTGTCTGGCAGGATGTTCCGCTGCAGCCAGTGCGCTCTTGGTCGAGGGCCCCGCGCGACAAGGCCCCTGCCAATCTAAGACAGGCTCTGCCCCTAGAAGATTTGAGGCGGCCCCCCGGCTGCCAGGCGCCAAGGAAGCGACGTTTTCCACGAGCCAATGCACGGGCTTGGAAAAGTAACGGGTCAGCAACGCCCGGGCGCGGAGCACCTCGCGCGCCAAACTGCAGCTCCCGGCCCCGTTGCCCGCGGCGCTGGCTCTCGCGTCGGAGCGGCCCTGCAAGGGCGGAGGCCTGGGCCGAAGAGCACGACGTCCACCTCCAGGTCGTAGCGCCTAGCCAACGCGCCGACCTCCGCATCGCCCACGGCGGCAATGTCGCCCCGGTCGATCGCGCCGGGCCACCGCGAGCGCGCCAACAGACAGGGTTCGAGCCCACCTTCGCTCGGAGGGTCGTCGACGCAAGCGGCAAGAACAACAACGCTGCCATCACTTCGCCGGCTGCGCCCATATATATATATATATATATATATATATATATATATATATTATATATATATATATATATATATTTTTTTTTTAAAAAAAAAAAGTTGCCTCTGCAGGCCCGCGGCCCACGCGGCGTCCAGCGCGGAAAAGAGAGGCCCCCGGAACTCGAACTCCCTCGCGAGCGGGCCAGCGGCGCTCGCCAAGCCCATGGGAAGCAAATCCGCCTCCCCGAACGAAAACAGAGCATGCGTCGGCAACCTCATCGTTTTTGCCATGGCATTCTGGACTCCCCCCGCAGTGCCGTCTACCAGGGCCCCCATCTGGGCGGCCGCGGCAGCCCGGTCCACCTTCTTGGCCTCGTTGATGGGGATGCCCTGCTCGCGGTAGGCCTCGCCCATGATGGTCGCCCAGTCGCTGGTGCTGCCCTCGAGGGCCCGCGAGCTCCCTGAAAGCGCGACCTCCGTCTAACCGAAGTCGTCAAGGTAGACTTGCCACCAAGGCATGGCCGCCGAGCCAGGCTGGCGATCTGGCGCCGGCACCGCTCGCCTGTCGCATGCGACCCCAGAAGGGGGCAGACGGCGTTTTCGCCGCTCACTGCCCCCAGGCAGCGGCGCACCCGGCCTGCTCTTAGCGCGCGCAATCTTTCGATGCGCGCGCTGGAAGCGGGCGGCGGACAGCAGCCGGCCCATGGGCAGAGTGGCGTGAGTGACCCATGCGTTGCCGCCTCTATCGATCCCCAGCTCCCGCGCAGGCGCTGGCCTGGCGAGGGCCGCGCATGGCGCCCGCTCTTCGGGCAGCGCCCGCGCGAAAAAGGCCCCCTACTGGTCGCGCGAAGTCCGCGAGATGTTATCGCTCTCGTCCAGGGCGGTTTTCGCCCATTGCGGGCTAGCTAGAAGAGCGCCCGCGCCCTGGTAAATCTGGCGGAGGTAGCTGTTGATCGGGGCCAACTTGACGACGAGGCGAAAGGCTGTGGAGAATCCATCGGGCGCTGCGCCAGCCATAGGCGCGCCGGACCTCCCCGCCCCGAGCTTCCTTCCACGGTCGCGGGAGATGGCGCTCTCGTCGATCAAATTGACCATGCCGATTCCGAAGAGGAAGCGGACGACTCGGAAATGCTCCTGGTCGCTGGCAGCGTGCACCTGCGCCCTGCGAGGGTCGCTGGGCCACTGATCCTCTGGGTGGAAGCAGAGCTCCGGCCGCCGTCGCCATTCCTGCGCGTCGTCGTCGCGGGAATCCAAGGGCTGGCGGGGGCCGACGGACTGCTTATCGGGTAAGCCGTCGTGAATCTGGGCCAAGTTCAAGGCGCGCGGCGTCTGGGCGCCGGCCCGCCCCGACCAATGATCAAACCGGAGCTCCCCGCGCGCGCGCCCCCGAACCCCGGGGGCGCCTTCAGGGGGGGGCCGGCTGAAAATCCAAGTGGTGGCCGCCGTGGCGCTCTCGATGGCGGCCGCCTGCCCCTGCGCGGGCTTCGCCGGGCGAGCCCAGGCCGAGGCCTCCGGCGCGCCGCAATGCAAATAAATCAGCCCCCTTGTGGCGAATTATACCCAGACCTCCTCGGCGCACTCGCGCGGGATAGGCGCGCCCGCCGCGCGTAGACGTTCGACACCCCCCAAAAGCTGGGCCGGATGGTAAGCGGGAAGCCGCCAGATATCTCTGGCCGTCCTCGCCCTGGCCTCGGACGGCGCCCCGCGCGAGTTGAATTCTCGGAAAAACTTGCCGAGGCGGCCCCGGGGCCCCCTCGAACCCGCGAGCAGGGCCAGGCCTGTGTCGCAGACGGTGGTCGGCACGGCCCCTGAGCACGGGCGGCAGCTGCGCGGGGGTTCCTGCCATTGCAGCAGGGGGGATGGCCCCCCAATCACATCTTCAAATTGGGCCGCCCGAGCCGCGCCTGCTCGGCGATCCCCCTTTCGGCGCCCCCATCTTGGAGACGAAAGTTCGCGCCTGGTCTCGCCGAGCTTCCCGCGCCCCCCGCAGCTCGACGCGGCGCCCGGGCCTTGGCCATGGCGAAGGGCGCAGCGGGGGCTCCCGCCTCCTGGCCGAGCTCGCCCGCGCCAATCGCATTCGGAGCGTTCGCCCTCGCCTGTGAATGGGCGCCATTGCGGCGATCGTTGGCCGGTGCGCCCAGCAAGGCAAGGGGCGCCCCGGGCGGCGAGGTCAGGGGCGCCCCCTGCGCGCCTCGACGGCGGAATTCGGCCCCCGCTGCCGACTCGGGCGCTGCGCTCAGCCCGCCTTCCAGCGATCGGTGGCCTGCAGGGGGGCGGCCGCGCCATCCGCTCCCCCGGCCGAGCCGCTACCCCGAGCCGCCGATCTTCCTGAAGAGCGCTTTCATCTCGCTTCGCCGGCGGCGACGGAGGTCGCGGACTCCTCGTCGCGGGTGCTCAGCGAGGAGCCGTCCAGGTCGACTGGCAGATGCTCGAACCACTTCGAAACGAGAATGCTCCAGTCCTTGACCTCCTTGCGCAAGGACTTCAAGCGACTCGTCAACATGTCGCATGCCTCCAAGGCCTTCCCCGACATGAGCAAATCCAGAGAAGTTGCGATAGTCCGCCTATCCCGGTGCCTGCCCTCGCCGACTTCGGAGATCATCTTACTCTTCATGAAGACCCTCTGCAGGAACTTCAATGCCACGGCCTTGGGGCCAGTTTTGGAAGTTCACGTCGTCTTCGTCAAAATGCTCCAGCATATACGCGCGCTCCCGCCCCGTATATAATCTTCCCAGACGTGGCCTGGGCGAGCCGCTTTAGGGCAGTGCCCCTCCCCGACCACGACGAGGGCATATATGCACTTCCTCCAACGCCGTCGTCGCTCTCGAAGTCGTCGTCGCCGCCAGAGCCGCCTTGGGACACCTTACGGAGCGCGCGCGCCAGGATGCCCACCAGAGCCTTGCCCTCCTCGTGATCCGCATCGTCGGGGGAGGCCCCCCTCTTCCTCTTCTGCTCCGCCGGCGTCACCCCCCCAGGTTGCAGCATGTCCTCGAGCTTTCCCCTGGGCGGCGGCTCCTCGCCGCGAGGCATCCCTGCCCGCGGCAGAATCGCCGCCACTGCGCCCCCGAGCTGCTCGTAGGCCGCGAAGCCGTCGTGCAAACAGCCCATCCAGGTCGCCTCCCGGATCGGCCCCAGCGGGCTTGGCCTCGTCCTCCGAATCACCCACCAGCACACCTTCTTCAGCTTGACCGCGAGGCTCGTCAGCAGCAGCGGCCGCCGCCAGCGGAGCCACCACACGCAGCAAGTCGGGATTCCTACCTACCTAGCGTGCGTGCAAAACCTCCGCCTGCCTGCGCCCCACCACTCTGAACTCGTCGATGTGGACGACCTCGTGCCCGCGAAGCCGCCTGGGTCCCAATCCACCACCAATAGTAGCCATCAGACGCAAAAAATAACGGTAAGGTCGATCTCGGCACCCTCCAGGTCCAGCGGGCCCACAGACTCCACAACCGCCAGCACGTGCCCGTGTGCCCCCACCTCGTCGCGCACGGGGAGAAGCAAAACCTGCCCAGGCTGCGGCATGTTTTCCTCGCGCAGCTCGTTCATGTGCCGGGCCCTCACCCAGCTGGGCGACTGCCCGTCATCTGTGGCAGCCATCTCCCCTGAGGCAACGGGGCCTCGTCCTCCGTTTGCTCCTGGCCTCGGAGCGCGTGCTATGGGGCTATAGGGACCTATAGGGCTATAGGGCTATAAGGCTATAAAGCTATAAGGCTATAGGGCTATAGGGCTACTGGGCACCTGGGCGCCCAGGCATGGCACCCGGGCACCCGATCACCCGAGCACCCGGGCGCGCCGACGAAATCGACGCCAAACCTCACCTAATTATATGAATCCGCTAGGACCCCTACAGAGGCAGCTCTGATTGGGGAATATATCTGCCCCTAGAGACCACCAGATTTCTATCCATATCCACTGTGCCTCGGCCTTTTGGCGCCCCTTCCCAAAAAGTCCAAGACGCAGTGGATATGGATACGGCAAGTTGGTGTCGTACAGACTTCGGCGTTGGCTTCTGACACCGCGGGGATCGTTCAACCTTGAACGATGGCCGCTTCCGAAAAGGCAGATCGTTCAGCATCGATCGATTCTGGGTCGCCGTCGGCGTTCAACGCCGAACGCCAACGGCGGGGTCGCCGCCAATTGACACGACGCCAACCCACCGTTCGAATCCTGCCCGCATGCGTGTCGCCGACTCCCGGCCGGCCGCCCGCCCCGCGGCCGTGGCCTCCTGCCCACGGGTCGGCGTGTGCAGGCTGCGCCTGGGCGCTCGCTCGTGGGTGGGCCTCCTCCTTCTCCTCTTTCTCGTCGTCGTCGTCGGGGCACGACACGAGTCCCAAAACCGTGCGGTGAGCCCGACTCCCCGCTGACTCACCATGCGGTGTGGTCATCACACTGCTTGGGGGCCCCCGCCAGATGGGCCGCACTGGACCCACCAAGATGGCCTGGTGCCTGGTGGACTCGGGCTAATCTTTGGGACTCGTGGGAAACCAAGAAAAACTCGGGGACTCTGGGCCCACGGGGAGTCGGCGAGCGCGTCTGGGTTCGGACTCCTTCGGTAGAGGCCTCCAGGATGGGGTCGTAGCAGATCGGGTCGGAAAATCGCGACGCATTGCCGATACATCGGCGATGCATCGGCGATGCATCCGCGATGCACCAGCGATGCTCCGGCGATGCATCGGCGACGTGAGCGATGAGCGATGCATCGACGACTCCAGCGTGGAGAAATTCGGACTCCACATCGAGCCGCATCGCCGATGCATCGGCGATGCGGCGCGAACCTCCGACCCCATATACTCGGACCCCATCTGAGAGGCCTAGATTGGGACCAGTGGACAGCCGAAAGAAAAACTTAGGGACTCGGGATCCACGGGGAGTCGGCGAGCGCGTCTGGGCTCGGACTCCTCCAGGGCCTGTGGAAAACCGAAAAACCGGATGGATTCTGGACCCATCCGTCGGGCTCATCCGTCGCCCAACACTGGCGGCATGAGCGACGGAGCGCGGCTCCCTGGAGCGATGCCTCGAGCGCGGCTCCTGGGCGGCACATTGCTCGGCCGGCCCCGCCGGAAGCCTCGGAGACCAGCTGACAGCATCATCAGCACGCACTGTGGGCAGCCTGGGATTCGGATGCAGAGCTCGGCGTGCTCCAAGATCGGCCCTGCAACTACTCGGGTCCGGCCTGCCCTGAAGAAGGCGCGGGAACTTCGGAACTCCTGCTTGCCTGGTACCGTGCGAGTGGCGTCTCGGGGAAAAGGAGAGGGGGGCCTCAAGACGATGAGGGATGAGGACTGAGTGATGAAGCGGAATGATGGAGGAGGAGGAGGAGGAGGAGGAGGAGGAGGAGGAGGAGGAGGAGGAGGAGGAGGAAGAGGAGAAGCGAGTGACGCACCGCGGGTTGCCGCGCGGCCCCCTCGCCCGCCAGCCACGCGCACCCCGCGCGGCAGCGGGCGCTCATGCCAGCGCCAGCAGACGCCCGCGTGCGCGGCGTGCAGGGCGCGCGGCGGCTGCAGCGGGAGTCCGCTGAGGCCAAGCCGCCGCGCTCAGCCGTCAGCCCAGCGGCACCAGGTCGACGGCGACCTTCTGCGAGAGCACGGGCGCGACCTTCTTGCCGAGCCTCGCGATCGCGGCCCGCCAAGTCGGAGGCCAAGCTGGACGCCCGCTGCGTGCCGACTACCCCACAGGCTGCGCACGCCACCACGGGCATCTCGCGCACCAGGTCGGCGTGTCGCGGACGGGCGTGATCTGGACCAGCATGTTCGCGCGCTTGCCAGCCTCCTTCGGCGCATCGTTGTGGCCGATCGCCGCCGCAGCGATCGACCCGGGGCACTCGCCCACACACTGCAGCCACCTGCAGCGGCTGCATCCGCGCTCGCCCTCAGGACCACGGAGGTCACAGGCCAGCTTCGCTACTGGGGCCACGGCGGCAGCAGCGCGAGGGGCAGGCCGATTGGCCTTGGCGACCCTGTGGGTGTCCCTGCCCACGAGCGCACGACAGCAACGACCCACATGCCGACACCCTCGACCATCGTGTCCGCCGACTTGGCGGCCTGGTCAGCGTAGCGGTTGCCGAGCCAGTCGCGGTGGGTGATCTTGGTCGCGTCGACCACCTCACGCCGCGGCAGGTGAGCAGGCACCTTCCTGACGGAGAGCCCGCCAGGAGGAGGAGGAGGAGGAGGAGGAGGAGGAGGAGGAGGAGGAGGAGGAGGAGGAGGAGGAGGAGGAGGAGGAGGAGGAGGAGGAGGGGGAGGGGGAGGAGGGGGAGGAGGAGGAGGAGGAAGAGGAGGAGGAGGAGAAGGAGGAGGAAGAAGAGGAGGAAGAATAATAAAGGAATCTTCCGAGACCCGCTCGCCGGGGGTGCAAATGCGTGTGGGACAACTGGCATTCCCCCTTTCTCCGTTTCCCCCTCCCCTGGGGTCTGACATCCGTTAACAATAAGGGGCGGGGGGATGACAAAGGGGAACGGAAGGGGGGCGAACTCGCCAACGCACCCCGAAAGGATTGTATAATTCTTGAATTATCAACTGCGGTTGGATATGCTGGAATAATCAATCCGAATGCGTCATTGCAGTTGGTCTACTCGCCAGAACAAGGGAGAAATGTTATTCCAGAACTATCACACAATTTACTTATCTTGCGTCGTGGGTCGGTTTTGATTATTGGATGCAGGCTCGCTGGCCGGAGAGGGTGGACACAATCATTCCAGTTCCAGAATATCGGACAAACATTTGCTATTCTTGAACATTGGTTCGGTTTGGGTTCTTGACACCGGGCTCGCCGGCCGGAGGAGGGGGAGACAACCATTCTGCTTCCAAAATACTGGATAAAGGGGTTCGGCATTCTTGAATCGAGGATTGGGTTTGATTATTCCCTACCTAGGCTCTGCCTAGAAGGCTTCTTACTCTGTTGGCTTAAAAAGGGGCCAGGCAGTGGAAATCGCCCCGGGCGGTTCCCCCAGTCCCCTGGAAGCCAAGCAAAAGCAACAGCAAAGGTAAAAGCAAACGCGCGGTTCCCTCAGTTGCGCTCCCTGGGTGCCAAGCAGAAGCAAAAGCAAACGCAACAGTGAAGACAAAAGCGAAGGCAAAGCAAAAGCATAGCATAGCATAGCATAGCATAGCCCAGCATAGCATAGCGCAGCATAGCATAGCATAGCATAGCCTAACTAGCCTAGCATAGCATTGCGCATCATATAATAGCATAGCATCGAATAGCATAGTATAGCATAGCATAGCAGAGCATAGCGCAACACAACATCCACTATTGCTGCGGCTGCTACTACTACTACTACTACTACCACTACTACTATTACTATTACTAATACTACTACTACTACTGCTACTACTACTACTACTACTACTACTACTACTACTACTACTACTAGCCGTACCGCTACTACTACTACTACTACTACTACTACTACTACTACTACTACTACTACTACTACTACTACTACTACTACTACTACTACTACTACTACTACTACTACTACTACTACTACTACTACTACTACTACTACTACTACTACTACTACTACTACTACTACTACTACTACTACTACTACTACTACTACTACTACTACTACTACTACTACTACTACTACTAACTACTACTACTACTACTACTACTACTACTACTACTAACTACTGCTACTGCTGCTGCTGCTGCTGCTACTGCTACTGCTACTGCTACTACTGCTACTGCTACTGCTACTGCTACTACTACTACTACTACTGCTACTACTACTACTACTACTACTACTACTACTACTACTACTACTACTACGACTACTACTACGACTACGACTACGACTACGACTACGACTACGACTACGACTACGACTACGACTACGACTACGACTACGACTACGACTACGACTACTACTACGACTACGACTACGACTACGACTACGACTACTACTACTACTACTACTACCACTACTACTACCGCTACTGCTACGACGATGAGGAGAAAGAGAAGGACGGCCTTTACCGCTCCTACTAATGATGCTTTCCTAGAGGCTCCAACTCCTAGGTAGGGTCGCACTGGGATAATTGAATCCTGGCTCCCTGGCCAGGAGGGGAACGACAACAATCTGTCTTCCAGAATCGGGAATCGGGGTTCGTTAGGTAATCTTGAGTCGTGGATTGGGTTTGATCGTTGCTGGGAACGGGGGAGAGAATCATTACTATTCCAGAATAGTGAATAGGGGTTCGTTTAGATTGAACCAGGAAGTCGGGTTCGATTACTGAATTCGGGCTCGGCAACTGAAAGGGGGCAAAACGTCGAAGCGGAACCAGCCGTGACGTCGAGACTGCGCTAGGAAGGCCAAAAAAGGAGAAACGTGAGAATCCAATTGTGGAGGGGGGAAACAAGGAGAACGGCGCTTACTCCTTGGGAGTGATGGGGGTCCAGCATTCCCAAGATAATACTGGAAGAAAGGCTTTGCTACTCACATGGACTAATGGACAAAGGACTGGTGCCCCCAAGGAATCGTTGATCCCAATCCACGATTCCCGGCGAATTATGAAGAAGGGCCCGGTACTCCGTGGGAGTCATTTAAGACATGTCATTCCGGAATGCTGGACACGGGCTCGTTTCATCCCTGGGAATCATGGGCAGGGGTCCATTGTTTCCTGGGAATTGGTGGACAAGGTCTCGTAATTCTTTGGGAATCACGAGCCAAGGTCTACTACTCCCCGGGAAAAATTGACAAATGTTCCTTGTTCCCGGATAATAATGGAGCCCCGACAGGGGTCCGCTATTCCTAAGGAGAAATGAACCACGGCTTATTACTCCTCGGAATGACGGACACATGTTTGCCACTCCCAAGGAATAACCGACAAGACTTCGCGACTCCCCGGGAATAGTGAGCAGGGGCCCATTATTCATGAAGAATGTGAAACACAGTAATTTGTCCCCGGGATCAGGTAGTAGAGGAACATGTTTCACTATTCCGTGTGAATAATCAATCAGCCAAGGTTCGCTATCCCCCAGGAATGATGAAAAGGGGACAAGGCTCAATATCCCAAAATGTGGAAACGTGGTCGGTTATTCCAGAATGACCGGCCGAAAGTTTTATTGATTTGAAACCCATCCTGCGCCCCTGAAGATTCCACCTAAGCTTGCTCAATATGGGCTCCAACGTGCCAAGTAAACCAACATAACCTCAAAAAGACAACAGAAGCCTCCAAGACGCCCTCAGAGAAACGCCAAGAGGACCCCCAAGAGGGCCCCAAAAGGCCCAAGTCGCCCTAATCCCACCAGGCTTCTGGGCGTAGGTTGTCTGGGGAGCTTTCTTTTCCAACCCCCTTCTTCCCCTTCGTGGAGGAGTTTCTCACTGTTCCCTACTAGTATACACCCCCTCCCCGGCGACCAGCAGCCAACCAAGATCCATGCGACCCCCCCCCTTTCATCCCTGTCCAAAGAACAATACAACACGCACTCTGCCTCCACATCTGGAGCATGCGCAGCCAACCCGATGCGCACCCCCCCGTCATCCGTGTCAAAAACGATACAATGTACAGTTTGGGGCAAAATCTTGAATCATGTTCGTGAGGCCCGCGAGCACTTCGTATTGTTTTAGAGAAGGTCGGCGGGGGTGTCAGCATATTGTCTGCTGTGCACAGGGCTATTACCCCCAACAAAAACACAACACAAAATACACCTCGCGGCTAAATCTGGTTATGCGCGGCCATCCCGTGATCACTGTCAACCGGCTTTTGACAAGGACGGCGAGGGTGGTGGCGTACGGCCTGCTGTGCGCAGGCCCACCAAACACAATGATGGGCAATGCTTTTCGACAAGGATGGTGGGGGCCGACATGTTTCCCGATGTGTGCTGTCACGTGCACTGACGCACCTGACACAATTTGCACGGGCCCCGAACGCGGCGCATCAGGCGCGGCTGGAGCATGCGGCGCGCCTGGCGCACGCGGAGCACGTGGCGCACCCGGCGCACCAAGCGTGCTTGGCACGTCTGGCCCCAGGGGTACCTCGCGCTTGTGGCGCGCCAGGCACGCGTGGCGCACCTCGTCCCAACGTCGCGCACACGGGGTTTGTTTTGGTTCCCAGTATGTAGCTGGCCATCCCATCCAAAGAGCACCGCTGAACATGCTGAGGCTCGGGTGTTATTTCTGTGTCGGGAGGTCGGGTGGGAGTGAACTAGACGGCTTGCTATGTAGGGGGTGTCTTGATCACTGTTCCTTATTCAGATACATCCCCTCCCCAAGGCGACCGGGGGCCAACCAAACACGATGCCGACACCATGCCAACCCGTCCCCCACAATCCCCGTCGAAAAACAGTACAAGCCGCTCTCTGCCTACACATCTGGAGCATGCGCGGCCAACCCGATGCGCCCCCCCACCATCCCTGTCAAAAACCAATGCAAAAGACACTTTTGGGGGCAACATCTGGAATAATGTTCGTGAGGCCCGCGAACACTTCCTATTCTTTTGGTCAAGGGCGGCAAAGGGTGTCAGCATATTCCCTGCTGCGCGCAGTGCTACCATCCGTGACAAAAAACAAAACAGTATACACTTCGCGGCTACATCTGGATCATGCGCGGCCATCCCGCGATCACTGTCAAGTGACAGGGACGGCGGGGTGGTGGCGCGTGGTCGGCTGTTCGCAGGCCCAACGGACACAATGATGGGCATCGGTTTTCGACAAGGGTGGCGGGGGCCGACATGTTTCCCGATGTGTGCTGTCACGTGCGCAGGCGCACCTGACGCACTCTGCACGTGCCCCGAGCGCGGCGCACCTGGCGCGGCTGGAGTGCGCGGCACACCTAGCGCACTCGGAGCACGTGGCGCATCTGGCGCACCAGGCTTGCCTGGCACGCTCGGGCCGCAGGGGTACCTGGCGCGCGTGGCGCCCCTGGCACGCGTGGCGCACCTCGCCCAAACGTCCCGCACCTGGGGTCGGCTTTGGTTCCCAGTAGCTGTCCATCCAAAGTCGACCGAACATGCTCAGGCTCAGGTGCTACTTATGTGTAGGGAGGGCGTGTGGGAGTGAGCCAGACGGCTTGTGGGCGGGTGGGTGTAGCGCAAGGCGTTGGAGCGTCCATATGGCCCAAGATGGTTCCAAGAGGGCCTCAGACAGCCCAAGATGACCTCCAAGATGGTTCAAAATAGCCTAAGATGGCTCCAGATGGCTCCCAAGATTTAATGAATGTTGCCGTCCCGCATTTTTGCTTTCGATGGCCTTTCGGGGCCTCAAGATGGCTCGAAGAGGGCCCGTGAGGGCCCAAAGAGACCCCAAGAGCGCTCAAGAGCGCTCCACGAGCGCCCCAAGAGGAGCCCAAGAGGCGATTGTGGGGGCTCCCGAGGGGGGTCTCAATTAGAACTCCCATATTTTTTTATCGAGGCAACTCCTCTGGGCATCGTTTCTGGATGGGCTGGTGGGATTACCCGAAGCGTCTAGAGTTTCGATGGAAAGCTTGCATGTTCAGCACCCACCCCTTTTTGGTGTCATCAACGTCCAAAACGGCTCAAGAGGCCCCCCAAGACGGCCCAAGAGAGCCCCAGAACGGCGCCCAAGACGTCCACCTTGTGCAATCCTTCACCCCGGATCCATTTTTGACTGTCCCGGGGCCCGAGAACGGCCCCCCGGAGAGAGTCAAGACACCCCTCCCCGAACCCAGAACCTCGAACCTTCCCCCGCTCCCTCCTGCTGGCCGGAACCAGTGCTGGGCCACCTCAGGCCCCCCAGGCGGCTCCAAGATCGATCGAGCCTCCTCCGTCGTCCCCGCCGTCGTCGGCGCAGCCCGCGAGCGGGGAGCGGGCCGAGCGCGCGGGGTGGCGCGGCCAGGCGCCTCGGAGAAGCGCAGCGCGGGGTGCCTGCGCGCCCGCCCGCCGGTCTGCCCAGGAGCCCAGGAGGGAAGGCCGCGGACAAGCGCAGTGCTCTGATCAGGAGGGGACGGGGGGGGGTCGGGGTGGACGAGCTGGGGGGATGGCGAAGGGGCGAAGATATGAGCGACGCCCGAGTTGACACAGCTCCCCTCTGGGGGCCACCGCGGCCCCAAGCGTGAAGAGGACATGTGATGCGACAGACAAGACGCAACTGGATCCAATCATTTTGCGAGGCCGACCTACTAATCACACCCCACTATGCACGCAGCTGGTTCCCCTGGACCAATTGTCCAACACGGTTCCTGCAGTTTTGCAGGACCCCCGGAGCAATCGCCATGCTAGCATCGCCCCTCCTAGAACTGTTTTTGGCGCCCCTCTCAGCCTGTAGACAGCTCCTGCACGATCAGCGGCCGCCCAAAGGCAACTGCAAGGTAGCCCAAGGTCAGCCCACGACGGTACGACGACGACCCCCCCGCAAAAAACCTTCCAGATGCCCCCTTCCCCCATGCCTCAGAAAGGGGGGAGGGGCAGATCGCCCCCAGGATGCGAAGAGCGCGGCGGCTGTGGGCTGGGACGAGGCCTGCGAGGAGGAAGGGAGGAAGGGAGGGAGGATGAGGAGCAAGGGCGCCCAAATGAGGCATCCAGCGTGGCGGGACGGGGCCAGAAGCAGCGAACACCTAACGGACATTCAGATGTGTGTTCTGCTACCGAGACACATGCCCTGGGGGAAACCACGCTTCGTGGGGCACAGGGAGCCCCTGAAGGTCGACCCCCAAGAGGACTCGTGCGAGTCCCAGTACAGCCCGAAGACGGCGCGACCCCGCCCCCGATACGGCCCAAGACCGCTTCAAGAAAACTCAAAATCGGTCGGTCGCTCACGTCTGTACGTGTTGTCACACTGGCAACCCCGACGAACAGAACAATGGGTCTAACACATCACCGCTCGATCCGCCAATCTTCCCATCAAGTGGCGTTTGAAGTCCCTGCGTCTCGCCTTACAAGCGTTTCGCTCGAGTGCGCACTGCATTCGATGCTTCCAGGGCTCCGAGGCGCCAGTGTGATGCAGCCGAGACGCTTCGTGAGAGCTCGGCTGAATCTTGGCGCCAGAGACTGCCCTGAGACGGCCAGAAGATGCTCAACGGCACCCCCAAGCAGGAGTCTCCTTTCAGGCCCCCGATGGGGCTCCAAAGTGACACCCCTCTAAGCCTCCGATCTGCCTTCTGAGGGCGGGAGGTTGGAAGAAGATGATGGGGAGAAGGATGACGGAAGATAAGAACGATGCCTAAGACAATGAGAGGGGGTCAAGACCACCGCCGGTTCAAGCAGAACGCTGAACTGAACTCGAACGGGCATGAAACTCCCCCGCTCTCGCTACTGCGCTGGTACGATGGTGGGATTTGCTGCAACCATGTGGACATACTTCGTCTCCAATACAACTGTGGTTTGTCCACCACCTCTACACAAGAACTCGTGGTTCGGTGGCGGATGTGGACATCATCAAGCCTCCGATGGGGGAGGGCGAGGAGGGGGGAGGAAAAGCCCACAATTGGATAAGCCCACAATCAGGTGACGCCCGACCTGCGCACAGCGCCGCCTCGGCCCCACGACTGTGCTCTTGAGCCGCAATGCCATTGAATACCCGCTTTCTGGGAATATCGATCCTCAAAGATCATCCCGCTCACTCAGGAGCCGAACGACTGGGAGGGGGAGCGGAGGGGGGGATCCGGGTTGGTAGAAGAGAAATTCGGGGAGAGGACAAGCCCGCGAGCTTCCCTCTTCTTTCGTTCTCTCTCTCTCTCTCTATCTCTACGGTCGGACCTAGGACAGAGAAACAACCTTCAAGAACATTAGGCACTAGGCCCGCCAAAACACACAGAACATCCAAGGACACCCTCCCCAGGATGCACAATGACATCTACTAAACACGACAAACATTATGGTACCCTCCACAAGCCGACCTCGATTTTGTACCTCAGTCGTATTCGTCCGCGGATGGCTCCGTCATTCTGCCAACATGTCACGCTCACAACCACGCGACCCCACCATTCGAATGGATCATCGGTAGCATACGGGATGTTTGTGACACTGCAAGTTTGTACTTGCTTCTCTCGCAGAAGGCCCTCCACCGTCCCCGTGGCCACTTTCCAGGACTGCGAACCGCAGCATACTCGAGCCATGTCGTCCTCGAGTCTGAAGGAAGCCCCTTCCCTTTTGACCTTTCCTCGCGAAGAGGTGAATTTGGGGTGGGGGTGTGTGGGCGAGTGGGTGGACCTCCAGAGGGAGATACGCGGAGTCGGGGATCAACTTGGTAGACCTTGGAACCACTTTGGCTTAATTGTCGCTCGCAAGGGCAACGCTTCGTCAACTTCACTAAACCAACCACTTGCCAACTTGGGCCAATTTCGACCACTTTCCAATGTGATTTCGAAAGGCCACCTTGCCGACAAGTGGCAACAACTGGAACCACCTGGGCTCCCCCCGTGCTGCCCCCCTTGGTGCCCCTCTGAACCGTTCGAACCCGTGGTCTCGCGCTCCTTTGCTGCTCCTGCCTGTGGGCCCGGGGGCTGGCGAAGCGATGGAGCCGCAAGACCTCCCGCGTGCGGGGACAGGCCTTCAACCTCAGACTGCAGGTCCGTCTCGAAGCAAGCTTCTGCCCCTGGCCCTTGGCGGTGTTAAATCTATTCTGAGCCCCTTCTGGGCCCGAAGCCGCCGAAACCAAGAAACTGGTGACTCCACCGCTTCAAAACATGTGTTCAATCGGATCGTTTTTTTTACTCCGACTGTCCATCGTGGTCGGGGCATGCGGGGAACACACGCAAAAACACGATACGATGAGGGAGCGGGAAAAAGAGAGAAGCGGCAACGGACCGCTGTTTCTTCAAACCGTGGACCCAACACCACAGGGCTGAGAACCATCACGCATCACGCATCAACAACAAACATCGCACATCACACACCAGCAACAACAACCACACAACACACACAATAAACATTGCTGGTATGTGCTGCGATGTTTACGGTTGATGCTGGTAATCGCAACGACGGCGACGATGATACTGACGACGACGGTATTGATGACGATGACGACGACGATGAACACGACGATGACGATGGCGACGACGGTCATGGTGAGGATGATGATCACGACGACGACGACGACGCCTGGGGGCCCAAATGTACCAAACAACGTAATCGTCATGTGTGTGCCTGCCTCTTTGCCACGCCCAAGGTCCGTATGCGATTTTCCCCCATTAACACAAGAATTACATGGGCAACGCCGTGCTGCAACAACAAATGCAGCAGCCCACCAAACCTGGGACTGCTACACTTGTATAGTATTAGTGCTGTTGGCAACAAGGACACTGGGTGGGGACCCACGGCTTTCCTTGTTACCAGCGCGCTGAAGCAGATCAAGGTCACACAACTACTCAAGCCAGTTGCGGCCCCATCGAGGCTCACAACGCTTCGAAGATCCCCAGCGTAATTCTTCGTAGCTGCGCTGGGGATCGTTGAAATCTTGTGATTCGAAGGGGGTCACACAGATTTGCATAATCTTTGTGATTTGCAGGGGGTCACAACTATTCAAAGATTCTCTGTTCGGCACTTCGCGGCAATCTTTGTGACGGCCAAGTGCTTGATCACAACGATTGCGTGGAACGGCTGCGCTCGTGATCTTTGAATATTTGTGACTCGCAAAAGGATCACACATATTTGCATAATCATCGTGATTCGCTGGGGGTCATAAATATGTGCGGAATCTGTGCGGTCACAAGACGTTGCGACATCACGTAGACTTGCGCGCTCTTGGATCTCCAGCGCAGCGTGGAGGACGAGGGTGAGGAGGTTGAGGAGGAGGAGTAGGAGGATGACAAAGAAGCACGAAACCTTCCAGAAACGATTGCCAGGCGTGACGCATGGCAAGAATTTAGGACCAAGGGCGGCATTCGAAGAACAACAAGACAATCGTTTACGTATGTTGTATCCGCGCGCGTGCTTCGAAAGCGCCGCAAAACACGCCGTTGCACCGAGCCTTGGACCTCGGGACCCCTACCGACACCGTGTCAGACACGATCCAATCCAATGTCACACCTCTTTTCCTCCTCGTCCTTCTCGTTCTCGCCGTCGTCGTCCTCATCATCCCACGCCCCCTCGTCGTCATCCCCTGTGTGCTCGGTTATCCTCCTTCTTCTCTTTTTTCCTTGCTCCGCCGAGTCCGCCTTTTCACCGTCAGGGCTGTTGTATTCGCTGCTGGCACGCGCTGCCTTTTAGATCCTTTTAGGCCCAACATGGTCTACCAGCTACTCCAGAAAAGATAGTCAAACGTGGCAAGAGTTGTGAGCCTCGTGCGCGTGCCGGTGCATCGATAGCATGCCGCTGTATCATTGTATTTAGCCTCGGCCCCCTGGTGAAGTCCAGCTGGTTCAAGGAACACTTAGAAAAGGATCCGTTGATAACGACTCCTTGCAAACTAATCCTTTGTGGCGAATCCTTAGTGAGGGCTCCTGGGAAACAGGCGTCCTTAATGACGACTCCTTAGTAAGGAATCCTTGGAAAGGAATCGTCAGTAAGGAGTCCTTAGTAGGGACTCCCAAATGAGAAACCATTCTTAAGAAACGTGTATTAAGGACTCCTTAGTAAAACCGAGCCCTTACTGGGTAGCCGTTCAGTGCGGATCCCTGGATAAGGGATCCTTGATAAAGAATAGTTACTGCTGAATGCATAACAAAGGCACCTCAACAAAGGAGTCTGAGCGAGGATCTGATAAACAACAAATGAGAATTGGGGAAACAATAATGCGACACGCTTAGTGGGAAATTCGTCTTACGGAATCGTTGCCGAGAAATCCTTCCTAAGAAATCCTCTGTACATGGGATCCTTCGTGAGGAATTATCAGTCACAGGCCCCGTTCAGGATTCCTTCTTAAACAAGGAAGCCCTAATCGGGGATCCGCTAATAAGGAACCCTTTTGTAGGGGACCATTCGTCAGGAACATTGGATGGAATTCCCTGAAGGGAAATCGTGAAGGGGGACTCCTCTGCCAAGAATCTCTATTACGGTGCTTAACGAGAAATCCTGAATAAGGAACACATTGGTGGGGATTCCGCAGCCACGAGCCCTGAGTCCATGTGCATGAGACAGGCCTTAGTGGGGAGACGATGGCAAGGAACCCGGAGGAAGGAATCCATAGTATTAGTGGGGGACCCTTGGTATTAGTCAGGGGTTCCCCTGTACGAAGTCCTCACCAAAAAAAGGCACCTTACTGATACTGTCTTACGAACGGTTCCTTGGAGGAAGATGCCTTATCCAGGATTCCTTACGAAAGGACCCCCCATCCAGAATTCCTTACCAAGGATTGCTTTCGACAATTTTCCTACTAACGAGTCCTTGACGTGAGATCCGCACTAGCGATTCTTTACGACGAATGTAATATTACTGTTGTTCTTGCTCACGATTCTTTACTAAAGATTTCTTCGCCAGGATTCCTTACGACGGAATCCTTGCTGAGGGTTTCACACCCAAGAACCCTTGTCATTTCTCAAGGAAGATTAGTTTAGTGAGTAACTTGGACGACGGATGCCGTGCGAATGATTCTTCGTTCAGGATTAGTGATTCGGGTCCTTGCTACGGTGTCCTTATTGCGAACTCCTTACTGGGGAAAGGCTTTCTGACCCAGGATTCCTTACGAATGATTTCTTGTGAAGGATTCCCGACGCAGGAATCCTTAATTGCTGGTTTCTTACTCATGATTCTTCTCCATGACTCAGTATCCAGGAATCCTTGTTCAGGCGTCTGTTGGACAAGTTCCTTATTGATTTTTGTTTTTTTCTCGGGAGGGTTCCATACCAACGGTTCATTGCGAACTGTTCCTTAGCGAGGGTGCCTTACTGAGGATTCCTTGCGAAAAAAAGAGCTACCCACTACTGAGTCCATAACATGGAATCCGCACTAGGGATGCCTTGCTAAGGATGTTTTGCGAATGTTTCATTACGCATCATTTCGTACTACTGATTCCTGAGGCAGGACCTCTTATTCAGGAATCTTCACGGAAGGGCTTCAAACATCCTCATGGAATTCCTTAGTCAACATTCCTTCCGCGCGTGTCCTTGGCGACGGATGCCACGCGACGGATTCCGTCATTCAGGGTTCCCGGGAGAGAATTTCGCAATATAAGCGGCCCCTGCCAAGGTGTCCTTGCTGATAATTCCTGACGGATGATTCCTTACTGAAGATTCCTAAAGCTGGGTTTCCTTGCGTGGATTCCCTGAGAAGGGTTCCTGACAAAAAAGTACCCTTGCGCAAAATCGTCATTGCGATGGAATCCGGAATGCGGATTCCTTACCAAGGACTTCTTACACATCCTTCACTAAATATTATTTCCTTTGGGTTCCTCACCAGTGTCTCCTCATTCGGACCTTAATACGGAACTTTATTCAAGATTCGTTGATAACTATTATGTATTATCGTTTCTTTGCCCAATATTCCTTATCAGATGCCGTCGGAATGATTCTCGACAGAAAAAATACCCCTTAATGGTTCCCCTTTAAATATTATTTTCCGGGCCCCTGACCAAGGGTTCCTGGCCAATGGTTCCCCGTCCAGAATTCCCGACCAAAGATATTTTATCGCAAAGAATCCTTACCAGGGGCTCCTTACTGAAGATTCCTACTTAAAGACCCCTTTACGGAAGAAATCTTAGGAATGATTGATTGGTAACGATTTCGAACCAAAAGAATTCCTTAACCAGGTTGCCTGATCAATGACTCCCCGCTAACGACGCGCTGTTCCCAACCATCCTGTGGCGCTGGGTCCTCGTTTTGAAGTGACAGCGCCCTGCGTCCTCACTCCTGCTGCCCCCCCCTCCCCTCCGCCCCCCCCTCCTCCCGCCCACCCCCTCACTTTGCTGCGCCCCTCGCGCGCTTCGCGGCCCCATGGGGGGCCCCGCCGAAGGCCCGCATGTCAGCGCTCGCGTGCGCTCACAACGCACATTTTGGCACGCCCTTCACACGCTTCCTGGCCCCATAGGGAACCCCGCCACAGGCGCGAGCGCCAGCGTTCGCACGCGGCCACCACGCCAATTTTTGGCACACCCCTCACACGCTTCGGTGCCCCATAGAGTTCCCCACCGAAGGCGCAAGTGCCAGCGTTCGCACGCGCCCATCAAGCCCGTTTTGGCGCGCCCCTCGCGCGCTTCGTGGCTCCATGGGGGGCCCGACCGAGGCCCAAATGCCGGCGTTCGCATGCGGCCACCGCGCCCATGTCGGCACGCCACTCGAACGTTCCGCGGACCCGCGGGGAGCCCCATCGAAGGCCCAAATGCCAGCATTCGCGTGCGCCCACGGCGCAAATTTGGCACGCCCTTCATGCGGTTCGCGGCCCCGCAGGGAACTCAACCGAAAGCCCAAATGCCAGCGTTCGCGCGCGCCCAACCCGCCCATTTGGGCACGCCCCTCGCACGTTTCGGGGCCCCATGGGGAGCTTCGCCGACGACCTACGCGCCAGCGTTCGCATGCGCCAACCGCGCTCATTGGGCACGCCCCCCACCCGCTTCGTGGCCCCATCAGGGGGCCCCGCCGGAGGCCCGGATGCCAGCGTTCGCATGCGCCCACCAAGCGCATTTTTGGCGCACTCCGCGCGCGCTTCGTCGGCCCCATAGGGAGACCCACCGGAGGCCCGCATGCCAGCGCTCGCACGCGCTTGCCGCGCCCATTTCTGTCACGCCCCTCGCGCGCTTCGGCCCCATAGGGTTCCCCGCCGGCCACTCGAACGTTCCGCGGGCCCGCGGGGGGCCCCATCGAAGGCCCAAATGCCAGCATTCGCCTGCGCCCGCGGCGCAAATGTTGGCGCGCCCTCACGCGGTTCGCGACCCCGCAAGGAACTCGACCGAAAGCCCAAATGCCAGCGTTCGCGCGCGCCCACCCCGACAATTTGGGCACGCCCCTCGCATGTTTCGGGGCCCCATGGGGAGCTTCGCCGAAGACCTACACGCCAGCGTTCGCATGCGCCCACCGCGCTCATTGGGCACGCCCCTCACCCGCTTCGTGGCCCCATCAGGGGGCCCCGCCGAAGGCCCGGATGCCAGCGTTCGCACGCGCCCACCAAACGCATGTTTGGCGCACTCCGCACGCGCTTCGTCGGCTCCATAGGGAGACCCACCGGGGGCCCGCATGCCAGCGCTCGCACGCGCTTGCCGCGCCCATTTCTGGCACGCCCCTCGGCGGAGCTCCCTCTGCGGCCGAAGCGTGCGGTGCGCGCGCAGCGGCTGTGCCCGCAACTGCACATGGTTGGGTTCTTCGCCAGGCTATTTGTCTCTCCTGGATCCCTTCGTCTGCGAATTCATTGCGAAGGGTATCTTATCTAGGGCCCCTCGTTCAGGGGCCCTTAATAGTGGGTTCCTTACTACGGGCTCGTTAGTCAGGATTTTGGCGCAAGGTTCAATGATTCCTTCTGGAGGATTCCTAACTGAAGATTCCCTATTCAAGATTCCTTACTAAGGGTTTCTTACAACGGGTTCATCAATACGGGCTCTCTTCTCAGTCAAGGACTCCCTGCCGCAGATTCCTTAGACAAAGAATCCTGACCATGGATTCCGTTCTAAAGGGTCCTTTGCGTGGGCCCATTCGTTCTTCGTCCAAGAATCCTCGCGGCCGAGTCGTTATTTTGGACTCCGTGCATGGGATTCCTTATTCGAAATTCCTCGCCCAAGAACCATTATTACGGAAGCGTCCGCATGGCTCAACTTGGTTTGGTCTCCGTGCCCCCAACTCCCTTGTTCCATTGCCGTTTGTTTGCTGGTGTTGTCATTTCTGATGCACTCGTGCTAATTGTTGCTGGTTTATGCGACGATGCTGCTTGTGTGTTACCGTGTTTGGTGATTTGACTGCGTTGTGTTTGCCGGGTTATGTTATTTGTGCGCGCTTTTTCAAGAAATCGACCGCCCGCCGATCGGCCGGGGCTTCCCCCGACCGGCTGGCGCGGCTGTCTGCGTCCGCGCGCCCGCCGAGCTCCGCGCCGGCAGCGCGCTGTCTGCGCGCCGCGGGGCGGCTTCCAGAGCCGTTGCCTCTCCTCCTCCCATCCTGGGGGCTGCGCCGCCGACTCCCGCTGGGGCCTGCGTTGGATCTCGCCCGGGGGGGCGCTCCGACCTCGCGAGTCTCCTTCGGCGCCCGCCTGCGGACATCCCGCGCGGCGGCTGGGCTTTGCTGGTGGCGCCCTCGATGAGGGGCCGACGCTGGTCTCCGCCCCCGCTCTGGTGGCTCTCTCCTCTCGCCGCGGGCCCCGGGGTCGGCCCCGGGCCGCGCGGCGGGGGCTGCTCGGCGGCGGCCCCGCCAGGCTGCGCCCTACGCTTTCTGGGCCCTTGCTCCGCGGTCAGTCTGCGCAAATGGCCGTTTCTTTTGGGGGGCCGTGCTCAGGAAGTTGGCTGCGCCAAGGTGCTCTGCCAGGGCTGTCCAGATCTGCAATGGATCCTGGCTGGGGTGCGCCCTCTGGGGCTCTTTCAGCGGGTCGTGGGCGCCGCTGGCGGTGGGTGCCGAGGCGGCCGCCGACCGGTTCATTCCCCGGCGCGCTGCCGGGCCGACCGCGGGCCGCGCGGCGGGATTGGGCGGGCGGGCGAGGAGGGCCGCGCCCCGCGCCCGGATGGGCCGAACGGCGGATGGCCGCGCGCCCCAGATGTCCGCGAGGCACCGGGCACAGAACCAATCGGCGTTCCAGGCCCAGCACGGGGGCCCGCGCGCCGGGCCCCCGGCGAAGGCGTTGGCGCCGTGCCGAGGCGGGTCGGAGCGAAGGCAGACGTGCCGGGGGGGCTGTCCTGCCTTCCAGGCCGGGGCTGTCTCTCCCAGGGGGCGTCCGCCGCGCCTTGCTGCGCGCCCTGTCTCGCTCGCCCGCCGAACCTGTCCTCGTCGATGCGGTGCCGGGGAACGGCGGCGCCGAAGGCGCCGGGGCAGCGTGCCCCCCCCCCCCCCCTGGAAGCAGCAGGCCCGCTATAGGGGCGCGTCGCTCGTGGGGTCGCCGACCAGGCGGCCCTGCGGCAGCGGTCGCCTGGCGTGGACATCGCCAATCTGCCCATCGTGTTCGTCCAGGTCGCGCAGGTGGGGCCGAGCTTGCCGTGCCCCAGGACGGGGCGCCTCTGGGCCCGCAGCTCGTTTTTCCAGCGCCCAATCGACTGCCGTCTGAAGCAGCGCCCCTTCTGTGGTAGGCGGTCTCGCGGTTGGCTGCAAGAAGTTGCCCGGCCCGCGCCAGAAGCCAAACGCATGCGTCGGTGCCGAAGTTCCCGCGGCAATCGTCGCATCAGATGACGTCGCTTTTCGAATGTCTGCTGGTCTCGAAGCGGACGTCATCATCGCGCAGGGCTGGTGGATCCAAAGCAATGCCAGGCAGCGGGGCGCTGGGTATATCAGCCAAAAGGTCGCGTCCCGAGGTTGACGCCCCCCCGCCGACATAATCCACGGCCCGGGCCTGCTTCAGCTCAGCCAGGTCGCGTAGACCAATGTCAGAGCCGGTCAAGGCGCAATCGTGCGCCTTGAGCGCGCCCAGGCTGGCGGGTTCCAAAAGCGCGTCCAAGGCCTGGGGGGCAAGGGTTCATGTCCCTCCAGGTGGTTGGGCAGCTCGCCTGCCTGGCAACAGGGTGATGGTGGGATGCGGTGGCCAGGCAGCTGACAGCTCGCAGTAGGTCTTCAATCCTGCCGTGGGGCATGCAGAAATCCGTGGGCTGCATCCCCCGACTGGCGCCGAACCTACCCCAAATGGGAAGGCGCGCCTTGTCCCAAGGGTTCCAGAAGGCGGGGACAGCCTCCCATACATCTCCACTGGGGCCCGGCTTGCAGTAAGGGTGCAGCAGTACCCTCGGCTTGCGGATCATGATGAGCATGATGGTCAGCAAGTTCGTACCCCAGAAAGAACAGAGGGGCTTTTGGCCGGGCCCGGGGAGTTGGCCCCCGATCTGCTCCCAGTGGCCCTCAAGCTGCCGGAAAACCGTTCGGAGGTAGCTGGCTGTGGGCTGCCCTGTGTGGCGTTTTCAGCGGCAAGTGGTGCCGCTCCAACACCCATGTGGTTGGCGTGGGGTTCCGTGGGGGACCGAATCGCCCTTCTTCCGCCAGCGGTTGCCGGACACTCTCAACTTCGGCTCGGGATGGAGCTGGTCTTATGCCAGGTACGCCTCTGGGGCGTCGTCCTGTCGTAACCCTGCCAGGTGTAGCAGCACCGCCCAAGTTGCTATGTAGACATAGTTCGTAGGGTCCAGCTCCAGCTCCAGGTCATATCATATCCGTCGTGGCTGAATAACTTCCTGCAATGATCCGCAAAATCCCGAAGCACGTCGCCAGGTCTGTACATGTGCGAGAGGAGACCCATGGCGTAGAAGAGGACAAGAGCAAGGCCCGGGTCCATTAGCAGCCGAGTCCCGGCGCTCTGCAAGTGCTCAGCCAGCTCTTTCCAGTTGAGACTGTCGGGTAGCCGGGAGCCGACCAGGATGGCAAAGCCGAGCTGCTGCTGCTCGCGTACCTTGGCTAACTTCTTGCTCTTGGGCTTTAGCACGGCGTCCGCTCCCATCCTGCTGCGGTCTTCTCCCCTTGCTTCGTCTGAAAACCAAATATCACATTCTGTGGCTGGTCTAAAAAAATGGTCTTCGGCTAACTCCTGCCCGTTTCCTGCATGCTTCGGGTAACGGAACGGAGGACGGCACGGAGGAGCACAATCATCAAGATTCGGTTGCATCACTTGCATCACAGACTTAATCTTCCCTCCGCAGAAACATGTGTGATATACTGACATTCGCCAAGCGTCCAGAAACATCATATCAAAAAGCCAATCGAGGCGAGCGACAGAAAGTATCAGAGGGCAACAAAGCACAGCAAGCAAGAAACAGAGGCGTTGGGACATCCCACGATCAAGCAACTACCTTAGCCACAATGGACTACGAAATGATGATGATGATGGTGATGAGTAGGAGAAGGAAGAGGAGGCGGAGGTAGATGAGGATGAACTGGCTGCGGAAGAAGATCTTTGCTGCTGCCTCATTTAAACTAAGTGTCGCATCTCCCTGGCAATCTCCCTGGGTGCCAGTAGGCGTCTGACACGAAGTGCTCCGAGAGTCGCGGGTCGTTGGCGTCCAGCTGCCTTGGCACCACCAGCACGTGCGCAGGCGGAGGATCAGCACATGCGGAGGGAAGAGGAGGGCGGGGAGGGAAGGAGAGGGGAGGGAGAGAGAGGAGAGATGGCAACTCAGAAACTTAGCTCTCACCAGTACAAGTACTCAACTGGCTCTCCCCAGTCATCGCAATTACCCTGACTGCAGATATTGAGCGCCGCTGCTTCTCCACATGGACCTGACTGAGGAATTCAGTAAGTACCAAGTGATTTGGATATCCTATAATGTCTCTCTCTCTCTCTCTCCCTCCCCCCTCTCTGGTCCAGTCGAGAGCCAGATATCTGCCCAGGCACCGTTTCGTACAAACGTAGCGTCCACGACGCTCGAGCTTCCCTGTGGCGGCTCCAGACGCTCTCGCTGACTGCAGGGTGGCACACTAGAAGGACCGATACGGTTACACCAAAGAAAGAATGCAACGGCCCCGTCCAAATCACACCGGCGAACATAAACCCGAAACCCAACTGACGTCCGCGAAGACCCTGGCGAGGGCGAGCGGGGTCAAACTGCGGGCACGAAGACCCGTCCGACCCTGCCCTCCCGGATTCGGGTAGCAGTATCAGCGGGTCCGTCGAGTGGAGGGCGCCAAGCACTCAGCTCGGAGGAGCCAAATTCCAAGACCATGTAAACGGGGCCACAACTATGGGGCCACGGGAACGGCGTCCGTCGCGGGTCCCAGCAAGCGGGAAATGGAAAGGGAAGAGGCAGAGTGACAGGAGAGGTAGAGAAGGGGACCGAAGTGGGGGGGAGAGGAGGGGGAGACAGGACGGAGAGGGGACGGAAGGAGAAGGATCCATAAAACTGGCGTTCCGATGCTTAACACTCCTCGGGTGAGCGCTCGGCCCACGGGTGCCGATCGATTAAAGATGAGAGGTGCATGTTTGAGTGCTTTGCTTTTCCTTACCAATGGCTCTGGCAGTCGGATGTTAAAAAGACGACGGCATCACATATGTTCAGCAACTTCCTGTATTTCCCGCGCTAGCACCCATATGACACAACTTGCAGTGACGCGCCGCTGCAGTGCACATGCCCCTCTGTTGCACACCCCATATACGGATTGTGCAAACTCTAACCCGGCGCCCTCCATGGATCAACTGCCTTCGAACACGTCCCGTCTTGAGCAGCGGCGTTGACGCACACTGCAATAAGGCGGACGTGGCGAGGTCAGTTTACTGACTGCGACCTGGCCGCTGGATGTTTTGGAACGGGACGTATGCTCACGGAAGCACTCAATTCGGAGAAATGTGCTTTGCAGGAACAACGCCTGCCCGCAAACATTCCCTATTACCCCGTCTACTGCGCCCAATCTCTGCTGTTCTAGCCGGGCCGGGTGATGTCAGAAGTGGTGGTGACCGCGGCTCAAATGTGTAAGGCGAACAGCAACAACTATTCCTCCTCCTGCTCCTGCCCATCCCTTCTTCTCGCAGAGAGCCTGGGCGCCTGGCAGCTGTGAGCGACAATCGGCGGGATGCCTCTAGGAATCGGTACTCCGCCCGCATCTTGAATGCTGGCGGTCGCGGGATCGCGACCAGAAAACTCGCCCTCCCCCTCGCCCTCTCTCCTCCTGAGGTACGCATCCCAAAACCCAATCCATGCTCCCTCTGCGACCCCTGCTCCTCTTGCCCCTCCGTCCCTTTCCTCCTCAGAGTCCCTCTCTCGCTCTCCCTCGTCGCCATCAACATCAGAAACCCGCAAACTTCGTGCGCTAGTGCCTACTTCCAATTGCCGCGTACCCTGGGATGCATGCCAAGGGACGTACGAACGAGCAGTGGGATCCGCCTGGGGGGGGGGCAAGACACATCTCAGGCCGTGGAAATGCCCTGGCTTGGATCTCCTCGGACGCCATTTCGACCCATCCAAGACGCCTCCAATACCCGTCTTTCGGGCGTCTTGGCGCTGCTCGCAAATCGAGAAGCGTGACAACGAAGACTGTATTTGAAGGAATGTGTAGAATCTCCGTCGCGACGCGCCCGGGCGACTTATGAACGACACTGGGCGGCAACGTCACTTTTCCCGCCTCTCATCCGAGACCTGGCACATTCCTGGGGGCCGACCAAGGAAGCCAGCTCGACGGTCCCGACGAATTCCTGGGGGTCCAGCGGTGGACTCGCTCTGGAACAGTCGCGGCCAGCTTCGCGGCCCGTGGGGGGGGGGGGCCTCCCAACCAAATTTCGCACCCGTGAAGTAACGCTACAGAAGACGCGGCCCCACTCTGGAAACGAAACCCGATCGAGCGCACCTTCGCGGTAGACGTGCCGACGACGAGGCATGTGCTTGAATGGGCCAGGGTGCAACACAAACGCATGGCAACCATATACGCCTGGATGCATCACCATGTCTACCCGCTTGTCCACGACACTGCGTTGTATAGCGATGGCCCAAAGCTAATCTACAACAATCCACAAGTGAATCAATGTTCGAATCTCCGATGCGGTCGTGCAATAAATGCCCCAATCAACCACACACGCGACAAAACAAAGAAACACCATGCTTTACCACATGCACACGGGAAACGCTAAAACAATGACGCAACAAATGGCTCCCCCTGGCCTAAAGGTAGCACCAACAAAGGCAGTAGAAACGGAAGTTGTCCGTACCCAGCCTGCGCAAATGTCGACGGATCAGGCAAGCTCGAACAGTGCGTCCCCTAATGCATTCCCAAGAGAGGGGGGACATTGCAAGAGAGAGATTACACACATAGACACATCAATGATAACGGCGCGCACCTCAATCCATTGCAAATGTTGATACACCCACTGACCACCAACGCCAATGTGATAATCATGCAAAGGAGCCATCTGTCCCGCCAGGCATGGATCGGAGTGAGAGGTTATCGGGGGCCGAAGCCATCGAAGTGATCGAGACGCACGCCGCAGACGCCGATCGAAATCCAGAGTACCCTCAGCTCATTGATGGCCGTTAGTCTTGAATTAGAGCCACGCGCGCGTCTAGGTTCTAGTCGTCTTCTCCGGAGAGCCTTCCAAACAACCGCCAGAGAAAACTGACTTCTTGGGGCGTCTGGGGCTCGTCCGAGGTGCTCTTGGAGCCTTCTGGAGCGAGCACGTGGGGAGTCCACAAGTATCCCAAACCATCACAGACCCCACGGACTCTTGGGGGCAGCACTCGGGTGCAGGGGGGCAATCATTGGAGACCCTCGAACTGTCCACAGCCAGTGCGGGTGGATGTTTAATATGTTTGGGCCTGCTTGGAATGTAGCGGCCCCTTGGGCCTCTTCCTGGAGCGTTCGGGCTCGCTAGGGGGCGCCTTGGGGACTTTGGGGTGGCTCTTGGGCCGGCCGTCCTGGCGCATCTTGCGGCCCTTTGGTTGCTGTCTTCGACAATCTTTGCGTTCTCCAGGGTTGTCTTGGGGCGTTCTTGGCCTCTACGCAGGCTCTCTTGAGTCGTCCTGGGGTCCTTATGGGGCGTTCTAGGGACATCTATGGGACGTTTTCGGGCATTGTTGTGGACCGCATTGGGGCATGCTGAAGCGCTCTAAAAAGCTATCCGAAGAAGAACAGCATGACAATGAAGAACACTGGTTCACCAGAGTCTTTTGCAAGATTTCTGGAGGCCTCTCGACGGCCCAAGATGGCCCCACGTCGGGTGCAAGAGACCCCCGAGACGGGCAAGAGGGCCCCGAGACTGCCCCAAAGAGCTCCCACGTCTGCCCTACAAGAGCCCAAGAACGGACGGACGACAGGGCGGACGACGACGAGGACTAGAAGAGGACCCCTGACACGACGCGGAAGAATGTGCCACACGTTACGGCCTCCTGTGCGCCCACCCAAGGTGCTGGGCTGGTACGGTGGCGGTGCACAAGCAGCTGGATAACAGCAAGTAAATGCTGATGCTCCAATGCGGATCACCTGGGGCCACGCTTTCTGGACCTTTGGAAACCGTGTGCCGTTGCCACACTTCCCGAATCTGGGAGAGTCGGAACGAAGAGACTCCGAGACCCCTGACGCGCTTCCTGGACCTGGGAGACCTCGAATGGTCACAATCCTGTGCCCATGCCACCCTACTTGGAGGCCCGAGAGGGTGACGACTACGTTCCCCTGAGATGCGCCATTGTCTGGGACTGCGACGCACCATCCTCAGACGGGCACGCACGGACTGCACCTGGAATAGTCTTGGGACCTCGTACCACTGCCTGGACCTGGGACGCATTCTAGACCTGGGACGCCCTACCCTCGAGCAAACATGCAACGATTACGCCTGGAATGCTCTGCGGATGCGTCATTGTGGGGACCTGGGACGCATCATCCTCGAACAAACATGCAAACATATGTCGGCGGCGGATTCGGCGACGGGGCTAAGTGATCCCTGCAAGGAACGAACACAATCTGTGGCTTCTGTGGAGCCTGCATTGTAGCGGGACGTTGCCCGGGGGAATTAGCACACTGACAGCGCGCAATCGACTTGACTTGTATTCGCCTGGACAAGTGTACCCTCCCTCGTTTGAATGTGCATGCATATATGCTACATGTGATGCTTCAATTCGGTATGAACAGCATCTCCCTTGTTTGGGTGTAAATGAACGGATGCCAGGCAGTGCAAGAGCATCGACTGGCCATTCCATGCACGGGCGTACCTTCGAGGCCACAACTGCGACCGTAGTCAAATTCCTGAGAAGGGGCGGGGAGCACTGCAGCTGCAACCTTCCCAACGACTGCGCGTGCTCAACCTACATATGCTGCGATGATGCTGTCGAGTCTTCACCATTTTCTCTCGCTGTCCCAAGTAAACACCACTGCACTCCATCGGATCGGATATCCAAATCAGAGTGAGGGGGCCCGAACGGTCATTCACTGTCCCTGGGTGCGTGGCTGAAATGGGGATCCACGGCGAAGATTCTTGTTGTTTTGTTGCGTCGTCCCCCCCCCCCGCTCCGCGACCCGCCCGCGACCCACCCTCGACCCACTCGCGACCCACCCCGCCACCCACCCACGACCCACCCCGCAACCCACGCGCGCGACCCACCCGCGACCCACCCGCGACCCACCCCACGACCCACCCACGACCCACCCGCGACCCACCCGCGACCCACCCCGCGCCCGCCCCCTCACTCTTATCCGCAATTGCGGGGTGCTACGGTATTCTACAATATCGGGGGGGTAGCAATGATAGACTACGTTTCCGATGTCCTCCACACAATGTGTGCTCAAGCTGAGAGGCCATTCTGCCCGGCTAAGCATTCGATGGCCAATTCAACGGTGACAAAGTATACTGCGAAGGACAACGCAGTCACATATATTTGATCTATGTGCACATGCGCATGGACCATCGCATGCGCACTCGCCATCATATGCCGTAATCACAACAGCGCACTTATGCGCGTGCACTTTTGTAGTTACAGCCAAATCGCCATTGTACGCGTGTGCATGCAACACATATACACATGGGAACGGACCTGAACCTTGGGTACAGGCGCATGTTAATTTCATGTAACTGGCATTGCACCACGTTCCAAACACAATACGCACTGCCTGTGCATGCAATCACGGTTCAATGTATCCTTGCGGGCGCACATGCATGCAAACCAGGACCAGGCTAGATTTGCGGCCGCATGCGTCCCCAGCAATAGCGCCAGCAGCGCCTGGTTCCACAGGAGGTACCTTTACATGCTGCCACGCTGCAGAACCTCACCGCCTGCACTGCGTTCTGCATGGTCAACCCCCTGTCTGTTGCAATACAACCTGTCCATCCAAGAACTCCTCTCTCATCACTCCCTGCCGCTTTTCTTCGCCCCTGCCCTTCCTCGGAGAATGGAGGGGGGGGCTGATCTGAACACGTGTGCGCTGCGCCCCGCCCTCGGTGGTCAATCGGTGTGGTACCACGCATGGCATCTTCGTAGCGGACATGCGCGTGATTGCCACATGGCCAAACAAACCGCTGCATCAACGGGCTTGCAACATGAGCCACGGCTGACACCCAGTGAGACCAGGCCACGACATCCCACGAACTCTCTGAGCGTCTAGTGGCCTAGAGCTCTTCCCAAAACTTCTCCACACCAGATCTCCCCACGCCTGACCCCCTCTGTGGGGTCCAGACTGCGGTGTGTCGTACCGTTGCGGGTCATACAGGCTGTCGTCACGGCAGCCGCAGTCGCCGACAAGCAGAATCACTGGCATCAGCCAAGCGAGGGCCCCAGACCCATGCAGTTGCGCGTGACGCAGGGGGTGGTCCCTCCTGGAGGCGGGTGCACGTCCCAGCATGGGCAGCATGGGCAGCCCCCTTCCATGGGGCGCAAAGTCGCGCCCACGAGTGGCGGGGAAGGGCATGGCGAGCTCTCACCCACTGGAGCCGCATGTGGAATCACCCCAGGGGGGCGCAGTCGGCGCGAGAGGCGCCAGGCAGGGCGGGCCACGAGCGCAGAGGCCCAACTACCGCTGGCGCCTCAGCTGGAGCTCCCCACGGGGCTTTCTTGTGGACTCGTCGTGGACTCTTCGTGGACTTCCACTCCGCTGTGCACCTCCGACATGCGCGCACGAGAACTTCACGTCCTGAGCGCAGCCTCCGCCTCGCTCGCGCCTCCCTCCTCTCCGTCCTCTTCCTCCGTGCCCGATTCGCTCGCCGCGGCATCCCAACGCCTTGCTTGACCGCGACGGGTCCGCTCCGAAGCCGCCGACTAAAGAGTGTCGAGTGGGCGCGCATGGTTCCTCAGTGGCAGCATCGGAGCAAACCAGCAGAGGACGGGCACGAAACACAAAACGCGCGTAACCACGCACAGATGCAACACCGTCTACTCGCAACAAAACTAGTCTGCGCACGCGTCATTCGAACGGATCGTCGGGGCAAGATGCCATGCACCGTCATCGCAGCCAAACTCCCGTCCAAACCTAGACGTAATTTAGTAGGGGGAGGGTGGAGGAGCTAACGTTCATAAAACAATGACCACATTTTCTCTTCCTGAACCTGCGCATCCTCTTCGATTTCTGTTCAAACAGATCCTGCAGCGCTGCCGCACATTGTCCTGCACATGTGGCTCGCCTCTCGGTACATAGCAGCACGAGGGCGGCATCGGGGTACCAGAATGCACCACCGCTGTCGAATCGGGGCACGTGAACATAAAGGTACCTGCGGTCATGGCGCTCTACAACCAAATTTCGCTTGACCTCTGCAGCTCTCGTCGGAAGCCTTGCACTGCATTTTTGCACCTTCCACACATCTGTCTATCGTCCTGCTCTCCTCCCCCGTTCCCATCGGCCACACGAATGAACTCCCAATCCATCGCGTCACAACGGCAAACCGTGCTTTACACCAAAAGCGTATCTGGGACGTCACCTCCCGGACTAAATTTGGAACGGTTTCCGAGACTGGTTTTACTACCACGCACGTACGCGAACGTTACCCCGATCCTCGATCCATGTCCGAGCGGGGAAAAGACTGGGGCGGACGGAAAAGGGGTAACCAACGGGGGATCAACGAACCACCTGCGCGTAGCTCGGTTTCAACACTTCCTGGTGCCGGAAGCGCATCCGTCCGCCGAGGAAGGTGCCCCCCCCACGGCCGGGTCAAAGACGGCAGCGCGCTGCAGTTTTCGTGGGCATGGAGCGTTCGGCTGACATTCGTACCCGAACAGCCAAGTTGACGAACGCACGCAGTATTTTGGGCGCCCGAAATGGGCACGGACAACATGAACGTTTTACGTCGCAGCACGGCAAAGGCGATCCGCACGGGCGCTCGAATTGTCGGGGACATGCGACTGACTAACTGTCCTGCTGCAAGAGAGGGTGCACGGGGGAGAAACGGCCGCAGAGGACGGGAGGGAGGAGGAAGGCACTCATGGGCGAAAGCGTTTCAAGATGAGCGCAGTGGACGCTGGACGGCACCACGGTCACGTCCAAGGACTGAAGCCAGGGCTGCAAGCGCTGGAAGCGTGAAGAACAATGTCAACGAATTACACCTAGAAGAGAAAACCCAAATGGGTGCAGGAGCCGGAGCATCCATTTGTCCGTCACGTTGCCGGGAACGTCAGCCTTTGCTGCAAGCGGCCAACGCCAGCTGGATGCGGCAACAAAGCCGCGCGGGGCTGCGCCGAAGCACGTGCGCTGCAGACACATGCTGTCTGTGACCTGCCACCAGGATGCTGACGACTGCCGAGGCGGTGCCAGCAGAGGCTGGGAGCGCCCGCTGGGGGCGCTCGGTGGCAGCGGCCCAGGAGGCGCCATGGCGGCGCGAGAGGGGGGTGGCAGGAAGGGGGCGGAGTACAAGAGAGGGACGAGAAGCGCCCCGCCTGGCCGGCGCACGCATCACAGCCAGGCGGGGCGGGCAGCAAGGCACGGCAGGAGGTCTCAGCGGCGACCCCCCCGGGGCCCCAACAGAGGTTGACAGTCTGTTGCCACTTGTCCAGGAGCGCTCCCTCGGGGTCTGTTCTGAGCAGGCCGTGTGTGACGACGCGCACCCGCATGAGTCCACGCGTCGTACGGTCGATGGTCTCCGCCAGTACTTCTAGCCGTGCAAGCCGTGTGGCGGGCCAGCTCAGCGTCCTGCAAGTGCGCGAGGAACGCTTCGTCATCCATGTGCTGTGAGGCGGGGGAGACATCACTGACTACGCTAAATCGCCGCCCTGTACAGGTCGTGCACCTCCGATGCGCGGCATCGCACTCGTTCTCCCCAGCGAGCGAAGAGAGAATGCATGCCGTGGCTAATTAATGCTGCCCTGTGCGAGGTCGAATCGATCTAGCAGCTACAACATGCCAGCCAGGGCCGCTCCAGAGCCGGCTTCGGCTTCTTCATCATGGGCGAAGTGATAGCGGCCCAACCGATTTCAGGGGCAAAAGGCGCCCGCATCGGCAGGGCGGAGGGGGGCGACCCGCTGGTTGTCGCCACCGGGGCCTCTGCTGCAATGGCGGCGAAGGCTACTGTGCTGGCGCCCAGGGAAGCCCGCGGCAGTAGCAACCGCAACCGGGTCGTCGGCCACGTCCTGCAACAGGCTCACACACTCCTCCTGGCCTTCCACTCCATCCTCCACGCCCATTGGAGCGGCGCCGCGGCGCCGTGGCGGTGAGGCAGCATGGCGGCTCGATCCACCCTGCTGCGTAGGCCGCACAGCGCGAGACGCGCGCTCGGCGGCTCCACGGGTGTAAACAGACAGCAGGAAGGCCCGTGCTGCCGCGAGCTGTTGTCCCCGCTCTCTGGTGACCTCCCGGCGCTGGCGCGCATGCATTCACCACGCCACTTGCAGCTTCACGAGCCCTGTGGCCGCTCTGCCCGCCAAGTCACCGTCGAGAGAGCACCCGAAGCAGGGAGGGCCTATTGCCGAACCAGGGCCAGGCGCACCCAGAGGCCCGCCAGGGGGGGCGACACCCGGCCCTGGCGGAGAGGTAGGAGACCAAGCCTCGGACCACAAGTCCAGCTCCCCCGAGGCGCTTGGAGCTGGTGCCGCGCTGCTGCCAACCAGGTCCTGCAGAAAGTGCCGCAGCCTGTCCAGCGCCTTGAGGCGGCGAAACAGGGGCCGTGGTCCGACGCGCCGTCTCGGCGCGCTGCCGAGCGCGGCGGCAAGCCCAAGGCCGCAGCGCCAGGAGAGATGGCCCGTTGGGCTCGCCGCCGCCAGTCATGGCAGGCCGCGCGCCCTGCACCACTGGACGGTGGGCCACGCGCGCTTCGCTCCGCCGCTGGCTGGCGCGTGCTGCCCTTCCCAGCTGGCTTGAGCCAGAGCGGCTTGACCAGAAGGGTACGGACGATGCCCAACGCTAAGTGCTGCTCAAGACCGACGGCGGCAACCGTTGGGCAGGCGACCCGCTGTCTCAAATGGACAGCATCCGCGGCGATACAGACAGCGAGACCTGTTCAAAATGATCAGGACATGGTGTCGGTCTTCGTGCGGGAGGTTCGCGTCGTGCTGACTTCGGCGTTGGTTTCTAACACCGCGGCGATCGTTCAACCTTGAACGATCGGTCGTCTCCGAAACGTAAAATCGTTTAGTATCGACCGACTTTGAATCGCAAGCTGCGTTCAACATCGAACGCTGGCGGCGGGGTCGCCGCCGGTCGACACGACGCGAACCTACTGTGCCCATTCATCACGTACCCATTTCGATCGCACCCGGAGGTGACAGCGCAGCGGCGGCGGTCCGGAGTGATCTGGGCGATCGGGGGGCACCTCACGGCGAGCACCTGCCACCTGCGGGCTGCGGGCGAGGGCGCCGGAGGTGGGCGACGAACTGAAGGTGGTCTTACGCACGATGACGTAGCAACCTTACGCGGTGGCTTACGCGGGTCGCCAGAGCGGCACGCTACATTGGGAACGAGGGCGCTTGCGCGAGCTGACGCGGGCAACTTGTGCGCGAAAGTCGACGCAACCGATGCCGTTTTTCTGCGTCGCTCAGGTGAGCGACAGAGCGGAGGGAAGTTGAGGCGGAGCAGCAACCCCGCCACATGTTCTAGGCTCGGCGTTCGTTACCCCCCCTGGGGGACCCATCGCATCGACGAACTCGGCACCCCTCGAGCAATGTCGAAACAAATGGATACATAGCTCACCCAGCTGTGGCTGGTCCGGGAGAGCAGCTTTGTTCTGGGAGCTAGCCTTGCCATAATGTCAGCTGCGCAAGAACTGCGCTATGATGCGAGAGCCACCAACCACATCGCTGATATCCACCATCGTTCTGCAATGCATGTCCACATCATTGGAGAGGGACTTCCAGTCAGAACTTGTTGTCAACTTGGGGTGGACACCCTCGGACTGACACTGGGACCAAAATGGGTCGCGACCGTAGCAGCAGCAGAGAACACATTCAGGGCGATGATTCCGACGATCGGGATCGTCTGATCACGGACACCCCCCTGGACCAAGGGCCCCCCGACCAAACCCAGAACGAGATCACGATAGCTGATGCTAAGCGCAACTCCTCTTCCTCCTCTTCCTCCTCCTCCTCCTCCTCCTCCTCGTACTCCATCATTTCCTTGTGGACAACTCCTCCATGTCGCACCCCCAGACGTGTCGGTAGGGTGGGCCAGGCGTTTCACCTGAGAATCCCCACCATGTATTCCCATAAAGCTTGACTTTCGCGACATTTACAATTTGGAGGGTGCTTCGTTTTCGACATGTGGCTCTCGCCTTAGCACCGCGCTCATTGATCTGACGGTTACAATTTTGGAGCACAACTCCTTTTCATTAAGGAACTCTCGCTTGACATCTCCTGAACTTTCAATTCCACGTGCTTCGACATATGTACCAACTCAACGAGTAGAAGCCAGTACATGTTCAGAATGAAGCTCTCGCTCGATGCGACCTCGAAGTATATGGCTAGAAGCGTAACCTTGTACCACAAAGGCACGGATGGGGGGCGGTCCTTTTTCAAAGCGGGGGTCTCGCGTCCCCCTCTCGATTCCACCGCGTCTCTGGACGCCCACGGATCGTGCGCCTCATAGTCGGCCGGCGGTGGCCGTGCGGAGCGTCGCCTCACGACAAAGAAGATGAGCCCCGCCAACATCATGAGGGGCGCGACCTGCAGACCAAGGGAAGACGAGGCGGGAGGAAGGGTGTTAGCATACCCCAGTCTGAGTATGGGTCAGGGGATGATCGAAACAAGTAGACAAGTGGATAAGAGAATATGAAGATGAGGATGACCAGGAGGTCGAGGGTCAGGATGAGGAGGCAGGAGGGATGACAAGGCAGGATGCAGGCCGTGGATGATGTTATCGGAGAAAAGATGACGATGAAAAAGAAATCCGTCGACCCTGTTGGCGTGTGACAGGGGCTGTTCCGTCGCCATCGCCGTCGCTGCCGCCGTCGCGTCGCCGCCGCCATCACGGCCCCTCCTTCCCCTAAGTCCGTCGTCGCGCCCCCCTTTCCTTGAACCCTCGTCCTCAAGCATGCCAGCCAAAGCGAAATACACCAGCCCATCCACAGCGAAATTAAGCAACGTTGTCACTGAGTCAAATGGAAGCCCTTTTCCTTTGATCCCTTCCACGCGGAGGGGGGGGGTCCCAAAGGGGGGCTCGGTCCGGGGGGGGGGGGGGCATGGTCGGCGGCACCGGCCGTGAGGCCTTAGCAATAGGGATGAGGACGTATTGTTGAAGGATGGAGGTAGGCCGGGGAGAATGATAACCGATTGCGATGCCAGTCAATGCGCTGGCGGGGTGGACGAGGCGGAAACAGAAACAAAGGAGGATAACAAGGAAGAAAACGAGGGACGAGAAAGTGATGAGGAAGAGGGAGGACGAGGAGGAGGATGAGGAGGAGGAGGAGAAGGAGGAGGAGAAGGAGGAGGAGGAGGAGGAGGAGGGGGAGGAGGAGGAGGAGGAGGAGGAGGAGGAGGAGGAAAGAGGTTTATGGGAGGACCTGTGCACGTGGTTGACGGAAGGGAGAGGAGGTGAGGAGTGAAGAGATGGACGCGGGAAGGAGGGAGGGATGGAGGAGAGAGCAAACGATGAGGGAGGCGGAGGGAGGAGCAGCACCAGGGGGAAAGGAACAAGTAAACATGAGGAAAACCACACTTTCAAACATTTCCGATAGCATTCTTGCCGCCACAGGCGCGAGGGTTCCGACTTGAACTGTGGCTGGCAATCAAGCGGGAGATTCATGACGAATCTTCACGGCCAAGCTTCCATCGGAACCCACCGACAGTGGGACAAGCATCAGGGCAGCTGCCCGACGTCAAGTTCGGGGAGAAGAGCCTTGTAGCAACGCTTGGTCGGCCGAGGGGGCTGGGGGATCCGCGCCAGGAGCCGCTGCGGTAACTAGGTGTATCCAGGTGTATATACGTGGATATATAAATATGGATACGCACACACACATATATATGTGTATATATGGTCATTGAAATGCTTGCGAGCGTCGATTACTATGCATCTATATGTTTGTACACGTGTATGCATACACTACATAAGAATACATGAACAGACCGTCGTGATAATGATCCTCTAAATACATATATATATATATGTATACGTACGCAGGCGTGCCCATCTGTAACACATAAGGGGGATCACATCGATGCAGAATTAGAGATAGAGAAGCACATATACCGACCAGCGGTAACTGGGGGAGCTGTGGTCGTTACCCCCTGGGGTACCCATCAGATCCAAGATTTGCTTTCCTGGCGCCCCCGCTCTCTCGATGCGCGCGACCAGCGCGTCGGCCATCGCACCGGGGGTCGTTGTGCACGCAACGAGTGGGACATTTTGAACTGAACCATCGCGCGGTTTGTTGGGCGCGGCTCGCACAAACTGACAGACATTGTTTGCTCAGCTGCGTCGCGCATGCCGCGCCAAACGAGCGCCCCCCCACAGCGCTATCGGCGCGCACGTGCCAGTGTCAAACGGCAGTTCGCTCGCGATTCCGAGTGGCGCGGGCGATCGCCTGAACTTAACTGCCATCGGCTTCGCAAGCTCGGTTCACCGTGCGCTCCAGTCCGCGCAATGCCGCCCCGATTCGTAGCGCATGGATGCGGAGCGCTGCCGCTAGGTTCGCCAGGGCCTGCAGCCGCGAAATTAGAAACGCGTTTCGCGGGAACTTGGTTACAGAAGTCGGCAACTCATCGGAAACATTTCTCGGCGCGTTCTATGCTTGCGAAGTTCGTGCGCGCGGGAATTCCCGATCGGTGACTCGCGCACTGCCAAGGCAACGCCAGATGAATATGCGCCTCTGTGCTGCGCGGAGGCGCGCCCGCTGGGCTGCGCGGGCGCGATCAGGGAGAGTGTTGAACGCGCTGTGGGCGTAGGAACTCGCGGTGGCTGGCGTCGAAGCGGGCGGCGATCGTTCTGCCTGTTTCTCCGCCTTCGGGCAGCGTCTCCCGTCGGCCAGGGGCCTCCGTGTATGACGGCCAGAAGTTGGGGGCGTGTAGGCCGCCAAACGGAGCGAGGAACGGGGGCGCCCCGGCCCGTTGCCACCGGGCGGCGGGCATCGGCGTAGGACGCGGCCCGGTCAGCGGCGCCAGGGCTTTCGGGCCCCCGCAGGACAGGGCGCCGCCATGGGGGGGGGGAATAATTCGGGGGCGGGCACGGGTTCCAAAGGACTCCAACAATATCCGCGCAAGCTTATTGCAGGCACCGCCGCGGTAGCCTTACCTAGTAGTGTTCCCCTTGAACGATGCGGCCCCCCGTCTTCGCGACAAGGCCGCAGAGGAGGAACCAGTTTTGACGCGCCCAGAAGTGTTCCTCTAGGGGGCGAAAAAAACATACCTAGTAGTGTTCCTCTAGCGGACGAAGAAAGCTCACCTAGTAGCGTTCCGCTAATGGGAAAAAAACTGCCACTTTGGAAGCCCCCCGGGGGAGGCGCAAGCCACTTTGGCGGAGGAAAAAGAATCGACGCGCAAGGGTTGCGCGGGAAATGTCGGACGGCCGAGCGCCGCCCCCTGGCCCCCCCATCCTCGCGTGCCGTCACTGCGGAGGACCAGCGCGCCCTGCGGTCCCGCGAGGGCGTGTCTGGCATGCCCGTTCCTCCTCCTCCTCCTCCTCCCGCTCCTCCTTCACATTTCTTGCGCCCCGCTCTCCCCCTCTCCGCGTCGCGTCGCTGTCCTTTCCTCGTACCCCTCCTCCACGCCTGCCTTGCATTCTCGCTGTCGTCGTCTTGGTCAGGGTTGGAAAGGGGAAGGTTCGCAGCGCCGCGCACGCTCGTTCCGAATATTTGCAGCGGTTTCGCGCCGACGGCCGGTTGCTGGCGGCCGCCCCTGCCCTTTGATTTTCGAAGGCCCCCGCGTCCCGGTTCAGATCATATCGCATGACGTTCAAGCGCTGTCGGGGCGGCGCCCCCTCGGACGCGCATTGGCGCTGCCTCCCTGCTGCGCGCTGCGCGGTGGGCTCGGTTTGTTTCGATCGTTGTTGCGAGGCGCGGGTCTGTGGAACATTTTCCTTAGTTTGTCGACGCGCCGCCGCTTATCGTCGCGCGTCAAGCTGTCGCATGTCAAGCGATTGCGTTGTTTCGCACCCGATTGCCCCCATGCCTGCGCGCCGTCCTCATGGAAGCGCTTGGCCGGCTCAGCCAAAGGAGCAGGATGCATGTTGTGCCGGTGTCCTGACATCGGGGTGCTGTGGGCTTCACGCTCATGTTTGTTTGGCATGCCTGTCGCGGTTGTGGCGTTAGCTTGAGACGGCCGCCCCAGCGCCGGGTCGAGTGGGATTTCTGGCCCCGTCCAGCGAGGGGTTTCGCGCCGCCTTCAGGGCTGATTCCAAGGCCGTCGCCGCTACCCTACAGCATCACAACAGCACGGAGCATCACGTGCAACTGCTTGAAATTACATAAAAAAGGAGGAATCTCATTTAGGAGGGCGCCCCCCAGCTCCCCCAGACCCGTGCTCCCCCAGAAATGGCTGGTCTGCTATATATATATATATATATATATACATACATTGATGACTCTCGTTCGTTTCTCAACGCGACCGCCAGGGGGGATCCGGTGCCGCGCGCTGCCGGCCAGCGTGGCAGACGGTAGCGATGGCTTGGCTCATGGAGTCATGTCCCAACCTGCGCGCCGCGCGCCGCTGACCATATGCTCGGCGACGCCGAGGGCCGCAGCGCGCTGGCATGCAAGGCCGCGGGAAACCCAGCTAGCCTGCGCCGTTCAAGCTGCTTGGGGCCACGCCGCCAGAGACGGGCCCGACGAACGGTCTGCTTGGGGCCGCCCCCCGACTCGCGAGCCGCCGCTCGCTAGCGCCCCCATAAGCGAACTTGGGAAGCATTCGGGAAAATGCGATCACATTGTGGACACGGGGGTCCATCCGCTACCATGCGGCGGATTGGTGGAATTTACCATCTCCTTCATTGGCCGTGGGCTGGCACCAGTGTCGAGGAATGCTGCATGATTGCGGCGGGCGCTGCTGTGCTGCTCAACGCTCCGCCCATACCCCCAGCTGAAGCTATGATACCATGGATGACGCTCGTTCGTCTTTCAGCGCGCTCACCAGGGAGGATTTGGTGCCGCGCGCTGCCGGCCAGCGTGGCAGACGGTAGCGATGGCTTGGCTCGCGGAGTCATGTCCCGACCTGCGCGCCGCGCGCCGCTTTGCCTTGTGCTCGGCGACGCCGAGGGCCGCAGCGCGGTGGCTCGCACGAAGGCCGCGGGGGACTCAGCTAGCCTGTGCTGGTCGGGCTGCTTGGGGCCACACCGCCAGAGAGGGGCCCAACGAACCTGTGCTGTTCGGTCTGCTTGGGGCCGCCCCGCCGACTCGCGAGTCGCCACTCGCTAGCTGCCCCGTGGGCAGACTTGGAAAATCAGATGGGGAATCAACATTTGGACGCGGGAGTCCATCCGCTATCATGCGGCGGATTGGTGGAATTTACCATCTCCTCTATTGGCCGTGGGCTGGCACCAGTGTCGAGAAATGCTGCATGATTGTGGCGGGCGCTGCTATGCGGCTCTACGCTCCATCCATGCCCCCAGCTGAAGCTATGATACCATGGGTGACGCTCGTTCGTCTTTCAGCGCACCCGCCATGGAAGATTTGATGCCACGCGCTGCCGGCCAGCGTGGCAGACGGTGGCGATGACTTGGCTCGCGGAGTCGTGCCACAACCTGCGCGCCGCCCGCCGCTGGCCTTATGCTCGGCGACGCCGAGGGCCGCAGCGTGCTGGCGCGCAAGAAGGCCGCGGGGGACTCAGCTAGCCTGCGCGGTTCAAGCTGCTTGGGGCCACACCGCCAGAGAGGGGCCCAGCGAACCTGTGCTGTTCGGTCTGCTTGGGGCCGCCCCGCCGACTCGGGAATCGCCACTCGCTAGCGCCCCCACGGGCAGACTTGGACATCATTCGGGAAAGTGAAATCAAATTGTGGACATGGGGGTCCATCCGCTACCATGCGGCGGATTGGTGGAATTTACCATCTCCTTCATTGGCCGTGGGCTGGCACCAGTGTCGAGAAATGCTGCGTGATTGCGGCGGGCGCTGCTATGCTGCTCGACGATCCATCAATACCCCCAGCTGAAGCTACGACACCATGGATGACGCTCGTTCGTCTTTCAGCGCACTCGCCAGGAGGGATTCGGTGCCGCGCGCTGCGGGCCAGCGTGGCAGACGGTAGCGATGGCTTGGCTCGCGGAGTCACGTCCCGACCTGCGCGCCGCGCGCCACTTTTCCTTATGCTCGGCGGCGCCGAGGGCCGCAGCGAGCTGGCATGCAAGAAGGCCGCCGGGGACTTAGCTAGCCTGTGCTGGTCAGGCTGCTTGGGGCCGCACCGCCAGAGAGGGGCCCAGCGAACCTGTGCTGTTCGGTCTGCTTGGAGCCACCCCGCTGACTCGCGAGTCGCCGCTCGCTAGCTGCCCCGTGGGCAGACTTGGAAAATCAGATCGGGAATCAACATTTGGCCACGGAGGTCCATCCGCTATCATGCGGCGGATTGGTGGAATTTACCATCTCCTCCATTGGCCGTGGGCTGGCATCAGGGTCGAGAAATGCTGCATGATTGCGGCGGGCGCTGCAATGCTGCTCTACGCTCCATCCATGCCCCCAACTGAAGCTATGATACCATGGGTGACGCTCGTTCGTTCTTTCAACGCACCCGCCAGGGAGGATCCGGTGCCACGCGCTGCCGGCCAGCGTGGCAGACGGTAGCGATGGCTTGGCTCGCGGAGTCATGTCCCGACCTGCACGCCGCGCGCCGCTGGCCGCATGCTTGGCGACGCCGAGGGCCGCAGCGTGCTGGCGCGCAAGAAGGCCGCGGGGGACTCAGTTAGCCTGCGCTGTTCAAGCTGCTTGGGGCCACGCCGCCAGAGAGGGGCCCAGCGAGCCTGTGCTGTTCGGTCTGCTTGGGGCCGCCCCGCCGACTCGCGGGTCGCCACTCGCCAGCTTCCCCACGGGCGGATTTGGAAAATCATGTGGGAAAATGAAATCAAATTTTGGACACGGAGGTCCATCCGCTATCATGCGGGGGATTGGTGGAATTTGCCGTGTCCTCCATTGCCCGTGGGGTGGCACCAGTGTCGAGAAATGCTGCATGATTGCGGCGGGCGCTGCTATGCTGCTCTACGCACCATCCATGCCCCCAGCTGAAGCTATGATACCATGGATGACGCTCGTTCTTTTTTCAACGCACACGCCAAGGAGGATTCGGTGCTCTGCCGGCCAGTGTGGCAGACGGTAGCGATGGCTTGGTTCGCGGATTCATGTCCCAACCTGCATGTCGCACGCCGCTGGCCTTATGCTCGGCGGCGCCGAGGGCCGCAGCGCGCTGGCGCGCAAGAAGGCCGCGGGGAACTCAGCTAGCCTGTGCCGCGCAGGCTGCTTGGGCCCACCCCGCCAGAGAGGGGCCCAGCGAACCTGTGCTGTTCGATCTGCTTGGGGCCGCCCCGCCGACTCGCGAGTCGCCACTCGCTAGCTGCCCCATGGGCAGACTTGGAAAATCATTCGGCGAAATGATTAAATTTTGGGCACGGAGGTTCATCCGCTATCGTGCGGCGGAGGGTCGAGAAATGCTGCATGATTGCGGCGGGCGCTGCAATGCGGCTCTACCCCAGCTGAAGCTATGATACCATGGGTGACGCTCGTTCGTTATTTCAGCGCACCCGCCAGGGAGGATCCAGTGCCACGCGCTGCCGGCCAGCGTGGCAGACGGTAGCGGTGGCTTGGCTCGCGGAGTCATGTCCCGACCTGCACGCCGCGCGCCGCTGGCCGCATGCTTGGCGACGCCGAGGGCCGCAGCGTGCTGGCGCGCAAGAAGGCCGCGGGGGACTCAGTTAGCCTGCGCTGTTCAAGCTGCTTGGGGCCACGCCGCCAGAGAGGGGCCCAGCGAGCCTGTGCTGTTCGGTCTGCTTGGGGCCGCCCCGCCGACTCGCGAGTCGCCACTCGCTAGCTTACCCGCGGGCAGACATGGAAAATCATGTGGGAAAATGAAATCAAATTTAGGACACGGAGGTCCATCCACTATCATGCGGGGGATTGGTGGAATTTGCCGTATCCTCCATTGCCCGTGGGGTGGCACCAGTGTCGAGAAATGCTGCATGATTGCGGCGGGCGCTGCTATGCTGCTCTACGCTCCATCCATGCCCCCCAGCTGAAGCTATGATACCATGGATGACGCTCGTTCTTTTTTCAACGCACACGCCAAGGAGGATTCGGTGCTCTGCCGGCCAGCGTGGCAGACGGTAGCGATGGCTTGGCTCGCGGATTCATGTCCCAACCTGCATGTTTTCCTTATGCTCGGCGACGCCGAGGGCCGCAGCGCGCTGGCATGCAGGAAGGCCGCGGGGGACTCAGCTAGCCCATGCTGCTCAGGCTGCTTGGAGCTACCGCGCCAGAGAGGGTCCCAGCGAGCCCGTGCTGTTCAGGCTGCCTGAGGCCACCCCGCCGACTCGCGAAGTCTGCGCCCGTCCACCTCTGGCTACAGGCATGCCGTCTGGAACCGCAATGTCTAATCATTCAACATGCTCGCTCGCAAACGGCCTACTTGCAGCTCATGGAGCTTAGAAAGGCCGTCTGTGCTATAAATTCGGACCGTTTGGAGATCCGCCCAGCGTCCCCTGACAGCAGTAGCATTGATGTCGGCACATGTGCGGTAGGTGGTGCGTCGTTCCGCCTCGGCGCAAGGAGTGAGGCTTGAAACCAAATCTCCGAGCTGGATCACTTGGGCGAGTTCCCCGAATAGCTTCCGAAATGCATGGGGCCTCTGCTCGATGAGTGCCCCCCGCTGCCAGCGGTGACAGAAGCGCGTGAAGCCAGCGAGCCGGCGAGGGTTCGCCCAGCGACGGCACCTCCTGCCGGTTCCTCCTCGCGCCGCCTCTGGTGAAGTATTCAAGACGGCGGACGCGAGGTCACCAGAAAAAGTGCCATGTCCCCGGCGGAAGGACAGTAGCTCCCCAGTGCGCAGGAAGCAATGGCACGCCACCATGAAGCCGCAGGCAAAACGCGAGAGACCGATTTCCACCGCTGCCCCAGCAACCGCCTGGGCGAAATCCAACGTAAGAGGACGAGCGCGAGCAGGAAGTTCGATGCGATTCCAAGCAACTTTAAGCCTCCACCCACTCGGGATGCGATTGCGAGCCCGTGGAAAATGGTGTTGGACTGCAACCAAAGTGCACGCGGCCCAGCGCTCGGGCTCGCCTTCCTCCCAACTCACCTGGATGTAACAAACGAGCATGTCGTCTAGCTCGTCGCAGTTGGAAACGCGCCCGACGACGGCAGTGCCAAAAGCCCACGCCCAAAACAGTTCCAAGGTGATACTTATACTTCTGAGCTTGTCCTTGCGAAACCACGTGATCTTTCAGAGAGCCATGCTGTTGCCGCGCCGCCTGGCGCATTAGCCTCGCCGAGGCGGCGATGACTTTGTCACCCGCTTTCCGTCCTGGCACAGAGGTGACTGGGGGTGAACGGCACTAGCGCATCTCGGCGGCGCCGATACGCGAAGGCCCATCTGCAGGTTTCAAGCGCGCGTTGACGAGCGCGAAGCATGGCCGAGAAAAAGCGGCAAGGACATAAGCATTGAAGCGACGCAAAATGCGGTTGAGTTGTTTGCTGCTGGGCCCCCTTGGCCGCTGCGCCCATCGCGGCCTGCGAATCGAGCAAGAAACTGAAGGGCCATGAAGAGCTCCTGGAGCTCCAAACAACTGAGCTTCGCACTCCACGGCGCCGAGAAAAGGGTGCAACCACGACCGCCGCCCCGCGTCGATGCATTCCCGCGCGCCCGCGGCGCGAAAGGGGCTGGGCGCGTCGAGGCGGACGTCGCAACCCTTATGGTCGGCCGTCTGGTAGATGGCCCAGGCAGGAGTACGAGCATGGCCCTGGGTGCCGAGCTCGGAGGCCAGCCTGGCCCGGGCCGAAAAACGCAGGGAAGGAGGAAGAGCCTCGAGCCGCTCCGCCAAGGCGTCCAGCTCGCGCCGACGGCGCGCCCCCCCCTGGAAGAACGCGTCCTGGATATCCGCCGGCGCCAGCGGGTCGCCGTCGAGCGTCTCGGCGCGCGTGCTCTGGGCGATGGGCCGCGCCGCGATGCTTACATTCTGGGTCCGCGCGAGAAGGTCCCAGCGAACTTGCTCCAGAGCATCGTCGGCCGCGAGGTTTGCGGGCCCCGACTTGCGCCGGGCGCTCATGTGTCCAGGCCAGAGCCCGACTAGGAGCTCAAGCTCACGCGAGTTCAGCGTGCCCTTCACTGCGTTCTCCGCACCGTGCTGGCTGGCGGCGCACGACGTGCCCGCCCTTGCGCTGATGCGACGGGAGGCGCTGCTAGCGCGCCGCTGCCCCGTCAACTCCGCAATGAAAGGCGCGCTGAACCCCATCAGGACTGAACGCGACCACGGGCGCGAGGAATTTCGCCCCCTCGGGAGCTCCCCAACCGCCCCCTGGCATCAGCCAAAAGCCGCGCGGCGCCGCCGGCGCCTCCAGGGCAACGCAATCAACGATCTCACCCTCGGTGAAGCGCGCCCCGCTGCCCGGGGATAGCGGGAATGATAGCCAATGCGCCCGCGTCGGCGCCAATTCGCCGACGCCGCCACAACTGGTGGCACCGCAACGCTTGGCGTACTGGTGGCACCACCACAACTGGTGGCACGACCGTTCGGCTCCAGATGCATACTGGTGGCGCCGCAACGCCTCGGAGACAATGGCCGCGTCTCGAGACGCGATGGTGGCGTGCTCGGCGACAAAGCCGACGATTGGAATGCCGGTGAAAACTATCCACGCCTCGCAAATGATGCGCAAGACCTCCACGAAGTCTGCGCCTCCAGGGGTGCGAAGACCCGCGCGCCCCGGGGCCGGCGCGGGCCGAGCGCCCAACGTGTCCGCGAAGCACAGCGCGACCCCGGTCGCTTTCGGAGCTGCGACCCTGATTTCCTCCAGCGCCGCCCAACGTCCTGGGCCCTCGAGCACGTGAAATCGCTGCCCCAGATCATCCTGTAGACCCGGCGCGCATCCTTAACCCTGTCCATTAGTGCCCCTGCGGCAACAGGCCAGCGCGGCCGATCCACCGCAGTCCGCAGCGCGCCGACGCCCCCGCCGATCTCGATGACGACCGCGCCGCGCACGCGCAGCATGCCAGCAGCGGCGGCCTCCTGCTCGGCGCTGGCGAATCCGATGTCGTTTAGTTTAGGGTGGTGGTTGCTGATGCCCCTGCCGCCTCCTCGGAGGCGTCCGTGGCCGCGATGCGGCAGTCCAGCGGGGCGCGCATGTTGCAGCGCGCCGTCGGGCGGGCCGAGAGGCATAAGCAAAGCTCATCCGAGACCCCTGGGGCCAGAAACATAACGCCGCTATCAGCGAAACTCCCGATGCTGGCCCAGACCTCGCCAAGACGTGCAAATAAAAAGGCCTCCGCGCGGCAAGATCAGAGACCCGCCTGCCGGCGACTCTCCGGGGCGAGCGCTGCGACGCGCGACCGCGGTCCAAGATCAGCGCGGCCCCCGCGATGTGCTCCAGTAGCTTCGCGATTGGAGGTCTCGCCGTGCCAGCGACCCCATCGACCTCGAGGCCGCCCCTCACTGACGTGAGTTGCCACTTCTCCGCTTTGGCCGCCGAAGGTGGGCTCTTGCGCGCGGCGAGGGCCTGTCTAAGACGAAGGTGATGCTTGCCCATGGTGCCGATGACCTCATCGGCGACATCAATAGGAACCACCTCCGCGACGTCGCTGTTGTCTACGTAGACCGACCGCCGCCGCCGTTCGCCGCGGGGCTGGTCAAGCGACGGGAACGGCGCATCGCGCCGGCACTCGCGATCCTCGGCCAACTGCGCGGACTCCCAGAGCCCGTCAGTGGCGACCCGCCCGTGGATGCGCCGCGCCGCGCCCGCGGCAGACAGCCAGCCCATGGGGGCGACCCGATGGTGACGAAATCGGCGTGCACGACGTCGCCCTACTCGTCGAAGACGCGCCGGGGCTTGGAAAATGCGAACCAACGCTGCCGAGCCGCTGGCAAGGCGTACGCGTGGAAACAACCAGCTACGTCCTCCCCGCTCAACAACAGCTTCTCGCCCTCGGCGAGGATGACACGGCTGTGCTCACCTGGGAGAGGTAGATGGTCCAAGTCTGCCCAGACCAGCGCTTGCAGAGCGTTCACGGTAGTAAGGTTGGCAATGGGACGCTGCTGGCGCGGGGGGCCCGGCGGCGGGCCCCCCCATTTGGGGGCGCCGAAAGCGCCGGTTCCCAGCTGGCGCCGGGCGACAACTGGGATCTCCTCCTCGGCTTTGGTGGCGAGGATGCCCCTGGATATCATCTCGCTGCATATCTAATCCTACTCGTCGTCGTCGCAATGGGCGCGGGCCTGCGTGGCCGCTGGCCACTCGCCCTTGGGAGTGATGGAGTGATGTGCCGCGACGGGTCCTCCAGGGCGGCTCGGACCTCGGAGTCGCAGAAACTGGTCGCCCTCAGCTTTCCACATCTGGCGCGAGGCGGCACTCTCGGTTCGGCCTGAACGAAGACCAACTGCTCGCCGCAGTGCGCGCTGAACTCGCGGTTGGGCTCGTCCAGTTACAGCGCGGGTACGCTAGCGCCTGCGCCGTCGCCGGTGCACGGCCGCACCGCCGCCTGCTCCATCATCATGCCAATGGCATCCAGCTGGGCGCCGGGGCCCTGCGCTCGCAGGAACGGAAATTATCCATCTCCCCGCGCTGGCCATGTAACAAATTTGCGAGGATGCTCGGATCCTGGAGGTACTTGAGCAGCTCGTCGAAGCGCCGACCCGCGTTGGGCAAGGGGAGCGACGATATGTCTCGCTGCCTGTGCCCACCGCGCTGCTCGACCAGCGGGGCGGCGCAAGTTTGGCAGGTGCGCCGAAGCATCTCCCCAGCGTGTTCGCCCGAAGGCGTTTGCCGAAACAGAACGTAACGAAGTACCTGGATGCCCGCTTTGGTGACCGAGAAGTCGTCCGAATGCAACGAAACTCCCCGGGCGCGGTGACGGCGATCTTTGTGTGTCCACGTGCAAACGCGCTGGTCTAATGGCTTGGTGGGCCAAACAGCTGCCGCTAAGCCTTTCTGTATCCTGTCTGCCGCTGAAAGCCCAGGCGCGGCGCTGGCCGCGTCTGCCAAGGGAGGCGGCCCCGCGATGCCCGAGCCTTCGCGAGTGGATCGCCGAGCACCTTCCGAGTTCGGTCGGCATCGGAATGGCTCGATGGATGCACCCGGTCGGCCGATCCAAGGTCGCGTGCTGTCCCATCTGTGTAGTTCTTCTTGTTCTGCCTCCAGCGTATCCTCCTCCTGGCCCGGGCGCCCGGCCCTGCTGGGGCCTCGGGCTGTCTCTGCTTCTCCCGGCAAGTTTCCGCCCCGCGCGAAAGAGCCTGAAGAGAGCCCCACTATGCCCCAGTATATCCCCCTTAGACGACCCCAGGACCCCCCAATCAGCCATTCCTCCTCCTCCTCCTCTTCCTCCTCCTCTTCCACGCCCTCCTCGTCATCTTCCTCCCGTCGCCCCAATGAAGGTTCCAGAGACGCCCGAACGGGCCTTCCACTGCCACCGCCTTGTTCCCAAAGGTCTCTCTATCCCGCCAGCCGTCTGGGCGCCGGTGGTTTGGGGAATCTCCTCTTCCACCCCTCCTTCTTCCCATTCGGGGAAGGGTTTACCCTTCCCACTAACCCCCTCCCTTGGACGTGGAGAGGGGGTTCCGCGATGTCCCGGAACGTCCAAAACGGCCTCGGCGAGTAAACGAACATCATTGGTTTTACTAAGTTGCTGGCCCCATTTGGGCCTCTTGTGGATGGGGGGCAAATTAGAGCTCCCCTCTTGTTTGATCGGTCTCCTCCAAGATGGCCCCAAGAAGCGCCCAGGAGGCCCCAAGAGGTCCCAAAATTGTTTCAAAACGGCCCAAAGAGGCCCCCAAAAGGCCCCCATGAGGCACCCAAAAAGATCCCAGGCTGGCCCAAAAGGCCCCCCCCGAAACACCCAAAACGCCGAAGAGCCCCCCACGACCGCCAAGAGACCCCCAAAACGTCCCAATACGCCCAAAAGATACCACAAGAGGCTCCGAGAAGCATCCAAGAGACCTCTGGCCCTTTTCCTTGCTCTCCTCCTCCTCCTCCTTCCTCCTCCTACCCCTTCTCATCCTCTTCCTCCCCCTCCTCCTCCTCCTCCTCCTCCTCCTCCTTTTCCTCCTCCTCCTCCTCCTCCTCCTCCTCCTCCTATTCATCCTCCTCCTCCTACTCCCTCATCCATCCATCCAATTGTCTCCTTCGCCCCCTCTCTCCTTCACGTGGTTCGGCCGTCCCCCTCTTTGCTCCCGCACTTCCCTGATCACCTCTCAACTCGCCTGGACATCGTTTTCTGGATGGGCTGGTGGGGATGTTTTTTTCCGTTGCGGCCGTAGGCGAGCGCGCCGGCAGCGTCGGAGGTCGGGAGGGCTACGCGCGAGCCTCATTGCCTAGCGCACGGGGACCGACGGCCGAACCTAACTTGCCTGAACTGCCCAAGCTGCCTAAGCTGCCGGGCGGCGCGAGGTGGTGCCAGGAAGCGGAGCAGAACCCGAAGCCTTCCGGCGGGCGATGTAAACTGCAACCAGGATCAGGATCCGGGGGCAGTGCCGATGCACGAATTGAACCAAGGAGCTGTGCGCAGCCAAAATGGCGCGGCAGGATCACCGACAGCGATGCTGACAAGTGACCGCTGAGAGCGAGGACTAGACGTATAATCAACCACGCGAGACATCCATGCACCCAAACCCTGAAGGGGGCAGCTCGCTTGCAATACGTTCCAGGAGGTAATTCGAACACCGATGGCCAGGAATACGTCACTGACAAGGAACCAATACGAGTGGCGCCACCGAAGTCGCGCACCCATTCCTGAGAGAAAAGATCCGTGGCAATCCCCTCCACGAGAACGAGAAGGAAGAGCCAGCCAGGAAGACGGTGGAAGGGATCGACACCAAAATCCTGAACGGATCGGCCACACGCCTGATGCTGCCAACCAAGAATACGATGGGCAAGGTCGACATCGAACGCCTGTACGGAATGGCAGCACGCAGAGAACTGCCAAGTGAACGCGAAGCGTCTAGAATTTACCATCTGGTGGCCCACTGCGCTTCACTGTATGCGTCTCATCCTCCCGTTTCCCGTCAGCTCTCGTGGGAGCGTTCTTCGTCACCCCCCTCTTCTTCCTCATCCCCCTCCTCCTCCTCCTCCTCCTCCTCCTCCTCCTCCTTTTCCACCTCATCCTCCTTGCCCCCTCTTTGCCCCAGAGAACCCCAAGAGCGCCCAAGAAGAGCCCCAGGGGGCGCCAAAACACACCAAAAGAGCCCCAAGAGGACCCCAAGACCCTTCAAGAAGCCCTAAGAGGGTCCTGAGATGCCCCCCCCCCCCCAAGCGGACCTCAGGACCCCACCCCCCACAAAAAAGTTAATCCTCCTCCTCCTTCTCTTCCCCCTCCTCCCCCTCCCCCTCCTCCTCGTCGTCGTCGTCCTCCTCCCGTCACCCCCAGAAAGGGGCTGCAGAGTTGCCCGAAGGTGCCGTCCACTGTCACAGCTTTTTTCAAGAGGTCTCTCAATTTACCCTGTGGTTGCCCGCTGACTTTCACTATATGCGTCTCGCCCCCTTGTTTCCCGTAAGCTCTAATGGGCAGCGTTTCGTCGTCGTCCTCCTCCGCCTCGTCCCCATCGTTGTCCTAGTCCTCGTCTTCGTCCTTGGCCTACTCCCTCTCCTCCCCCCTCCTCCTGATGATCCCCCTCTCCCTCGTTCTCCAAGTCATTCTTATCGTCCTCCCCTTCGCCATCGCCCTCCTGTTCGTCCTCGTCCTCCTTCCAGTCCTACTCATCGTCCTCCCTCGTTACCCCAAACATCCTCATCATCCTCCCCTTCGCCCTCGCCCTCCTGATCGTCCTCGTCCGCTTCCATTTCCTGGTACGCGTGTTCGTCCTCGTCGTCGTTTCGACCTCGTCATAGCCCCCGCCCGCTTTGACCGAACACACCCTGAGAGATATGTAGAGGGACAAAATACCATACATGAATAATGCATGAGGCCGGGGCAAGGGCAACGGCAGGAGGCAGGCAGTTGGAGCATGTGTTCAGCGCAATCGCACGCATCCAAGCAACGGAGCCTCGCATGTCATTCGAAGCTGTAAGCTCGGTCTGCAGAATGCGACGACCGCCCTATACCTAGAACGCCACTCCTGGTGCAAACGGCCGTCAGGGCACCCATGAAGGACAGCGTCGACCCTGGAAACAAAGAAGAAAACAAACAACCTCACTACACATCCTCGCGGTGTGAGCGCAATTAAGCGCGTCAAGCGTCAGCGACCGACGAAGCCAGACGCCCTCCGCCAAAAGAGTAGCTAACTCCCTGGATGTGTCCCTTCGTCCCTTTTCCCGTCAGCTCTCGTGGGCAGGGCTTCTGAATGGGCTGGTGGGGATACGCGAAGCGTGAACACTTATACATAAAGAGAGGAGGGGCAGAGAGAGAGAGAGAGAGCGAAAAACAAAGAGAGCGATAGAGAGAGAGAGAGGGACAGAGAGAGCGAGAGAGACACCACATACCAAGAGAGAGAGAGAGAGAGACAACGGGCCTGATCGACCCGAGGGCCGCCGAGGGCGCGCGCCGTGCCAGCTCGCTCCCGCCCTCCGCGCGCGCTACCAGGGGGGGGGGGGGACCGTGGCGTACGTCACGCACACAACCAGCACGAAGAGCATGGCGGACAGGTCCTCGGGCTCGAGGGGCGTGCGCTCTGGGCCGTCGGGGCCCTGGGGCTCGCTGGCCACAATAAGCAGGCCCGCTGGCCGCACCCTGCTCCTCCTCCTCCTCCTCCACCACCTCTACCCTCTCTGCGCCCTTCGAAGCCTCTTTTCGCACTCCTTTCTCTGCGCCCCGCTTCCCCCGCGGAAGCAGTCCATATCAAACGTTCAGACCATTGCCGCGCATACTCGCGGCCACATGGTCCATGACGACCATTGCGCAACTCTGCTGGGCTCTCCACGCCCTCGTCGTCGTCCTCCCGCTCCTCCTTGTAACCCTCCTTCCGTTGGGAGGCCATTCCAGCCTCGTAAGGTAAGCGCACCATAAGCCAATGTCACACTCCACCGCGTTCCGACTTCCCCGTGCACGGGGAGGCCTCCTCTCCATCCTCCTCCTCCTCCTCCTTGCTCTCCGCGTCTTCTTCTGCTTCTTCCTCCTCCTTCTCATGCCTCGGCTTCCCCCACCGCAATGCATCCGATTGGCCAACCCAAGCATCACTAGCAACGGGGGCCCAACATAGTGTTATTGCACGCTGGATGCGTACAGTACGTGATGCACTAGTTGTGCTGTAAGACGCGTGGTGCGAGCTGTGTGTTGCACACGATGTGGTGCGGTCAATGTGGTGCAAGTTCTGCGGCGCAAGCGGTGCACGCTATAGTGCAATCTACCAACCAATGGCCCCACGTGGGCGCCCACGGGCGGGCACCAGGCGAACCCTCGGCTGACTCGGCCAGCGCCCATGGGCGCCCACTAGGCGCTCACGGGCGGCCACTATGCGAACACCTCAGCGGACCCAGGCAGCGCACGTGGCGGCCACGAGGCGCCCACGGGCGGCCGTTGGGCGAAACCTCGGCGGATCCAACTATTGAAGCATATGTCAGCCAGCGTGGGCCCCGACCAGTGAGTGGTAGCACACTGGAGGTGAACTCTGTGCGGAGTAAGCTATGTGGTGCCAGCTATGACATGTGAAAGCTATGTGGTGTGAGCTATGTGGTGTCAGCTATGTTGTGCGAGCTATGTGGTGCGAGCTACGTTGCGTAAGCTATGCGGTGTGACCAATGTGGTGTGAGCTATGTTTTGCAGGTTGCGCGGTGTAAACCGAATGGTGTGCGCTCCGTTGTGCAACCCATGTTGCCCACCCAAGGCATGGGGCGCCCTCGAGCGCCCACGGAAAGGCACCACGCGAAACTTCGGAGGACCCAGCCAGCGCACGGAGCGCCCACTAGTGCCCACGGGCGGAACCATGGTCCAGGCTCAAGACCTTGGCGGACCCGTCCAATTACCCAAGAGAGCGAAGCAACACCCTCGAAATGCCAGCCCTGATTGGGGAAATTGGCAATCGCCTCTAAGTGCAAGGACTGTCTCGGGAAAGAGCTCGAGCTGTGCTTCGAGAACGAGCTCGAGCTGGTGTTTGCCCTCTCGCCCTTTTCGGTGCTCGGTCCGCATCTGGGGCCTCCACATGGCCAGAAGAGCGCCCCTGCAGGTCCTAAGGGGCCCCGTGGGACCCCAGGAGGGCCCAGCCCAAAGCGGCACTTGAATTGTCCTTTTTCGTGCTGATTCTCCTTCCGCGCGGCCCAAGGGAGGCACCCAGGACACCCCAACGAGTCCCAAGCGAGCCCCGAGAGAAGAGAGCCCCACAGCCTCCCAAAGGGCCCCCCCCCAGAGCCCAGGTATGGCTCTAAGTGGCCCCCAGGGCGGGGCGGGATGAGGGAAGAGGGGGAAAAGTAGGAAGAGATTCGGTTCGGTTCGGCTGTCCACGAAGGAAGGGTCAAGCACGTTCTGCCGGGTGAGCGCCGAGTCCATTTGGGCCCGAGGTCGAAACCGCCCTTCCAGTGGGCTCATCCTCCCCTCAGGCACACACACACGAAGTCGAGGGGAATGACATTGAACAACCAAGTGAGGCTCCAGAGGGCACACACGCAAAACTGCAAACGCTCGCAAAACACACATGAAGCTCCAGAAGCCATCAACAAAACAAACGAAACATGTTCGCAGGACACGCGTGAGGCTCCAAAAACCATCAACACCACAAACGGTAGACGTTCGCCCTCGGCGCACATACGGCGCCGGATGAACCACCGGCCTGCGACCTCAGAGGGGAGGTGAACCACAACGGGCTGGGATTCCCAAGGGAGGGGGTGTTAGCCGTGATGAGCCCACCTTTGCCAATCCTTGGGGATGGTCAGCCTCCAACCGCCGGGGGGTGCCCCGGAGGAGGAAGTGGAGGAGGGATGATGGGGTGAAGAGAGGAGGCGGAGGAAAATGGCCAGAGTAAACCCACCCAAGATGCATGAACCGATGCTGCAATACACCCTCCTGTCCCAAGTCCTTCCCTCGATCTTAAATCCATACAGATTTTCCTTTCACTGTGAGCGCCCCCCTTGAATAGCGAGCGGCTGGTCGGTCTGCCAGTTAGACGAGAGAGCCCGTTGTAAAGGATCGTCCCTCCACTTGACCTCCATCCGATTAAGCGTTGCAAAATGTCAAAATCGTGGGCGTATGCGCCGCGGAAGTCCCGCGCGAGAGCCCTCCCTTGCCACGTCCACTGGTGCGTCCCCTGGCATGACGTGCCCTGACACACCCCCTGGCACGTCCACTCTCGCGTCCACTGGCACCTCCCGTGGCTCGTCCTCTTGCGTTTTCCCTCGCTCGTCCTCTGGCGCGCCCGGGGGGACGTGGGTCTTCGGCGACGGCTCCAAGGGCTCGTCGCCCTCGCACGTGTCGTCACTCAGATGCCGTTCGTCCCCGGCCCCCTCCTCCACGACCCCCGCTGCGGGCGTGCTTCCTCCCTCCGCGTCTTCCGCTGGCGTCCCTCCTCCCTTCGCGTCGTCCGCCGTCTCTTCCTCGGCGTCCTCCGCGCGATCCTCTGACTCCTGGTGAATCCAACCCTCTTCGCTCGCGGTCCCCGTCCCCATCTGGTGCCCCCCCCCCAGAGATCAGAGGTCCGATGTCTTGTTTTTGTCAATTTGGGGACCCCAGCATTCCCGACACTTTCCCCAGAGCCGTCTTCATCCTGAATTATTTTCTGACGATCCCAGGGCTCGGCGAGGGCCGCCTGAGCCTGCACCACCGCAAGAGAGCCTAAATTCGAATCATTAAGTCGGATCGGCGATCGAAATTAATCGGATCGGCGGACATCGGCAGCCAAGTCGGGAGAAGTCTAATCGGCGGAAATCGGCGGGCTAATAAAGCATCCATTGAGAAACCGCAATCCAAATCGGAATCCGAGGTCCAACCGAACCGGAATCGGAATCGATCAAAGCCGAATCGAGTCGGAGGAATCGAATGAACCCTGCCGCCGTGAGCAGAGATGGCGCGGGCCGCGGCTCCGCCGCCAAATTGGGTGAGTCCACGAAGTCCTCTGGCCGCTGCCTGGGCGCCTGCCGGCGGGTGGCCGCCGACGAGCGTTCCACGGTGCATCGACGTGGTCGGAGGAACGGGACGAATGCAACACAAAAACGCAGAAAATGACGAGCGGCGAACGTATCCGTATCCGCGCCATCGCGGTCTGGATTCCAAGGCGCGATCCCGCGGATACGCGGTTGCACGGATACGTTCCGCGCGAGGCGTCCGCGAAAAACGCTCCGCATCCGCGGGTTCGCAGCCCAGGGGCCCAGCCCGCGAGGCAGCGAATACAGATATGCTTTTCGCTCGTGAGGAATGGTCTTCGAATAGCCTTCAAGCAGCAATCTGTTTCGCCCATGAGGAAGGATCTTCGGGCCTTCGGGCAGCCATCTATTTTTCGCTCGTGAGAAAGGGTCCTGGAAGGGCTTTCGAACAGCCATGTGTGTTTCGCCCATGAGAAAATGTCTTCGAAAAGCGTTAAAACAATTCTCGAACGCTTCAGAGGCCCCCCCGGAAGCCTCCAAAACTTCTGGAGGTCTCTGCAGAGCGGGTCTCAAGAGGCCTCCGCAGAAGGCACCTGTCCAGTCTCAAGTGTACCCCACCACCGTGCTTGGCCATGGCCATCATGAAACCACAGCGTGATGTAATCGCGCTCCTGGCTAAGGCCAGAAGCGCATTCACTTAGAACGTCCAGGGTTCGCTAAGGATTGGTTTTTACCTAACAGCTCTTGCTGATAGGTTTCTAGTGGTCTCAAAAGAGAGCATCATGACTCCTCAGGGGGGTCCGGGCGGGACCCAGAACGGCTGCCGCCGCGGCTGCCGCCGCACTCGTTTTTCGAAAACAGTCACACACTTCGTGCTCTTCGACCTCCCAGAACTCCATTCCCGGGCCACATTCTGAATGCCCGGAGCCAACTGTAGGCCACTTCGTGCTCTTCGACTTCCCAGAACTCCATTCCCGGGCCACATTTTGGATGCCCGGAGCCAACTGTAGGCCACTTCGTGCTCTTCGACTTCCCAGAACTCCATTCCCGGGCCACATTTTGAATGCCCGGAGCCAACTGTAGGCCACTTCGTGCTCTTCGACTTCCCAGAATTCCATTCCCGGGCCACATTTTGGATACCCGGAGCCAACTGTAGGCCACTTCGTGCTCTTCGACTTCCCAGAACTCCATTCCCGGGCCACATTTTGAATGCCCGGAGCCAACTGTAGGCCACTTCGTGCTCTTCAAGTTCCCAGAACTCAATTCCCGGGCCACATTTTGAATGCCCGGAGCCAACTGTAGGCCACTTCGTGTTCTTCTAGCTCCCAGAACTCCGTTCCTGGGCCACATTTTGAATGCTGAGGCAGGCTGATGCTGAGGCGGCTGAGGCAGGCTGAGGCTGCTGAGGCAGGCTGAGGCAGGCTGAGGCTGAGGCAGGCTGAGGCTGAGGCCGAGGCTGAAGGCAGACTGAGGCTGAGGCTGAAGCAGGCTGAGGCTGAGGCTGAGGCAGGCTGAGGCTGAGGCAGGCTGAGGCTGAGGCTGAGGCAGGCTGAGGCTGAGGCTGAGGCTGATGCAGGCTGAGGCTGAGGCAGGCTGAGGCTGAGGCCGAGGCTGAAGGCAGGCTGAGGCTGAGGCTGAAGCAGGCTGAGGCTGAGGCTGAGGCAGGCTGAGGCTGAGGCAGGCTGAGGCTGAGGCTGAGGCAGGCTGAGGCTGAGGCTGTGACTGCGACTGCCGTTGCCGCTGCGACTGTCATCGCGAATGCGACTACGACTGCGAGAACAGCAGAATTCTACAACTGGATTTTCATCTGAATCTTAAGGGGAATGCTTTCAGATATGCTTCTACACATCGCTGTTAGGTTGCTTTGCCGGGATAATCCTTCAAAACGCCCGAACCCTGCGAAGGTCTGGGCAACTTTTCGGAGGGTATCGGGAAGGTTTCGGACGGGTTGTCGTCGTTTTCGCTGTCGTTGTCGATGTGGTAGTGTGTCCGGTCTCACTGATCGACCGCGCCATTGGCGGTGGAGCGTGTCTCTCCATGCTCTGCCAATGCACCTCTGACGTGCACGGCTTCTCTCCCTCTCTCTCTCGCTCTCTCTCTTTCCTCGTTTTGGGGGCAACCCTAGAGAATCCTGGGCTCTCTAAGCTTATACGCTATCGTAGGGCCTGGGATGGCCCTGGCCAAGCACGGTGGTGGTGGTAGTGCCTTTCGCGGCATAGAGACAGAATCGGGCAGAGATCCGCGGCCCCCCCCCTTTTCTTGCTCGAGTGCTGCCAGAGATGGCCCTTGCTCAAGGTGGCTCCAGCTCTTCCAGCGAGGCCCAGATGGCCTCCAGATCACCCCGACTAAGCCCCAGCCCGGCGCGGAAAGCTGGGGCACTCAAGTGACGCAGAAAACTGGAGCGCCAAGGCGCCGTGGGCAGCTGGGGCACCAAAGGGGCGCGGAAAGCTGTGGCACCCTGGGCAAGAGATCGCCTCTGAAGCCTCCGACGTGTGGAGGCCATCAGGCTGCCCAGCGTAGGCTTCGGAAGCTCTGAGCAGCTTGGCTCCTACAGTCGGGACTGACAGGGGACGCCCGAAGGGACACAAGACTCTTGCGAGGTCGGCAGATGCTCCATACATGACGGCGACACGAAGCGCGAGGCAGAAACAAGGTGCCCTTCACTTTGCAGGACCGACCTCGTAGTCCAACCAGACAGTGCCCATGCAATTCATCCCCACCCCACCGACACCTGGATGCTTCACAACGTCGGCTCGCGCAAGTCTCGACAACCTTCCCTGGGTTGGTTCTTATACCGAATGGTCCTTCGGGCCGCCCGGAGACCGAAACTTGTCCCCCCCCCTTCGTCGTGACTTCTGCGCAGCACGATGCGGCATGTACATGTCGGTGAAAATCCTTCTCTGGACCTCTCCTGGAGCACGTTCTGGCCAGAACGTCGAGGCAGATCCATCCGTGGAGACGAGAGGCCTTCCGGATGCCCACAGGGCGAAAGACGCCCGAAAACCTCGATCCTCAAAGCTCGAACCTCGGGGCTCGACCGTGGTGGCTTCGCTACCTGCCTTCTGCCTCGCCCTCTCCCATCCCCCCTCCCTCCCTTTTCCCCCTCCCCCCTCCCCTCTCCTCCCTTCCACGCGCCTGCTCTCCCCTGCCTGCCCAAACCCCCGACGTCATGATTTGTTCATAACGTCAACCCCCAGAACTCTCGACCCAGTGCCCAGGACCGGTTTCTCATCCCGAGTCGCTTTCTGACCCTCCCGAAGCCTGGTGTACTGGGGCGCACAAGGACATACTGGTACCATGTGTCCTCCTTTGAGGCGCGCGTCCGACCAGAACACACAGAACAGAAATCTTGTAGTATATCGTTTCCCCAGCGGTATGGCCATAAAGCGTCCGCCACAAAGCTTCTATTCGCCTCTGCACGACTGGGGTAAAGGCTCCCATATGCCGAACATGCGAAACACCTCCCGTAGTGAATCTGTGCATGACCCGAAGGGGTCTGGGGGGCCGCCGCAACGCGCGGACGAGGGGCTTCGGCGCTACCACGCGCGGCTGAGCGGCGCTCGCGCACGGGGCCGGGCCTCCCTCGGCACGGCCGGCGCCAGCAAGGAGCTCAGCCGGTCCCGGGCCTCCCTCAGCGCGGCCTGGAAGAGCATCTGGGGGCGGGGCGGAGGCTCCGAGGATCGGACTGCGAGACTCGAGGCCTTCGCCGCAGACCTCGGTCCTCGAAGTACCCCCCCCCCGGGCATCTCTGGGCTCCACCTGGGGCACTCCAGGAACTCCAGGATGCATGAACCCTTTCAGGAATCGCGCAGCTGCCCGTAGGATCTCCCATGAACCCTCTCAGGAGCCCGGAACCTGCCAGGAAACGCTCCAGATCCATGAAACCTCCCAGGAATGCGCCGGAAGCGCGCTGGAGCCAACCCCACGAGCTCTCCGAACCCATTTCAGTCCCAGGCGTGATCTGGACCCTTCCGAAGTTTCAGGTGTTCGCGACGCCACATAAATTTCAAATCGCAAATCACTACGGCAGGTTCGTGTCGTGCCGACTTCGGCGTTGGTTTCTGTCACCGCGGGGATCGTTCAACCTTGAAAGATCGGCCGTTTCCGAAACGTCCAACTCGTTCCACATCGAACGACGAACGATTCTGGGTCACCCGCGGCGTTCAACGTTGAACGGCGCTGGCGGGGTCGCCGCTGGTCGACACGACACGAACCTACCGTGCATGGTTGGTTGAGACGCGAATTCTGGGTCTCCGAGAGGCCCCTCGTCGCCCCGGCTGGATCCCCACCTCAGCAGAGGTCGGGAGGTGGACTCCTGAAAGCGGACCCGCACCCGCCGCCCTCCCCTCTCGCCTCCCTGCCCCATTGTGCTTCGGCTGCCGTCGGCCCGTCGCCTCCCCTCGCCTGGCTGCTCGTCGCCGCTGCCGCCCCTCACTCGCGCCCGCGTGCGGCAGCCCGGGCGACGGCACGCTCGCCGCCGCGCCCAAAACCACGACGGGCAGCTCTGGGCACGCTTCGGCCTCCGCGGGTGCCCTGGATCCGGGCCCAGAGGAGCAGACGCTCGGGAGGGAGCGCCGGCCCCGGGGAGGGCGTCGAGGCCCCTGCCCTGGAGGACTGAGTCAATGGACAGTGAGCACGCCGTGGGGGGTCCTGGCCACGCTTCTTCGTTTCGAAGGTGTCGATTCGGAAAGGTTGGTGCGTGTTTCTGGTGGTTCTCGTCGCTGCGGCTGGCCGCAAACCAAAGATCTGACCAAAGTGCCCCCCCCCCCCCCCAGAGGGGCCTGGGGGATTGGCTTTTCGAGCGGGTTGGGGCTGGCCCTCGCTCCTCCTCCTCCTCCTCCTCCTCCTCCTCCTGCAACTCCTCCTCCTCCTCCTCCTCCTCCTCCTCCTCCTCCTCCTCCTCCAGTCCAGTCCAGTCCAGTCCAGTCCAGTCCAGTCCAGTCCAGTCCTCCTCCTCCTCCCGCTCCTGCTGGTCCTTCTCCTACTTCCTTACGTTACCCCTCCATGCTTACAGCCTCAGAGATGCGCAGGCTAATCCAAGATCGAGGCCCTGAGCCACCCCACCAGTCGGTGGGATGGCAGAGACGGGGCGCTGTTCCTAATACATGTTGGGACCTCGTTTTAAAGAGTCAGTGCCCTGCGTCCTTCTCTGTCCTCTCTCCTCTCTTCCTGCCTCTCCTCCATCCTGCCATCCCCGCCTCTGCCCTCCGCATGTCAATGGTTTCGGCACGCCCCTCACGCGCTTCGTGGCACCATTAGGGACCTCCACCGAAGACCCCAGAGGGAAGTTCGCATGTGGGCGTCACAACCATGTCGGCGCACCCCTCAAGCGCTTCGTGGCCCCATAGGGAGCTCCACCGAAAGAACCAACGTGGACATTCGCATGTGGACCTCGCGCCCGTTTCGGCATGCCCCCCCCACGCGTTTACTAGCCCCATAGGGAGCTCCACCAAAGCCTCAAAAGAAGGTTCGCGGCCCCATGAGGGAGCTCCGCCGCAAGCCCCAGTAGCGACGTTCGCATGTGGGCATCGCACCGTCTCGGCGCACCCCTCACGCGCTTCGTGGCCCCACCATAGGGAGCTCCACCGAAGGCCCCAGTGGGAGCGTTCGTATGAGGACGTCACGCCCGTTTCGGCACACCCCTCACGCGCCCCATGTGGAGCCCCACCGGATGGCCCGCAAAAAGAGCATTCGCATGTGGGCGTCACGCCCGTTTCGGCACACCCCTCACACGCTTCGTGGCCTCATATGGGGCTCCACCGAAGACCCCAGAGGGAGCCGTCGCACGCGGGCGTCAAGCCGGTTTCGGCGCAGCCCTCACGCGCTTCATGGCCCCATAGGGAGCTTCATCGAAGGCCCGAAGGCCCCAGTGGGAGCGTTCGCATGTGGGCGTCACGCCCGTTTCGGCACACCCCTCGCGCGCTTCGTGGCCCCAAAGGGAGCTCCACCGAAGACCCCAGATAAGCGTTCGTACGCCCTTCCTGGGCCTGTTTAGGGCCCCTCCCACGCGACAACTCCTGCCATGAAACCGACTAACCCCCATGGGGTCCCCAGGTGGAGGCAGAGGGGATATGAAACATCAGAGGAAGGAGAGAAAACATCCGTGGTAGGAGTGCGGCAGAGAGGGAAAACATGACCACGCAGAAACACAACACTTCCAAACTTGCTGGCTCAATTTCCTAATAGCCAACCTGGTCTTCGCCATAGTGGATAACATGAACCCGCAAATGCAATTTGCTGTGCACATGTTGCCGGCAAGGCACTGATGCGAACTACATCAACAACATGAATAAACCAAGGCGCGCACCGGCAAGCGGATAAGACTGATGGGTCCAACCTCGGCGCGTTCGCTCTGAAGCGCGTTATCGTCGAATCGAGTTGAACTGTCGCAATAACATACCGATGTACACACGTAGAAACATTGCCATGCACACACACACACACACGTGGACGCATGATGAGCCTGTGGGCATCACCATACGTGCAAACATCTGCATAGGACAACAATGTTGTACGGGTGCAACGCGTAAGATTTTGACAAACCTACATGTGTACACACTGATGCTGCGGAATCGGCATTACACTTTGAAGCTGTAACTTCCAAACTAACAGTCGCGCCAGTATGATCACGCTGTCACTTAACCTTCGCCGAACACCAACTTTGGATCGAAGCATGGGAAGGGTCTTGCGCAATCACCTTCTAATGCCAGCTCGTATCAGGTCAGCGTTTATCGACCTCATTTCCTGCGGCACAAACCGAACTATGTGTGCCTCCTCAGGGTTTGCTGGAGTGTGTTCGGCGATTCCTCCTGACCATGCACTTAATCAAATCTGGAAATCTCTGGCTACCAGGGTTCTCTGGCTGGAATTGCCATCGCGGTCAGAGAACTGCAAGCAGCTCCACGCGAACTTTCTCAGCACCGGAGTGTGCACACTCATACAAAGTGCTGCTTCGATTGTTTTACAGTGGATTGAACATGTAGGGCCATCGTAATAATCCTGGCCGGAGGCAATCTCACATCGTTCGAAGCTGCGGTTGACGAAAGATCTTATCTGTCCCACGCAATGATTTCCGCCAACACGCTGCGGGGCCACCAAGCTAAGCGAAAACACGCTATCTTACAATATCTCTCAATATATCCGCCGATCCGGCGTGTGAGTTTAAGAAGTCTAAACTGAAGCTCTGCTTCAGCATGAGCTTGAGCTCTGCTTGGGAGGGGGGGAGAGGGGCGGAACCACATTAACGGACGAATTGTTGACGCTTCGCGAATCCCCACCAGCCCATCCAGAAACGATGCCCAAAGGAATTGCCTCGATCAGGGAAGCGGGCAGCACACAGAGGACGGGTCCCTTGGCAAGTCTTGGCGGCCCTTGGCGGTCCCGGGCGCCTCTTAGAGCGTCTTGGGTGCCTCGGAGAACTTCTTGGGGCCTCTTGGGGGTATCTTGGGAGCCTCTTGGAGGCCTCTTGGGCGGCTGTTGGGGCCTCCTGGACGCCTCTTGGGGCCCTCTTGAAGCGCTCTTGGGAGCCTTGGGAGCGCTCTTGGAGCCATCTTGGGCTAACTGGAGCCAGCTTGAGGCCTCGGCGAGAAAACCACAAACATTGATTCCCCAAAGGTTTTGGAAGGATTTTGGCATCTTCAGGGCCTCCTGGGGGAGCTCTTTGGCCACTTGGAGCCGTCTTGGAGCGGTCTTGGGGCCTCTTGGAGCATCGTGGGCGCCATCTTGAGGCATCTTGGGATATCTGGAACCATCTTGGATATCATCTTTGGCTCTCCCAGGCGCTCTTGGAGCCATCTGAGGCAATGCCCCTCCCCAGGAGGCCCAAATGTGGCCAAAACCTTAATACAATCAGCGATTTCGGCATTGTCGCCGGGACCTCTTGGAGCGTCTCGGGTGCCTCTGGGGACCTTTTGGGGCCTCTTGGAAGTCTCTTGGAGGTCTCGTGGGGGCCTCTTGGGGGCCTCCTGGGGGCCTCCTGGGGGCCCCTTGGGGCTTCCTGGCCACCTCTTGGGGCCCTCTTGGGGCACCCTTGGGAACCTTGGGGTTGGGGGCCATCTGTGGGCCATCTTGGGCGAAATCGATCACAGGAGGGGGGGTCGGGGAGTTTCATTAGCGCCCCCCCCCCTAGAGGCCAAAATTGGGCCCAAACCGTAATAAAATCGATGATTTTGGCTTCCTCGCCGAGGCCGTTTTGGACCCCCGGACACCTCGCGCCCCCCCCCGCTCCAGGTCTACGGGAGGGGGTATGGGGGAGGGGTCAAGTTACCCCTTCCCCGCCAACAAGCCGTCTCGCTCACACCCACCCGCCCTCCCAACACATACGTAGCACCCGAGTCTGGCCCGAGCCTCAGCATATTCAGCAGTCGTCTTGGGATGGGCAGCTACTGGGGGCCAATCCGCCGCCGCCGCCGCCGCCGCCGCCGCCGCCGCCGCCTGTCGCCTGTCGCCTGTCGCCGCCGCCGCCGCCGCCGCCGCCTCAGCCGCCGCCGCCGCCGCCGCCGCCGCCGCCGCCGCCACCGCCGCCGCCGCGGCCCCCCGCTGCCAAACCGCCCGCCGCCGCAACCGCCGCCGCCGCAGCCGCCGCAGCCGCCGCCACCGCCGCCGCAGCCGCCGCAGCCGCCGCCGCCGCCAAGTGTACTCTGTACTGTTTTTTTGACAGGGATGGTGGGGGGGGGCCGCATCGGGTTGGCTGCGCATGTTCCGAATTTGGAGGCAGAGTGTGTTTTGTATTGTTTTTTTACAAGGGATGGTGGGGGGTGTCGGCATGGACCCTGGTTGGCCCCCAGTCGCCTGGGGGAGGGGGTGTTTATTAATAGGGAACAGTGATCAAGACACCCCCCCCGCCCGCAAGCCGTCTCGCTCACTCCCACCCGCCCTCCCAACACATACGTAGCACCCGAGTCTGACCCCCGGGCCTCAGCATATTCAGCAGTCGTCTTGGGATGGGTAGCTACTGGGGGCCAATCCGCTGCCGCCACCGCCGCCGCCACCGCCGCCCCGCCGCCCGCCGCCGCCGCCGCCGCTGCCGCCGCCGCCGCCGCAGCCGCCGCTGCCGCTACCGCCACCGCCGCCGCCGCCACCGCCGCCACTGCCGCCGCCGCCGCCGCAACCGCCGCAGCCGCCGTCGCCGCCGCCGCAGCCGCCGCCGCCTCCGCCAAGTGTACTCTGTATTGTTTTTTGAAAGGGATGGTTGGGGGGGGGCGCATCGGGTTGGTTGCGCATGTTCCGAATTTGGAGGCAGAGTGTGGTTTGTATTGTTTGTTACAAGGGATTGTGGGGGGGGGTGTTGGCATGGACCTGGGTTGGCCCCCAGTCGCCTGGGGGAGGGGGTGTTTATTAATAGAGAACAATGATAAACCCCTCCCCGAAGGGGTAGTGGAAGAGGAACCTCTCTAAACCACCGACGCCCAGAGGGCTGGTGGGATCCAGTGCTCGACACCTCTTCCCCCCCTGCCAGTCCCCCCCTCGATTCCCCCCCCCCGGAGTTTTGCTCTGCAAGGGTGAAGGCAGGAGAGGGGGGGGGGGCGCTCTGCAAGGGAGGGGGGCTGCAAAGGGGGGGGGCCCTCTAAGGCGGGAGCGGGAACTGCAGGGAGGCGGGAGCGGGAACTGCAAAGGCGGGAGGGTCCGCTTTTTGGGCGGGGGGGAGGGGGGGGGGGACAGGAGAGAGGAGGGGGACAGGAGAAAGGGGGGCGGGGGGGACAGGAGAGAGGGACGGGGGGGAATGGGGGGGGGGACAGGAAAAGGGGGGGGGACAGGAGATAAGGGGGGGGGGAAAAGGAAAGAGGGGGGGGGGGGACAGGAGGAGGGGGGGGGGGACAGGAGAGAGGAGTGTGTGTGTGTGTGTGTGCGTGCGTGTGTGTGTGTGTGTGTGTTTGTGTGTGTGTGTGTGTGTGTGTGTGTGTGTGCGTGTGTGTGTGTGTGTGTGTGTAAGTGTGTGGGGGGGGGCGGGACCATCACCACCTCTATCACCATCACCATCACCATCACCATCACCATCACCATCATCATCATCATCATCATCATCATCATCATCATCATCACCATCACCATCACCATCACCATCACCATCACGATCATCATCATCATCATCATCATCATCATCATCATCATCGTCATCGTCATCGTCATCGTCATCGTCATCGTCATCATCATCATCATCATCATCATCATCATCATCATCAGCATCGTCATCGTCATCGTCATCATCATCATCATCATCATCATCATCATCATCGTCATCATCGTCATCATCATCATCATCATCAGGCTCGGAGATCTCCAGCATCTACGGCCCCGTGCCGCGGCCGTGGCCCCAGGAGTCGGGTGCTGGAGAGCTGCTGGCGGCTGCCGAGACGCTGGCCCACTCTCTGCCGCCCGTGCACATGTACAATGTCTTTCAACTCCTGTTAGATGGCTGGGAGGCGGACGAGGATTGGTGCATATGCTGGAACCGTCTGTACCGCGAGATTTGGCAGTTGTTCTGGAGTCGCGCCCGCGATGAGGGATGCGAGCACAACCAGATTTCGAAGGTGAAAGGGCATGCTTCGATGAATGATGTCCACAGTGGAGTCATCACGCTGTGGCAGAGGAAGGGCACCAGACTGGCCGACGCCCGTGCAAAAGAAGGTGCGAGTGTCCACCCCTTCTGGCCAGCCCATGCCGAGGCCGCCACTGTCGCTGATGAGTGGGGGGTGAGTCTTGGGCGGTGGGCGGGAGTGGCCGCGCAGGAGGGAGACAGTTGGCTCAGGGCCGAGGATGGCTTTGAAGCGCCTGGCCTCAACGTTGTGCGTTGTCCGGCTGATGGCTGCAAGAACGCCAGTGCTAGCCAGTGCGCTCTCTGCCCAACGCGCCCGTGCATCAGGCACGGGTCGGGATCAATCTTCTCAGACTCAACTGCATGGTGCCGCCGCCCCTGTGCTGTCACCCGTGGCGCCCCTTTCCCCGCCGGCGCCCATCCCCCCGCAATTTGGCGGGGATGCCCAGGCCAGGCCCGCCGCGGCCGCCCGGCTGCCGGCGGCAGGAGCTGCGGCCGTGAGCGTCGGGCGGCAGGGCGACGGGGCGGGGGAGGAGCAGCAGGAGGAGCAGCAGCAGCGGCAGCAGCCTCAAGTTAGCAGTGGCAGTGGCAGCAGCAGGAGGCCTCCAGGGGGGCAACAGAGTGTGGCCGTTGAGCTGGGGGAAGAGTTGCCCCCCCTGGTGGCACCTGAGGCTGGATGTGCCGCACAGGCTGTACCGAGCGGGGGGGGGCCGCGTTCTGCATGAGATGCGGGGCCCACACGTTCTCGACGCGAGCCCGTGGCCTCGTGGAGCCGTGCCTCGGTCACCCCCCCTCGGACAGGCTCGGAGAGTGTCTCAGACGTTTGAAACGTGGGCTCCATCCCTCCAAAGGGGGGGGGCCCAGGCTGTGCTTGGCCCGCCGCGGCCGCTGCGTGCTCGCTCACGCTCGCGGTCGCCTCAGGGCGGCCATCCGTGACAGTGTAGCTGCAGGGACAGTGCGGCATAGTGCCGCCCCTGCCCAGACCCCCCTTTATTCGGGGGGCGGCGGACTCAGCTCGGTGGGCGACTGCGTTTCAGCGGCGACCCTCCTCGGGAGAGCGGGATCATCATCATCATCATCATCATCATCATCATCATCATCATCATCATCATCATCATCATCATCATCATCATCATCATCAGCATCAGCATCAGCATCAGCATCAGCAGCAGCAGCAGCAGCATCAGCATCAGCATCAGCATCAGCATCAGCATCAGCATCTCAGCATCAGCATCATCAGCATCATCAGCATCATCACCATCAGCATCATCAGCATCATCATCACCATCACCATCACCATCATCACCATCACCATCACCATCAACCATCACCATCACCATCACCATCACCATCACCATCACCATCACCCACCACCATCACCATCACCATCACCATCACCATCACATCACTCATCATCATCATCATCATCATCATCATCATCATCATCATCATCATCATCATCATCATCATCATCATCATCATCATCATCATCATCATCATCATCATCATCATCCGGAGCGGGGTCCTAGCGGAAATTGAAAGATTTGGCGAACATTTCCCGCCGATTTTGGGTACGCTAGGTTCCCGGGTTCCGGGTCCCGGGTTCCCAAGTTCCCGGTTCCAAATTCCGGGACGATTTCGGTGGCCGGCGGGGTTCCCGGGTTCCCGGGGTTCCTGGTCGATTTTCTTTTCCATCGGTCTCACCATCGATCTCATTAACCCCTTCTATCGGTCTCACCATCGATCTCAAAATCGATATCACAGGCGATATCACTGTAGATCGCACGAGCGATCTCGCGATCGAGATCGTTGAATCGACTTCAGTCTCGGTCTCACGATCGACCTTACAATCGTCCTCTATCGATTACACGATCGATCTCACTATCCATATTACTAATTTTGCAAACCATCAACTTATTGGGGTTTCTCTCTTGTGTAGTATCCGCCGATCCGGCGTGTGAGTTTAAGAAAGCTACAACCTGAGCTTCAGCTCTGCTGCGGGGGGGGGCCAGGGTGGCTCTGCCGGGGTAGAGGGGGGAGGAGGGGGGGGATCATGGGGTCCACCCTTTCTTCCCCCCCCCCGCGGGAATCCCAAACCGCCCCAAGACGGGCCAAAAGGGGGCCAGGAGGCCACCAAGACGGTCCAGGAGGCGCTCGAAACGGTCTAAGAGCGCTCCTGGACGCCCAAGATGGCCTGAAGACGGCCCAAGAGGCCTCCAAGACGCCTCGGACCCCCAAGAGGGCCTCAAGAGGTACAATAATAAAGTTGCTAATAGGTTTTGAAGCATTTTGACATTATCGCCTTTTCCGTCTTAGAAGCGCCGAAAACGGTCCAAGAGGCCCCCAAGATCGCCCCAAGACAGCCCAAGAGGCCCCCAAGAGGAGCTAAGACGGTCCAAGAGGGCCCCAATATAGCCCTGGAGGCCTCCCAAGACGACCCCGAGAGGCGCCCAAGATGGCCTCACCAGGGTGAATCCGAACGGGCCCTTCTAGTCCTCCACCCCAAGATGCCCCCGAGGCGCCCCCAAGGGGCCCCCAGAGGCCCCCAAGAGGTCCCCAAAAGGCCCCCAAGAGGACCCCGAGAGGCCCCCAAGAGGCCCCAAAGGCCCCCAAGAAGCCACAAGAACTAGGAGGCCCCAAGAGGCGCTGGCTCGCGTGCTGCCCGGCCAGAGGTGCACGGCCTGACTTGGTATTGCTCGGAAGCGAAAGCGATGAACGAAGAACCTTCCACCCGTCGCCGTCACCAGTCGTCGGTCGTCGGCCGTCGGCCGTCGGCAGCCGTTCGCCGTCAGTCGTCGTCGACGTCGACGTCGACGTCGACGTCGACGTCGTCGACGACGACGACGTCGTCGTCGTCGTCGTCGTCGTCGTCGTCGTCGTCGTCGTCGTCGGTTCGACGTCATTAACTCCTTCGTCGGTCGTCGTCGTAATTATCCCGCTCGTCGACCGTTGGTCGTCCGTTGTCGCCGTCATCGTCCATTTCAACAACAATAGCATCAGGAGCGCCCCGGATCGGCGGCACTGGCCGGAGGCCACTACAAATTATATATATATATATACACACATGTAGACACATCTGTATACATACGGGGAAGCAGCGGATCATACAACTCTTGCACACAAGAACAAGTCCTGAAGAAAAGGGGTCCAGAACCCTGGGGCTTTTCCCGTGAGTGGTTTCTCGTCCGACTGCTTTCTGAGCCGGAAACGGGGACAAAACTCCGGACTCTTTTCCCGAAGGGCTCCTGTGACCAGCGGTGGGGGACTACAGGGTCGCGAGTAGTGGGCAGCGCAGGTCGCAGGTGGCTTTCCCGAAGGGGTGCATGCAGGTCGCGGGCGGGGGGCACAGGACGGGGCGCGAGGCAGGTCGCAGACTGAGGAGGCGGATGTGGGGTGGAGGGATGGAGGAGGAGGGCGGGAGGGGGAGGGACGAAGGAGGATGGGGCAGAAGGGGAGAAGGAACAGCAGGACGGAGGAGGCCGAACCCCCCCAACCCAACGTTGTGTCCGCAACCCTTCGGCAGGAGGGGGAGTAGGCGGACATGGAGAATAAGCGTGGATTGGAAGTACAGGGAGAACGATGACCAAGAGGAGGGAGATGGGGCGTCGGACGGGAGCGGCGGAGGGGAAACAGGAGGCGGGGGGGGATGGGGAGCGGGGAAGGAGGAGGTATGCCGAGGAGGAGGCGGAGGGGAAGCTGAGGGGGAGATAGAGGGAACGCGTGTCCGAAACGGGCGCTCGGGAGCGAAATGGACGCAACACACATGTTGGAGGTTGCTAAAAATGGTCTTAGCCCAAGAGCCCCCCCGGAACTCCTGCACTCCTGCCATCGTGGGGGAGGAAATCCGCTTGGGTCTACTTCGGGCCAACGGCGGCCAACCGAACTCCTGCCAAGAAAAAACGCGCGTACAATCGGGACTGAATGGTCGCAGGCTGCCGAACTCTCGCAACACTGGGTCAGGCTGTCGTTCCATATCAGCCGGGGCTTGTCGCGGAAAGTTCCCCCAGACCAAGGCGGGCGGCACCGCGGGCGCAGCCAGCTCGGCAGGCGACCGCTCGGGGCGCTGATGACCCCAACAGAACCCGCGATGGTCCTAACGGGCTTCGAGCGCCGCACCTGATGGCCCCAGGACAGCCCCAGATTGCTCCAAGGCGGCCCCAGATCCCTAATACGGCTCCACAAGGGCTTCCAGGTAGCCAACAACTTTGTTTCCCCAAAAGCTAATTTCCAACCACCCTGTGGTGCTGGGTCCTCGTTTTGAAGAGACAGTGCCCCGCGGCACTCACCACTCCTGCCTCCTCCTCTCCCTCCTCCCTTCTCCCATCCCTACCTTTGCCGCCGCATGTCAATAATTTCGGCCCACCCGTCGTACGCCTCGTGGCCCCACAAGGACCTCAAACGAAAGCCCAAATGTTAGCGTTCGCATGGCGGCACTGCGCCCATGCCGCCACATCCGTCACGCGTTTCGTGGCTACCCATAGGGACCTGCACCGAAGGCCCCCGTGGCTGCGTTCGCATGGCCGCACCGCACGATTTCGTCACACCGCTAACACGTTTCGTGGCCCCATGGGGGGCTCCACCACAGGCGCCACTGGCCGCGTTCGTATGGCGGCGCCGCACCCATGTCAACGTTCCGTGGCCTCACTGCCTGCGCTCGCATGGCGGCACCGCGCCCATGCCGGCACACCCCTCACACGCTCCGTGGCCCCGTGCGCGTCCGCATGACGGCACCGCGCCTACGTCGGCACAACCCTCACACGCTTCGTGGTCCCATAATAGAAGCTGCACACATGGCCCCAGTGGCTGCATTCGCATGGCGGCACCGCGTCCATTTCGTCACCCTCACGTGCTTCGTGGCTCAGTAGGAGTTCGAACGACAGCCCCAACGGCTGCGTTCGGATGGTGGCACCGCGCCAATGTCGGCGCAATCTCGCAAGTTTCATGGCCACTCACGGAACTCAGCCGACGGCCGTGGTAGTTGCGTTCGCAATGGCTGCACCGCGCCCATTTCGTCACACCCCTCACACGCTTCGTTGCCCCCTGGGGGGCTCCACCGACAGCCCCGGTTGCTACGTTCGCATGGCGGCGCTGCGCCAATTTCGGCACACCCTTCGCTCGTTTCGTGGCCCCGTGCAGATAGAGCTCCACCGGAAGCCCCACTGGCTGCGTTCGAACGGCGGCACCGCCATCATTACTCTGGCGCACACCTCACGCGCTTCGTGGCTGCGTTTGCATGGCGGCACCGTACACATATCATCACGCCCCTTCACACGTGTCGTGACTCCTAGGAAGCTCCATTGAAGACCCCACTGGCTGCATTCGCGTGGCGGCACCGCACCCGTTTCTACACACACCACATCTTTGCTCCACCGAAGGTCCCAGTGGCTGCCTTCGCATGGCAGCATTGCGCCATATTCGGCACATCCCTCACACGCTTCGTGGCCCCAGAAGGAGCTCCAACGAAGGCCTCAATGGCTGTGTTCGCGCGGCGGCACAACACCCGTTTCGGCACATCCGTCATACGTTTCGTGGTCCAATGGAGAGCTCAACCGACGACCGTAAAGGTTGCGCTCGCATGGAGGCTCCCATGTTGGCACGTTTGAGACGGAAGGAAGCGACGGCCCTCGCCAAGGAAGGTGGCTTCACCGCTTTCATTTGCGAGACTTAATCTGACGAGCGGCCCGCCCGAGCCTCGCCTGTGACCTCGCGCCGCGGACGACCCGCGCGCGTCGGTCGAATCGTCTCGGGGCGACCAGCACGTGTCGTGAGGGTACCCCAACGCTCTGCTTGCAAGACCTCCCCGACACCCGCGTGGTCTGCCCAACGCCTCGTCCATTGTCAGCCGCCCGTTTTTTCTGCTTGTGCCGCGGACGACCCGCGCGCGTAGCGGGGACTCCGCACTGCGCGGCTCAGAGCCGCGGCCACCAGGGCGCAAGGACAAAGAGGGAATCCATACGAAGGAAGGACGAGGACACAAAACGGCGGGGCCCGGGGCTGGGGCCATGGAGAGGGCGAGAACGCAACGCACAGCGGAAACAAACGGACGGGATGAATAGCCGGGAAGGAAATCGACACGAAACAGCGGCGCCAAGGGTTCGCGCGAGACCATGGCGACTTCCCGCTCGCCCGCGTCCGCTTCCCCACCCATCCACGCTGCAGTCGCCGGCCCCCCATCCTTCATGTCATGTGCATCGCGATATCCACAACTACAAAATATGGGTGGTTCCTTCCCCAGGACAGTTTCGGGCTGCCCCAAGCCCACGACGGCTCAATTGGCCCCCACGATCGTCGCAGAAGGCCCCAACACGTCCCAAGACAACCCGAACACGGCCCAAAGACAATCACAAGACAGAGATACCAATAGAGCTCCAAGATGGCTCCAGAGGGCCCGTTTCTGGTATTCCCGAATGGTTTCCCCAAACGCTGGGGGAACACGCCGTCCCGTAGCACGACGGCACCGTCGTTCGACATTTCACCACACAAGCATTTCCAAAGGCAGGGGGTGGCGGTGATTAACTGGAAGCGTCTTCGATTAGCGTGGCGCGGCACTATGTTACGCGACTGCCGATCACATAATGTGTTGTCTTGCGTTGAGACTTTCGCGCCCCCACCACAACTGGTAGGGAAAAGCACCAATCTCAATATGCTGGCCTACTGTGTGCGGATGGCTGCTCACACAGTTCACACACATCTGTGCCCAGTGTGCACAGTCCATAATGGCAACATGCACGTACCCAATACCACTGATACCAACACGCAAATGAGTGGCAACCGACGACGAGCGCGCACACGGGCATGAACATGTTCGGTTGCTAGTTCGAAGTCTGAACGATAGAGGCAACACTCAAACATGACCCCCGCTCGCAATGAATGAAGCAAGTGGTTTCCTGCGCCCCAATGAGGCGCCAAATGGGTGGCAGGCCCCGCGGCCTCAGGCCAAGAGCGTTTCAAAATGGCCGACGTTGGTCCCAAGACGGCCCACTAAGCGCCCAAGACGCTCCAGGAAGGATCCAAGAGGACTTCGAGAGACCCCGAAGAAGCAACATTCAATGAATTTGCTTGCGGTTTCTGACGATTTTGGCGGTACCGCCTGTGCGAGGTGCCGACCGGCCAGGACGGCCTAAGAGGCGCCCTAATCGCTCCAGAACGGCCCAGAAAGCCGCCAGAAGAGTCCCCAACTGGCCCGGCCCCCAAGAGCCACCCAAGAGGCTCCAAAAGAGACCGCCCAAACCCCCAACAGGCCACCAGGAAGCTTCAAGAGGCCCCTCAGAACCCCCCGAGGGACCTCCCAGAAGCTTCAAAACTGCTGCCCAGAAGCTCCCGAGAGCCCTCCGAAGATACCCTAAAAAGCTTCCATGAGGACTCTGACCCGCAACCCAGGTACGTCTCGAAACTCTGCTGGAGCTCTCCTGAGCCGTCTTGGCGCCCTTTGGGACAGTCGATCCGCTCTCTCCGGCAAAGAGCGAACAACATCTCGGAATATCTCCTTGAAGACACTCCTGCCTGCCCTACCGTTCCGCCTGGGCACGAGTACACCACCACGCAGCCACAGTGATCCGAAATAGGCCAGCAGACTGAGCGAAACGAGTAAGGGACGTCCGTTTGGGACTGAAACCGTCCAAGAGTAGGCAGGCGCAGCGGCTGCAGGTAAAGGAGTGCGATCGCACCACTAGTGCGGAAGACAATACGGTAGCCAAGAAATATACAGCCACCTCCACTTCCGCTCGTGTCTGAAATGAGTAAGACAGACAATCATTAACGGCAATGAAGAAAGACCCTGCGAGAAGTGGATTGTGACGGGCGCGGTGTCCTCAATCGCCGAATACATGCATCGCGATGGTGTTCGTCCCACAACTGCTTCCAAATATCACACCCACAAGGCACAAACTAACTCTCACCACCTGTGAGAGATCGTGTTCCGTGGACGCTTAAACACCTTGTCACGTTGGAACCGCCCCCCCAACCCACTCCAAAAAACAAATTCAGCGCCCATGGTGAAACGGCCCCCCATGCTGGACACCGGCCTCTCTAACCAGCCCGACCCCCCCTTCCAAGGGGTGGGTGTCGAACCGAAGGACCCCCCCCTGAGTTGCAAAGGTGGGAGCGTTCGAACAAGCATGAACCGGCCCAACCCTCCTTCCTTTGTCCAAAAAGGGGGGGTACAACTGGCCCCATTTCCCCCCGTGATTTGCAAGCGAAGCGAAAAGTTCGAAAGGGTGGCCCCCACCTTGAGTTAGAGCGGGAAAGGTTCGAACCAGCCCTCCCCTGTGCGCGTCGTCGTCGCCAGTCGCCTCGGCCTTCGCCTTCGCCGCCGCCGTCGACGTCGCCGTCCCCGTCGCAACGCTAATCGCCGTCGCCATCGCCGTCGCCATCGCCTCCGCCGTGGCGGTCGCCATCGCCGTCGCTGTCACAGTCGCAGTCGGCGTGGCCGTGGCCGTGGCCATGGCCGTGGCCGTGGCTGTCGCCGTGGCCGTCGCCGCTGTCGTCGTCGTCGTCGTCTTTGTCGTCGCAATCGTTGGTCGCCGCCGTCGCCGCCGCCGCCGTCGCCGTTGCCGTCGCCTTCGTCGTCGTTTTCGTCGCCGTCGTTTTCGTCGCCGTCGTTTTCGTCGCCGTCGCCGTGGCCGCTTCCGCCGTCGCCATCGCCGTCCCCGTGGCCGTCGCCACGCTGAGCGCCGCCGCCGTCGCCGCCTCCGCCGTGGCGGTCGCCGTGGCGGTCGCGGTCGCCGTCGCCGCCGCCGTCGCCGTTGCCGTCGCCTTCGTCGTCGTTTTCGTCGCCGTCGTTTTCGTCGCCGTCGTTTTCGTCGCCGTCGCCGTGGCCGCTTCCGCCCTCGCCATCGCCGTCCCCGTGGCCGTCGCCACGCTGAACGCCGCCGCCGTCGCCGCCTCCGCCGTGGCGGTCGCCGTGGCGGTCGCGGTCGCCGTCGCCGTCGCCGTCGCAGTCGCCGTGGCCGTGGCCGTGGCCGTGGCCGTCGCCGTCGCCGTCGCCGTCGCCGTCGTCGTCGTCGTCGTCGTCGTCATCGTCGACTTCGTCGTCGTTGTCGTCGTCGTAGTCGTCGTCGTCGTTTGTCGTAGTCGTCGTCGTCGTTGGTCGTCGCCATCGCCGCCGCCGCCGTCGCCGTCGCCGTCGCTTTCACCTTCGCCGTCGCCGTCGCCGTCGCCGTCGTCGTCTTCGTTGCCGTCGCTGTCGCCGTCGCCGCCGCCACCGCAGCCGTCGCCGTCGCCGTCGCCGCCGTCGTCGTCGTCGTCGTCGTTGTCGTCGCCGTCGTCGTCGTCGTCGTCGTCGTCGTCGTCGTGGTGGTCGTCGTTGTCGTCGTCCCTGCCCGACGGCGCCGGCACCAGCGAGGCGCTTGCCGTCGTCGGCTGCAGGGTGGGAGGGGCCGCCGTCGCCGCCGACGCCGTCGCCGTCGCCTTCGCCGTGGCCGTCGCCGTCGCAGTCGCCGTCGTCGTCTTCGTTGCCGTCGCCGACGCCGTCGCCGTCGCCGTCGCTGCCGCCGCCACCGCCGTCGCCGTCGTCGTCGTCGCCGTCGTCGTCGTCGTCGTCGTCGTCGTCGTCGTCGTCGTCGTCGTCGTCGACGTCGGCGTCGCTGCCCATGAGTCGGCGCCAGCGCCGGCGCGCGCTGTCGGTTGCAGGGGGGAGCCCCCTGGTTCGAACTTCCCGTGCAACGCAGTGGGGGGAGCCCTGTGCGCGTCGTCGTCGTCACCGTCGCCGTCGTCGTCGCCGCCGTCGTCATCGCCGTCGCCTTCGTCGTCGTCACCGTCGCCGTCGCCGTCGCCGTCGCCGTCGCCGTCGCCGTTGCCGTCGCCGTCGTCGTCGCCATCGCCGTCGTCGTCGTCGTCGTCGTGGTGGTGGTGTTGGTGGTGGTTCGTCGTCGTCGTCGTCGTCGTCGTCGTCGTCGTCGCTGCCCGACGGCGCCGGCGCCAGGGGCCCCTGCCCTGTTCGAACCCACCCCCCGTTGCAACTCAAGGGGGGATCGGCCCCTATGCGCGTCGTCGCCGTCGCCGTCGCCGTCGCCTCCGTCATCGCCTCCGTCGCCGTCGTCGTCGCCGCTGCCTGAGCTGGCGCCGGCGCTGGCGCGCGCCGTCGCGGCTGCAGGTGGGGCCCTCCTGGTTCGACCCCCCCCTGCAACTCAGGGGGGGGGGGTAGCCCTGTGCGCGTCGTCGTCGCCGCCGTCGTCGTCGTCGCCGCCGTCGCCGTTGCCGTCGCCTTCTTCGTCGTCGCCGTCGCCGTCGCCGTCGTCGTCGCCGTCGCCGTCGCCGTCGCAATTGCCGTCGCCGTTGCCGTCGTCGTCGTCGTCGTCGTGGTGGTGGTGGGCGTCGTCGTCGTCGTCGTCGTCGTGGTGGTGGTGGTCGTCGTCGTCGTCGCCATCGTCGTCGTCGTCGTCGTAGTCGCCGTCGTCGTGGTGGTCGTCGTCGTCGACCCTGCCCGACGGCGCCGGCGCCAGCGAGGCGCTCGCCGTCATCGGCTGCAGGGTGGGAGGGACCGCCCTCGTCGTCGCTGCCCTACAGCGCCGGTTCCAGCGACGTCGCTCGCCGTCGTCTATTGCAAGGGAAGGGGCCCCCCTTGGTTCGACCCCCGTGCAACTCGACGGGGGGGCACCCCCCCTTCTGGTTCGACCCCCCCCCACCTGGTTCGACCCCCCTGCAACTCGAGGGGGGGACCCCCACTTGGTTCGAGTCACCCACTCCTTGGACAGAAGGCCCCCCCCCGCGGTTTGAACCGCACCCTTGGACAGAGAAGCCCCCCTTCCCCCTCTGGGTCGAATCCCCCCCCCACCCCTTGCAACTCAAGGGGGGGAGCCCTGGTTCGACCCTCCTCTCCCCAGCTTGACCCCCCCACCCCAAGGGGCGTCTTTCCCAAACCAAACGGGTCTTCCCAAACCAAACTTTGGTTTGGGTGACCCAGGCCTCGGATTAGGAAGACCCGGTATGGTTTGGGAAGACTGCGTTGGTTTGGGAAGACCTGGTTGGTTTGGGAAGACCCGGGGTTGTGGTTTGGGAAGACCTGGTTAGTTTGGGAAGACCCGCTTGGTTTGGGAAGGCCCGGTGGGTTTGGTAGGACCCGGTTGGTTTGGGAAGACCCAATTGGTTTGGGAAGACCTGGCCGTTGTGGTTTGGGAAGACCCGGTTGGTTTGGGAAGACCCAGCCGTTTGGTTTGGGAAGACCCGTGGTGGTTTGGGAAGGCCCGCGCCTGGTTTGGGAACACCCAACTCTTGTGTTTTGGGAAGACCCGGTAGGTTTGGGAAGACCCGGGGCTTAGGTTTGGGAAGACCCGGCGCTTTAGTTTGGAAGACCCGGTAGGTTGGGGAAGACCCAGCTGGTTTGGGAATACCCGTGGGTGTTTGGGAAGAGCCGGCCGTTATGGTTTGGGAAGACCCGGGTGGTTTGTGAAATCTCGATTGGTTTGGGAAGACCCGGGTTTGCGGTTTGGGAAGACGCGGATGGTTTGGGAAGACCCGGTCGTCTGGCTTGGGAAGACCCGGTTGGTCTGGGAAGACCCGCGGCGGTTTGGGAATACCCGGTCCACGTGGTTTGGGAAGACCCCGTTGGTTTGGGAAGACCCAGTTGGTTTGGGAAGACCCGGGGTTGTGGTTTGGACAAACGCGGTTGGTTTGGAAAGACCAGGCCGTTCGGTTTGGGAAGACCCCGTTGGTTTTGGGAAGACCCGGTCAGTTCGGGAAAGCCCGGCCGATTGGTTAGGGAAGACCCGATTGGTTTCGGAGGGCCCGGTTGGTTTGGGAAGACCCGGCCGCTGTGGTTTGGGAAGGCCCGTTTGGTTGGGATGACCCAGTTGGTTTGGGAAGGCCCGGGGTCGTGGTTCGAGAAGACCTCGGGGCGTGGTTCGGGACCCCCACATCGGGCGAATAGGAAAGGGAGGGTAACCCCAAAGGGGGGATGAGGAAAGGGGCCCTGAAGAAACCCGAGCCTAAACGGTCCCTTTAGGGCCCCAGAAACTACCTCAGACGATGCCGGGAGGGAGAACGCGAGTCAACCGTTCGAGCTCACCCCCCAGGATGCACCCCGAGGTGTCCCCAAGAGTTCCCGAGAATCCCCCAAGAGGCCCCAAGGGCCCCCCAAGAGGAAACGAGAAGCCACAACGGGCTCCCAGGATGCCGCCAACTGCCCAGTACATGCACCCGCAAGCCCCCCGAACATATCCCAAGAAGCAAACACATGAGAATGAGGAGTCCCATAGGGGAGATGAGGAACAAGAAGAGGCCTCGGCAGGGTAGATCTTGCCGGAAGCTCAAGCGCGCGCCGGCACAAGCAGAGACGACGAGCGCCGAGAAGCAACGAGCGGCGACGAGCAGGCACGACCAACGACGAACAGCGACGACGCTGAACCCCCCGAGACGACAAGGACGCCACAGAAACAAATTCTGTGACACTGGAGCCCCTGTACCGGCGAGGGCGCCAGAGAGGCAGATGCCGTGACACTGGAGCCCCCGAAACAACAAGAACGCAGCCCCTGGTACAACGAGAACGCCACAGTGACAAATTCTGCGACACTGACGCCCTGGAGACGACAAGCACGCTACAGGGGCACCTTCTGTGACACTGGAGTCCCTGGTGCGACGAGGGCGCTACAGAGACAGATTTTGTGATACTGAAGTTCCCGAGGCGACAAGGACGCTACAGGGAGATAGCTTGTAACGCTAAACCCCTGGTACGACGAGGGCGCTACAGAGACAAATCTAGTGACACTGACGCCCCCGAAACGACAAGTTCGCAGCCCCTGGCACGACGAGAACGCTACAGAGACAAATTCTGTGACACTGACGCCACCGAGACGACAAGGACGCTACAAGGGCCAATTCTGTGATACTAGAGTCCCTGATACGTCGCGAGCGCTGGAAACGAAGATTTGTCGATACTGAAGTCCCCAGGACGACAAGGACGCTACAGGGGCATAGCTTGAAACACTAGTACCCCTGATACGACGAGGGCGCTACAGAGACAAATTTAGTAACACTGAAGCCCCCGAGACGACAAGTACGCAGCCCCTGGCACGACGAGAACGTTACAGAGACAAATTCTGTGACACTGACGCCACCGAGACGACGAGGACGCTACAGGGTCAAATTCTGTGACAATAGAGTCCCTGATGCGACGGGGGTGCTACAGAGACAGATTTGGTGGTACTGAAGTCCCCGCGACGACAAGGACGCTACAAGGACTAACTTTGTAACAACAGAACCCGTGGGAAGGGGATAAGACAGGTAGAGGGGGGAAGGAAACGAGGGAGGGGGAGAGGTAAATTGGGGAGAGGAGGGAGAAAGGAACCCAGGGGAGGAAAAAGTGGGGATAGGAGCGAGGAGGGAATGGAGGAAGAAGACGAAATGGACCCTCCTCAAAGCACTCTTCCTCGACATCAATGCTACCGGACGACGTGAGTCAGAACGTCTATGGTCATGTGCCACGCAGCATTACAAGCTTGACGACCAGGTGCCCAATGTCCGAATCATGGAAACGACAGCGGGGACAGAAATAATGACAGTTGGCAACATCCGAAAACTCTTGGAAGGACGGCGTTGACCTCTCATGTAGTCTCCTACTTTATCGCCGTCAATTTCCACCCTGCTTCCGCTGGCGGAACAGCCCTCGGTTTCCTGGCGTTGGCTCTCGCCCAGGGCGAGAGGTTCACAACTCATCCCCTCGAACTAGGCCCACGCACATCTGAATGGCGCACGCCAAATCTGACCTAAACTAGAATCCAAGAACCCGGTCGGACAGGCATGAAAGAACAAAACATGGCACGTCTCAATTGTAGAAGACCCGGAATGATAGTTTGAGGAGACCCGTTTGGTTTGGGAAGACCCGGGGAATTGGTTTGGGAAGACCCGGTTGGCTTGAGAAGACCCGGACGTTGGTTTGGGAAGACCATATTGGTTTGGGAAGACCCTGTACGTTGGTTTGAGAAGACCCGGGTTTGGTTTGGGAAGACCTGGGGGCGTTGGTTTGGGAAGACCCGCTTGGTTTGGAAGATCCGGGTTTGGTTTAGGAAGACCCGGCGGTCTGGTTCCGCAACATTTGGTTTGGGAAGAGACCCGTTTGGTTTGGGAAAACCCTGGTCCCCCCCCCACCCCCCTGCATCTCAGAGGGGGGGCGCTCTGGTTCGAACCCCCCGCCCCCTCTTCACAGCGTCCACAGAACGCCCCGCCCCCTCTTCAACCCCCGTTCCTACCTGTAGATCGCATTACTTCCAGCAGAGCTGGTGAGCCCGTGCTCTCTGGTGTCATCAGGCCCAGCTGCAGGCCTCGTCTCCGATTCGATGGCGCGCAATATGGGTGGGGCGAGGGGTTGTCCAGTCCTGTCACGTCGCGGGGATCTGGGGGAGTCCGCCGGAGCTCGACCCAAGGCCGTGCCGCTCAAATTGCCATTGCTGATGCGCTCTGATGCACCATGATTCTCTTCTTCTGCGATGGAGCATCTGGAGATGCCAGCACGCATGCTGGGAACTCCAGCATGTTCGAAGCTGCCTCATCTACAGCACCTGGCTTCACGTCATGGTGTGGCGTTTGGGGGCTCTTTGAGCGTGAGGCCCACGCACTTGACCTTGATTATTTCGGGGCGCTCGGGGAGGCCATTCAGGGCGCTCGGGACGGGCGCCCTTGCTTCCTAGGGCCGAGAACTCGCACGTAGAATCGCCTAGAACCGCCCCAGCAAACTATTAACTCCAAGCGTCTGTGCCGCGTCATCGCGACAGGCGTCTACTCAAAACGAGAACATCAAGTGGCTGGCTAGCTAGCCCTGACATTTCTGGACGCGGCCAGACCCGCATGCTGACCGAGAGGGAGGGAGGAGACCTCCCAGACGGGGCCCAAGCAGATGGAGTCGGAGGATCGGGCCGCATCGTCAATGCATCGGCAATTCATCGCCGATACATCGGCGATGCATCGGCGACGCCAGCGCGGAGCAAATCGGACTCCACATCGAGCCGCATCGTCGATGCATCGGCGATGTGGCACGATGCCACAGTCGGACTTGATTGGACAGGGCACGCGAGAGGAGACCCTTCCGAGGGCCACGCTGCCATGGGAATGTAGAAGGCACGGGTCGCGAGACACGGGACGCAAGGGTGCCCTTGATTTGGAAGGGTCGACCTGCTAATCAGGGCCGACGGAGTGGACGGCGGGAGGACGGGGAGCGGCGAAGAAGAGAAGGAACGGGCGCGATTAGGCCGTGGCGCTATCCAGACACCGCGCGGCTGTCCCAGGGCAAGCCTTTGGCAAGCCCTCGGCGAGCTCTTCAAGGATGTTCGCTGGGTGGTCCATGAAGCTGGTCAACGAATCCTGGACCACTGCGGCTCGGGAAGGAGCCCCCGTCTTCATCCTCCACCTCCTCATCCTCCTTCTCCCTTCCTCCCTCATCCTTCTTCCCTCCTCCCTCTTCCATCTCCCCCCTCCGTCCTCCGTACCTCAGCTCTAACATCCTCCTGCGAGCGTTGCTGCAGGTAAAAACGTTGCTGTGAGCATGTGGCCTCTGTTATAGTCAGCGTTGCTGGTGGCGACGAATTCACTCACCCATGCTAATCACACTGACCGTCTAGAGGTATCAATTCATCAACCACGGCTCTTTCAGCAATTCACTGCGTCACCAAGGCGCTGCTGAACGCCAAATAGTTGGCGCACGTGTCTCGCAATCATTTGCTGCATCGCATCATTCCCGTGGCTCGCTCTTGTCGCACATATGCTTTCTGTCCACTCTCGGACTATCCACGTCCTCCTGAAATCCACGATGTATTGGTTGCCTGCTAACCATCTAGACAACCAGCTCTACGACCACAGAAGGACGCAAGTAGAGGCACGCTCTCTTGATCATGTCAAAAGGGCCAGCACTGATGGGAACATAAATCTAACATGCCACAACTTAACGACAACATATCTTCTCACATATGTGCTGCCCCGAACCCGTCACCGTACTGGAAGCGCTGAGCAGAGCGTCCTCATCACAACTATTCTTGACCCTTGGACAAAAAATCGGTGCAATCTCGCCTCAACCAGCCAACGACCCAGAAACCAACGGAAGCCACTGCAAGTCAAGAACATTTCCCTCCCATTTCGCCAAAATGACCGACGATGGCATGCCGGACAGCCCCAATCGGTCAGATATTGTCTCCAAGAGGGTCCAACAGGCCTGCAAATTCGCTGATGGTGAATTTCAGACGGCCCAAGATGCCTCCGGCACGGCTCAGGAGGCCTCCAAAGAACCACCAGGAGTGGCCGAAACGGCCAAGATAGTGGATTCCCCCGTCTGGAAAAAAACGAACGTGTTTGCGTTCTCGCATTTTCTGGCTACCTTCAGCCCAGCTTGCCCCAGAAACCCAAGGTGGTCCCAGAACTTTCCCAAATCAACCAAGAGATCACCAAAAGGAGAGGGCCCGAAAACGGCCCCACTGCAACCCCAAAGCGGCCCAAGGCAGCACCAAGACGGCCCAAGAGAACTCGAGAACGGATCAATAGAGTCGCAAGGCTGCCCTCCCGAGACCAAAGAAATTCTTAAGACGGTACAGAAATCCCTCCAATACGGTTTCCGAATGCGCCAGGCTGCCCGAGAGCACCAGGCGGCCCAATAGAGCTCAAGAGGCCCCGAAATATCTCCAGATGAAAGGAGCCCCCATTGAAACCTAAGATGACCCCAGCGGGTCCCTCCCCCATGCTCCCCCAGTGGTCTGCCCAAGCGCTGGGGGAACACGTTGTCCACTAGTACGGCCAGGCGTTTCCAGGATAGGGACGGCGGTGATTCGCCTGAAACTGACAAACACACTTGACAACATTCCGTGCCCGATGTGAAACACAAATCCCTCACGTTCGCGTGGTAACACCCTGCCCCCCCCCCCTTTGCTCCCCCCACTCGTACGATCCTCTCCGTTTTCGCTCCCACCCCCTTGCCCCTCCCTCTCCCCCTCCTTTTTTCCCTCCGTGTTTCCTACGAAGATGCTGTGAAGTTCTAGGGTTGTAGCTGCCAAGGATGAGCCCAGATGGGGGCAATGCTGAACAAACAATTCCTACGATCTCGCGAAAGACCACCACTCCATGGTAAGCTCAGGGGCTCGGTCTTCAGCTAGTCGACAACGAGCTAAACTGGTGACTGTGGGATTCATCCTCCGCTATTCGGATCTCGCCCTGGAAGTTGTCTGGTGCCTCCTGGCTCAGGCGAGATTATACAAGAGCGGCGCAGAAACGATCCTTCCGGTTTCCTGCGTCGCGGCCGTGGAACTTATCTGCGCCTTGGTTGACTCTGGGAGCTTGCTGTCGAGAGGCCTGCCGAACGCCCGCCTCAAGACCAACCATGCGCGATTAGCGACCCCGCTCGCATTCCTACTGCGACTCTGAGACAGTGCGCTGGCTGCGCCACTAGTAAACAACATTCTCGGCGCGGCCGCCTTCGCCCCCCCCCCCCCCCCCCCGCGCGCGCGCCGCGCGCGCGCGCCCCTCCGCCCGCCGACGCGCGCGCGATAGCGAAGACAAATCCCAATATATTAACTTGATAAGGTTGCTCCCCTCCACCCCCCGCTCCTCTCTGAAGCCCTCGAGTAACAAGCGTTGCAGATCAACGGCGGCGAGTGTCAAACAACATGTTCTAACGAACCTGCGCCGCGCGCGCGCTATATCGCGCGCCCAAAGTGGGCCAGAGCGGCCGCGGTGACTCGTGGGGGAGAGGCCAACGATATCAACGAATCCGACCGAATAACATCATGACTTTGCCTGCCCCACCCGATCGAGCCTGCTTTCAGCGCAGTCTGCGGCCGCGGCTACTCGGGGGGGCGACGCCTCTAAAACAGGCCTTGTCGCGAAAACGGCAGCGCGGAGGCGTGCGCCAGATGAGTGGACAAAGCTGACAATTTAATGCAGGCGTGCACAGCAATGGCCGCGCGCACGCGCGCGCAGCAACGCCGCCGACGCCATCTAGACGCAGATGGCGCCCCCCGAAGCCTCCGGGCCCGCGCCTCGAGGCCCGCGGCCTCCCCGAGAACGCAACTGCGCTCGGAAGGATTTGGGCGGTGCATCTGCGACTTGCACTGAAGCTTAAATCAGGGCAAGACCACGCGCGCACGCGCACGCGCAAGACCACCGCTTCAAATTACAAAGAGGTTCCGGCGAAGTGCCGCTGGCTCGACGAGATCACGGGCGGGCAAGCTCGCGCGCGCGCGGGAGGGCGGCGCGTCTCGGCTGCTAGCATCAACCGCGCAGATGCCCCAGCAATCGCACAATGTCGCTCAAGCAAGGGTGGCTTGTCGCGCGAGCGGCGGGTGACAGATCAATCGGCGGAATCACGCCACTCAAGGTCTCACCCTCCGCCAGAGTAGACGGGGCGGCAGATGTAGCAAAGCGAGAAAGGATCCAACGGAGACCGCAGCTCGACGCAGCAGCGCCAAGAATAGACGTGCACTTGCGGAGAATCTCAGCGAAGAAATTCTCGGCGCAAGTGGTAGCACTGCGACTGAGCGCACGCGCGATGAGGCACGTCTCAAGACAAACAACATCTATCACAAGCTGCACAGATAAGGAAATAACCTTCCATGCGCTGGGAGACGCCCACGAACTGGATCCCCAAACGCGTCGTTGGACGTCGGCAGGCTGGACCATCAAAACTGCCCATGGCGGGGTGTCCTGGAGCGGCCCCACGTTCCAGCCACCGTCGGAATCGAGATGCTGGAAGAACCTCGCCCTGATTGTGGAGTGCCTTCTGACTTCCTTCAGCCATGGTGATACGTCGGCGTCGAAGCTACGGAGCTTGAACTGCCGCTGCGAAGCGGACTTATGCTGGCACACATGCGACCGCCGTTTCTTCCACGGCAGCGGAATGAGCTCAGCCAGAGACATCGCATCTTTGCGATCCGTACTGATGCCCGGCAAGAAGCACGCCTCGCGGGCCGTCTCCCGGCCCATCGCGGCGGCAAAGAGAGGCGAAGGAGCGCGCGGGAGGGCAGGGCCCTCATCCTTGTCCTGCCTGGGTCCCCGCGTGGCTGGGGGCGGGCCGTCGGCGGACTTGAACGCGCTCACCAGCTCGCGGACGTCGGTGCCCGTCTGGGCGGCGGTGCTCTGGATGGACTGATTGGCCTCCTACTGCTTGGACTGCTCGGCGCCGAGGACGTCGAAGCCCTGGCGGGGCTTCTTGAAAACGGGCTGCGACTCCGGGTCGAAACCGCCAGGAGCTGCTGGCGACGACGTCGTGGCCGAAAGGGATGGCGAGGAAGCGGGCGCCTGGCTCTGCCGAGCGAACTCGGAGAGCTCCTTGACCGTCTCGGTCATGCTGGAGCCCCCGCGCGGCGCTGGCAACTGCGGCGACGTCGCCTCCACCCGGGGCGGCGCCGGGGGCTGGGCAGCTTCGATGGCCGCCGCGAGCGCCGCGGCCAACTCGTGCGCGGAGGCGCCGACAGGAGGCGCGCCATGGCCGACTGGCGTCACCTGCGGGGTCACTTGCGCGGTGTGTGACTGGGCGCGGGCAGCAGCGCTGCTAGGTTGGGCCATCTGTCCAAGGCTCGCAATATTTCCCATCACATCATTGAACTGGTCGGCCATCGTGGCAAAGTCTCCGCCCTGGCGAGGCTGAAATCCACGATGGTGGTTGGCGTGGCGCCGTGGGCCTTTGCCGCCGCCCTGACTCGCTCACCTCCCATGGCTGGCGTCGGAACGGGAGCGGGCGGCAGAAGACGGGGTCGGGCTCTTCGAGGTCGAACCTCTGAGGCGCGTCCAAGAAGGGCTCGGGCCAGAGAACAGTTCCAGACATGGTGGCGTAGGGCTCGGGGCGCGCTGGGCCCAGCTGGGGACTAGGCTTCGGGGGCAAGTCGAACGGCCAGTAGGGCTAGACCCTGTACTTCCGGGGAGGGCTGCATGCGCGCCCAGGGCTCATAGATGAACTTGAATGGGTGCCCAATATGGATGCGCGCCAAGATGTCGACAATAATCGCGCGGAGTAAAGAGCCAGATGGTTCGTTATACTGCGCCAGCGTGAAAGTCCACCCCGAAGTTCGGCCCGATTTCTTTGTGCATCTTGCCTCTGATGGGGCGCGCGCGGGGGGGGGGGGGGGGGGGCGCCTTTGCGATGTCCCGGGGGCCCTCGGGCGAAGCAAATCTCACATGTTCGCGGTGGGGGCGGAGCAAGAACTCCTGGGCATTGAAATGGGCCCTGGCATCTAGAAACGTTGCGGCGACAGTCTCGACAGTCGCGAAATCGAGCTTCTCGTCAACCTTAAAGACCGCAGTATTTCTGTAGACGCAGGCAATGATGCCCCGAACGCGTCCTCGGCAAAGGGTGCGAGACAACAGGATGAGATCGTCCGCGCATCGGCCAGTTGCCCGGCGGCGAAAGCGCGAGGGGTTGGCAAGGTCGCACTGGGTCTCGCAGCGACTGGGCACTAGCTCGAAGATGCAGCCTGAGAGCGGGCCTCCGATCGGAATGCCTCGAAGGCGCCGCAAGCAGACATCGCCCGTGCGGAAAGTTCGCGCGCTGAGAAATCCACGCGCTGCTTGGCGCATTGACTTCGCGGAGAAGAGAGTGCGATCGCTATGCGGTATCTTGTAATGCCCCCCCCCCCCCCCCATCGTGCATCGCATCCTTCATCTGCGCTCGTGATGGTGACTGCGCGTGCTTTGGTGACCTCTGGGGCCCGATCGGCCCTCGGGAACTATCGCAGCGGAACGAGACGAGAGAGAGAGAGAGAGAGAGAGAGAGAGAGAGAGAGCAACCGGGATGCTTGCAAACAACTCCCATCCCGACGGGCTCATGTTCGCAATTGGCGACGAAACGCGCGTCAAATACTCCGCGCGCAGAAGGCCGAATGCTTCCGCGAAGTGGGGCGCGGGCCATCAATCGACAACCGCGGCACTACATCAACCCATACCGACTGGAACACGCAAACGCACTGACGTGGAAGCTGGCGGAAGGGAAACGATCGATGGAATGGCACATGGGCGCGTACTTCGTCGCCGATATCAATGCGATGGGTCACGCACCGCGCATCACCAAGCCAACTGCCGAGGTCTGACAATGGTTACCTCGTAGCCAGCCAACTTCGAAGTGAACGCTCCTGTAAGTGCTCGATGGGCATCTTTCTGAGTAGGAGAAATGTTGAACATATGTCCTGTATATAGAAGGCGCCGATGGTACAGATCAGCAGACGCCCGCCGCCAATCCACGCCGCCGCAGTCACACGATAGTGAAGAGAAGTCCAACGATACTACCTTGACAGTGCTGTCCTCCTCCACCTCCTGTTCCTCCCTGGATCCATCAAGTAACACGTAATACAGATCAACGGCGGCGGATGTCAAACGACATTATCTAACAAACCTGTGTCGCACGCGCACTATATCACACATACAAAGAGGACCAGAGCGGTAGCAGTGACTTGTGGAAGAGAGGCCGACGATATCAAAGCATTCCACCGACTAAAATTCTGTTTTTGCGTGCCCCGCCCGAGCGAGTCTGCTTTCAGCGCGGTCTGCCGCCGCGGCAACTCGGGAGGCCTATGCATCCAAAGCAGGCCTGATCACGAAAACTGCAGCAGAGAGGCACACACATGATGAATGGACAAAGCTGTCAAGTGAACGCAGGAATATACAACAAAGGGCCACAACCAAACACGTGTGCAACAACGCCGCCGACAACATCTAGACACAGATGGTGCCCCCCGAAGCCTTCGAGCCCGAGCCTTTAAGCCCAATGCCTCCCCTAGAGCACAACTGCGCTAGGAATAATTTGGAATATGCACATGAATTTTGTACTGAAACTTAAATCTGGAAAAGACTACACGCACACGCACACGCACCCACACCCACAAACACACACACACACACACACGAACATACACACATACCCACACACGCACATCCACCCACACACACACACCCACCCTCACTCAACCACACACACACACACACACACGCGCACACCCACACACACACACACACACGCACCCACAACCTCACACACCACCACACACCCCACCCCACCTCCAACACACACACACACACACACCCGCACACCCACACATCCAGACATCCAGACACCCACACGCCCTCACACCCGCACACCCATTCACACCCACACCCACACACACATCCCCACATCTCCACATCCCTACACACACCCACACAAACACCCACACAAACACAACACACACAACACACATAAACACACACACCACATACACACACCAGATACACAGGCACACACACAGGCACACACACACAGACACACACACAGACACACACACAGACGCACGCAAGCTCGCAGGCACGCGCGCACGCATACACACACACGCACGCACGCACGCACACACCCACACACACACACACACGAACACACACACACACATTCAGCACCACGGCTCCTGCACAGGCCAATCCTGCACAGGCCAAGCGACATCCAAACGTGAGAGAACATGCCACAACTGTGACAACGAAACGCAGACGTCAACACGAAGCCATAGGATACTGGAAGCGGTGTCCGAGATGCTACCGGAGAGGACTGTGACGTAGATGGTGGCCAATTGAAACCTCGCAGTGTCCCAGCCAGAGAATGCTTCTTTCCAAATGCGCCTCCTAGCCTTCCTCCTGGCAACTAACATCAACAACATGTACGCCGCGTGCTGAATTCGCACTATCGGGCTTAATTTATCGCGTTGCGAACGCATGGTGAGATCATGAGGTGTCCAAGCCAAGGAAACAACAACTGCTGCTCGATGATATCATGGATGCAGGCGTGCCACCCCTACTGGTGCAACCACTGCCAGGACAAGCCGCGCGCGAAATGGTCAGGCCATTGGTATAATCACGCTACGCTCTCTGCTTGAAGCACGTCTGCTCCACATGGGATCATCTGTCCCTCCCGACCCCCTCCACATTGAGGCCGACACAAGAGGCTTCGAGCCGCCAGTCTATTCATGACCTCATCACTGGCGTTTTGAACCCTACATCGAAAACCACGCCCCTCACTATTGTGATCCGAAACGTGCACGCAACGAGAAACATTCCTTCTGGATTCTAGGTATGGCTGGATATGCAAATAGGGGCCATTGCCGCATACTGCCACGCATTTCTCGTCGACATCGATGGCAGCTGTAAGGTCTAATAAGCCCCCTGCAACCATTGAGCTACTTAGGGGGGTCGCATACCCACTCCCCATGATCCCGACTTCGGCGGACATCTGAATGCAAAAGCTTACCTTTTTCGTCACACATAGCGAGATCGCCGATGTGCATGAAGCACCGAAACCATGTTTTAAACTACGACTGCACTCTAAAAACTTCCCCCCACCCATCAAAGCGCAAGGCTTTCCAATAAAGTCCCGCAACATGAGTCTAAGAGGCCGTTTGGGCCCAAGACACCTCAAAGAGGCCGCCACGACGACACACGAGGTTTCCACGACGTCCCGAAACAACCCGATAGGCACCCAAGAGACGCCTAAACGGCCCCTTAGATAACCTAGAATCCCAAAAACCAGCAACAAAACAATAATACAATCTCCAACACCTCCCGACGAGTCCCAAACGGGCCATAATAGACCAGCAGCGCCGAAAGATCAACCAAATGAGTCGCTACGATGGCTGAGGAAGGCCCGAATAGGCTCGCGTAGGGCCAACAACACGCTGCCTGGAGCCCCCTCGCCCCCAAAGGAATCCACGTGCCAGAAACGCCCCCCTGACTGCGCGGGCGAAGGCGCGCCTCGAGAACGGCCGAAGAGGAGCCCAAAAAGCTGGCGAGGGTCTTCGAAGCCGCGACTCTCGGAATTTCCCCGTGAAAGTGCCGCGCCACGTTCGTCGTGGCGCGGGCACGGCCCCCGCGTCTCCCGCTCCTATTCCTCGTGGCCTGGTCCCCGCGCTGCTCGATCAGAGCGGGCCTTCTCAAATCGCGCGCAGCAACATTACTAGCCGGCTGCTCTGCCGTTGATCGGGAGTTTATGTATACAGAAGAAAGAAAGGGCGTGCGCTTCTCGGCGAGAGGATACTGATCGAGATGAAAATGAGCGCCTGGGATCAGGAGGGCGATGCTCGCGAGGGTGAGGATCAGGAGAGCGAGGGTCGCGCGGGCGAGGATCAGGCGAACGTGGAGCAGGAGGGCGAGGATGTGGAGGAGGGCCAGGATAGCGAGGATGGCGATAATGAAGATCAGCAGGGTGAAGATCGGGCGGGCGCGGAGCAGGAGAGGGGCACCCGCAGAGGAGAGCGAGGATCAGCAGAAAGAGGATCACGAGAAGAGGGGGGACTAGGATAATGAGAAAGAGGAGGGCGAGGAGCAGGATCGCGAAGCAGGAAGGCAAGGATGAGGAGAGCGAGAATCAGGAGTCAGGAACATGAGGCGCCTGGTCTGTCCACGACCAAGTTTGGCCCCAAAATGCCATAAGAAACCATCGGGAGGCCTGCTCGTCGTCCTCCTCCTCCTCCTCCTCCTCCTCGTCCTTTTCCTCCTCCTCCTCCTCCTCCTCCTCCGCCTCCTCCTCCTCCTCGTCCTTCTCCACCTCATGCTTCCCCCCCTTCCTCCTCCTCCTCCTCCTCCTCCTCCTCCTCCTCCTCGTCCTTTTCCTCCTCATGCTCCCCCCTCCTCTTCCTCCTCCTCCTCCTACTTTTCCCGAATCCCGCTTGAAACGGAACAGGGGGCCTCTGGCTTCCTTGGGGAGGCTCTGGGGGCGGCTTTTCCGAGGATATCCCACGCGAGGGCGACAGATTGGATTTTGTCGCTGGATTCGCCGGATTCTCCGGATTCGCCGGATCTCCCAGATCTTGCCTGAAACGGAACAGGGGGCCTCTGAGGGGACGCTCCGGGGGCTGTCTTTCTGAGGATGTCCCTCGCGAAGGCGCCGGAATTCGTCGCCGGATTCGCCAGATTCGCTGGATTTCGCCAGATTCCGGATTTCCCAGATCTCGCCTGAAACAGAACAGGGGGGCCACTCCTCGAGGGCCTCGCATTGGGGAGGCTCTGGGGGTGGTTTTTCTGAGGATGTCCCACGCGAGGGCGCCGGGTGGGCATTCGTCGCCGGATTCGCCGGATGTCGCTGGATGCGCCAGAGTTCCCGGATCTCGGCTGAGGCCTTCTTCGGGAGGCTCCGGGCGCGGTTTTTCTGAGGATTCCCCTGGAATTCATCGCCGGATTCGCCGGATCTCGCTGGATGCGCCGAATTTCCCGGATCTCGCCTGAAACGGAACAGGAAGGCCTCGCCTCGGGGGCATCCTTGGAGAAGGCTCCGGGAGCGTTCTTTCTGCGGATGTCCCACGCGAAGGCGCCGGTTCGGAATTTTGTCGCTGGATTCGCCGGCCGGATTTGCCGGATTTCCTGAATCGCGCCTGAAACGGAACAGGGGAGCCTCTGAGGGCCTACTTGGGGAGGCTCAGGGGGCGGTTTTTCTGAGGATGGATTCGCCAAATTCGCCGGATTTCGCCAGATTCGCCGGATTTCCTGGATCTCGCCTGAAACGGAACAGGGGGGGTGGTCGGCGGGGCCATTACCTCGCGCGCCAGAAGTCAGGATGACGTGAGTTCCACAGAAATTCCGTCAAATGATGTACACGATTACACAATATCAAAATAACCACACAACAACCGACGTAACCACACCCGACCACACGACAAACAACCAGATCAACAAGGGAAATGTCAAACCACTCACACCAGAGGAGACGAAACCGCCAATGCACCCGTACATTCGCCGCCCGACGAAGGAGGACACGTGTGTGGCATCTGGGGAGCTGCCTACTGCATGGTAAACGAAGGGTATGGCATGATACACGAGAGAATGCAATTCAACAATAAAAGGGCGATTGTTTCGACCGCTGGAAATCGGAAGTCAATGTCGAAAAGACACTGATGGGGACCCCCTTTATGGGCCAACCTGCGCACGGAAAGTTCGCGCCGCGATGACGTCGGCGCTGGTTTGCAACACTGCGTGGACCGTGCAACCCAGAACGAACGCTGCCTTCTCAGAGCGCAGCTGCTTCGATATCGGCCGATTCTGGGCCACCAACGGCGTTCACCTTTCATCATTAAGTGCCCGCGCTGTGATCTCCGCCGCTTCGACTAGAAGGCGCGAGCCCGCCGCACCCGTTTGCAAGCCCCGCCTGCCGCCCTCCGCTGCCCCTGGAACCACCAATAACGCCGCATCGTCGACAGCTGCACCTGGCGGCGGCGCCCCGCCCCCTGGCACTGGGCGGCGTCTGCGTGCCGCGACCCTCCAAACCTCCCGTCACCTCGGGTGCCCACCCGCGAAGGCGGTCAGCTGGCGCGGGCGCGAGTCCTGCCAGAGAGGCGCTGGGGCTCAGCATGGCTCAACGCTCTGCGGCAGTCCTCGCACCCACGCGGGGTGCACTGGAAGGGGGGACGGACGGGGAGGGGGCACGGGGGGAGGAGGATGAGGGAGGACGGGCAGGAGGCAGGAGGTGGAGGGAGAAAGTTGAAGAGGGGGCGGGAGGAAGGGGAGGAGGGGGTGGGGAGGGAGGTGCAGGGACCGAAGGAAGAACGCGGGGCACGACCGCCTTCGCGACCGAACGTCTGTCTGCCTTTCAACGCCCTGCTGCGGTCCAGATTGCGAGGTCTCCCTGTTCGCTGTGCCGCCGCCGGGGGGTCGGCGCAGACTTTTATCGCCAGGCGAGCGCAGTGGGAGGGTGGAGGGGCGAGGGGGGGGGCGGGCAATCTAGGTGCGCTCGAGTCGTATCTGATATCCTACCCTCCCACCCGTCCATGTCGATTACGCTGTTTTTGTTCTCCATCCGCCCACGGGGGTCATAGTGGACCTGGACCCCCCACTTGGACCTCGTCGTGTTTGAGCAATCAGAAACAGGGAGCTGTGTACAGTGGAGGCAGAGGGGAAGTGGCGAATGAGCAAAAGGATGAGCAGGAGGAAGAGGACGAGGAAGGAGAAGGACGTGGAGGAACGGCAGCAGCAGGAACAACGAGGAGTACGAGGAGCGGGAAGCAGAGAAAGGCGGAGAAGAGTAAAGGAGCAATGCGACAACGACGAGGGTGGACTTGGATCTAGACTTGTGGCCAGCGATGGGGCCAGAGCGCCATTCTGACCGACGGGGGCAAAACGTCGATCCGATGATGAGGCTAAGGCTGCAGCGGGAACACCATCTTGGAGGGACCGACACAGCTCTGCCTGAACACACATGAAACAACATCTGAACTTCTGGTGTACAATCAATGTGTACGCGGAGGGGGGACGCAATGCTCTCACAGCGTCCTCGGAGGAGAGAGGATAACAGCACTCAGATTGAATAATTGTGGACAGGGGGGAGGCAAGGGGGAGGACGGGTCGATGCACGGGCGGAAGCAGAGGGATGAAGGAGGGATCAGCACGTCATCGAGGGGGTTCGCGTGCGTCTAGCGAGGGCTAATTACCCCGTTGAATTGGAGAAGGGGGAGGAGAGCAGGGGGAGGCGCAGACGGAGGGAGTAGGGGCGGATCCACCGTCTTTGCTCCTCCTCCTCCTCCTCCTCCTCTTCCTCCTCGACGCACTAACACTCCACATCCTACTAGCCATCCTTCTCAAACTGCCCCCCCCCACACCCTGATTGCCTGTACATATATCGCTCCCCGGGTGCTGCAATCACGTGCTTACAACCCTCTTTGCAAGAATGTTGCTAGCAAGCTAGATTGTTTCGCTCGTCAATATCACCATTCTCTTGCCCATGGGGGCGCACCTGCATGCGCAATACTACTGTATCATGCTTTGCCCGGCTCTCGACGCTAACGCTCACACGTAATTTCAAGCGCCAGAACCCTCTTTACTCAGTCGCTATCGCCTAATGTCGCTGTTTGCTCCTACACCTCTTAATGCAACATTGATATGCCCGTTCCTCATCGCTACGTTCCCTTACGCCGCTGCTTTCCGCTAACAAACACACTGCGATTGGGTGTCTCGAAACTGCCCTGTCCGCCTCATCCGTATCGTGTTCTTTTCTGATGTGTCCTGCAAGCCCTGGGAAGTCGATCGTAGCAAGACTCGGCGATCAGACAGGCAAACAGTAGATGGAAACCTATACTACTAAACGCCGAACGACAAGACGGCGACTCTCTCATGCTCAAGTGGCATGCAGAATTGCCACTTTCCGGCGTTCGCTCAGGTTGCTGAACGTCAAAGGTGAACACATCGAGCTTTGACCTGCGCGCAAGCCCAAAGCAACCCTCACATCTCCCGCAACATAATGAAGGCTACTGATATCACAAGAAATCACTCGAACGCACCCCAATTGAGAGAAACGTTATCCCGGGAGGACGGCAGAAGGATGATATCACCGTGCAAGGCGTACATCCTAGAGCCTGCCAGATCCCAGTGCGATGCCACATCACGACCAAACGAAGTAGGCATGCTGGCATACGGTTGCAACTC